>OV725078.1:25243601-25843601 GCA_928085145.1 Nezara viridula | reverse complement strand
ACAATTGACGCACAACCCTTCTACATCAACAGATCATCCCCATCAAGACTCTAGGCACCTATATTCAGACACTACGGTGAAGAATCAACAGCCGCGACGTCAGACGCCTCAGATTTCCAAAACTAAGACTCAGGCTTCCAAACCTAAGATCCAGACCTCCCAATCCAAGACTCAAATCTCCCACATTCATTCAAAATCTCCACGTCAGCAAATGCCTCCTCACCAGATACCTATACGTGTAAAATTACCGCCCGAACATCCAACTCCTGTTTATTCCCACCCTACTGCTCATATTTACTCTCCTTCCCAAGTTCCAAGGGTACATCCTTCATCAGACACTCCTTATCATAAGATCTTTCCCTCACGAACTCCTAATCAAAACCAACCTGACCAACAAAACCCGATCGATTTAATAAACTCCACCCTTGCGTCCTTCCTGAAAGATCTCCAAGAGACTATCAAGCCACTAATTACCCTCCTCACAAGAATCCTTACCGAAATTCCCTTCAATCTCTCACGATGAGCACTAAGCCCCTAGCTGTTCTTTTATGGAATGCTAACGGACTACAAAACCACCGAGACGAACTCGACATTTTTCTTCATGACTATCACATTGATATTGCTCTACTGACAGAAACTCACTTCACTCGACGTTCATATTTCTACATACGTGACTATATCACTTATAGATCAGACCACCCCGACAACACTTCCCATGCCGGTTCTTGCATCCTTATCCATAAATCCTTATCCCATTCTCTCATTCCTTCTACTCCAACGGAGGCTATTCAAGCAACCTCGGTTATCATTTCAACTCGTCCTTTCCATTTAACATTCTCAGCTGTATACTGTCCTCCCGGTCATACTCTTACCTATAACTTACTTGAATCCTTATTTCAATCCTTCGGATCGCGCTTTATTGCTGGAGGAGACTACAATGCTAAACACCAACGATGGGGTTGTCGATCATCCAACTCCCGTGGTAACATACTATCTTCTGTCTCAACTTCCAATAGTTACTCTGTCCTCTCTCCTATGAATCCTACCTATTGGCCAACATCCCTCAAAAAACGCCCTGATATCCTCGACATATTTGTCACCTCCCAAATTTCCTCTTCCCATGTCACAATAAAATCCCTGGATGACCTCTCCTCAGATCATTCTCCAGTTCTGCTTTCATTACACACAACCTTCGCTCCTAAGCCCTCGTCCTCTCCTACACTGATTACAGGACGAGTAAACTGGGACAATTTTCGTAAAGACCTGGAAAATAAATTGGACCTAAATATTCCACTTAAGACGAAACGTGATATTGACACAGCCATAAAAGAACTTACTACATCTATAAGTGACAAAATAAAGAATAATACATCTACCAATAAAACTGACAACTCCCAACAGACAAATTTGCCGCAGCATATTCGTATCTTATTAAGGGAAAAACGCAGAGCAAGATCGAAGTGGCACAGGACTAGATATCCATCAGATAAGACATATTACAACAAATTAACTAACCAACTAAAAGCTGAAATTAGAAAATACAAAGTTCAAAATTTACATAACATGACAGAAAAACTTACTACTTGTGACAAATCACTATGGTTGACCACTAAAAAACTCCTTAAATTCAAAGATTTTAACCACCCACTTATTACTGAAACCCAAACCTGGTCCAGATCTGATGATGAAAAATCTCAAATATTTGCTCAACACCTCTCAAAAACATTTAATCCACACCCAGACATCCTTAATCCAACCCACCTTGAGTTTATTGAAGCAGAATTGGATACCCCACTCCAATTGACTCCTCCACCTAAAGCATTTCATCCTTCAGAAATATCCAATATCATTAATAGATTACCTTCTCGCAAAGCTCCTGGCCATGACCTAATCACCTCCCAGATCCTAAAATGTCTTCCTAAAAAAGCCATATTGTTCCTAACCTATATATTTAATGCTGTACTCCGCACCACATATTTTCCTGACTCTTGGAAACTATCCATTGTCAAAATGATACCTAAACCCACAAAGCCGCCAGAACACCCATCCTCTTACCGTCCTATCTCCCTTTTACCCATTATGGGCAAAATCCTGGAAAAACTCATTTTAAAACGCCTGTATCCCATCCTAGACTCTAAACACATTATCCCAGATCACCAATTTGGATTCCGCACATCCCACTCCACTATTCAGCAATGCCATCGTGTGGTAGATGTAGTCTCCTCTGCATTGGAGCGCGGAATGTACTGCACGGGAGTCTTTCTCGACGTTGAACAGGCGTTTGATAGAGTCTGGCATCCGGGACTGATGTACAAACTCCGTGAATTCCTACCACCTACATACTTCCTCATTATACGTTCCTACCTTACTGACAGATACTTCAAAGTCAATCATAACAATGCTTATTCATCTCTTTTTACTCAGTCTGCCGGTGTTCCTCAAGGTAGTATCCTAGGTCCTATCCTTTACACAGTTTATACAGCTGACATCCCAACCCAATCCAACACTGTCATCACCACCTATGCCGATGACACGTGTATCCTATCAGTTAATAACGATCCTTTAATTGCATCCCAAACTCTTCAATCACATATCACAAGCCTTGAAGAATGGTGTAAAAATTGGAGAATAAAAATAAATTCCAACAAATCCCATCAAATCACTTTTACCCTCCGTCGTAAACCTATGACCTCTTGTCCTACAGTATCCTTCAATAATACTCCACTTATTCCTGTTGAGCAAATCCGCTACTTAGGACTCCACCTTGACAAACGACTCACTTGGAACCCCCATACCAGACTGAAACGACTAGAAACCGCCCGACGTTTTCGACTACTGCAGCACTTACTAGACAAACGATCTAAGCTTTCAATCAATTATAAACGACTCGTATATATGACAATAATAAGACCTATTTGGACTTACGGAATTGAGCTTTGGGGCTCCACTAAACCATCGAATTCCTCTCGTATCCAATCCTTACAATCCAAAATCCTTCGTAAAATCCTCAACGCTCCTTACTTTGTCACAAATAAAATCATCCATAAAGACCTTAATGTTCCATATGTTTCCGATCTGGCCCAATCCAGATACCTTTCCTTCCATAACAAACTGCAGAATCATCCGAATCCTCTCGTTTCAAACCTTGCTTCCTCCTCGATCCCTGATAACCCTCCGAGGCGTCTGAAAAGAAGATGGCCTCGGGATCTTCTAATATAGAACTTTAATTTGAGTTCTACCAATGGGTAGTTTCTCTTCATGTTGTACATGCCATGTTACAAATTTCTCATTTACTTATTGTATTCTCTATGTAATACAGTTGTAAATTCCATTGAAATAATAAAAAAAAAAAAAAAAAAAACTTATTTATTGAAAAATATTACAATCTGTCTCTAGGACATTTATAATAGAGTTCACAGATCACATTCATACTCTATGTACAATAAATAAAATAAATTATACAGAAAAATAATATATATATACAATAAATAAGAATTAAATAACCTAAAAATAAATAAATAAAAAGAACACATACACACCTATATACAATATTTACAATATGGCGAGAGAACTCCAAACCAGACTTGTCCCTCCAACTGTGGAAGGAAAAGTATGACTTGCAGGAGTTCCCTACACTCCTCTCTCAACCGCGTCACTAGGGCTAAACCCAGTGGAGATTGAGCAAGAGTGCTTTAGCCACATACACTCATGTCGTGAGTGGAGAATCTGGCCATTGCCAGAACTCCAATATTTACAAACTATAAAAGATCGCTGGGCCACTGCCGTTTTAACCTCCTTGGAGGATTATATGGATGAGTGGTGCTGGATAGAGATTGTGCAAAGGGATTTGGATGATGGGTAAGGTTCTGATGGAATTTGGAGAATTTTGCTGGGATAAGGTCTAGGACAAATGGGATACTAAGGTCATGGTTTAAAGTTTTGTTGGTTACATAGAAAGTAGCATTGACTATTGTTCGAAGGACTTTGGATTGGAAGGATTGGATGCGTTTGATGTTAGAAAATTTTGCTGTTACCCACAGTTCAAGTCCGTAAGTCCAGATAGGTTTCAGTATTGTCTTGTAGATCAATAACTTGTTTTCGATGGAATGTTTAGATTTTCTGTTTAGTAGCCGGTATAGTTGTCCGTATCGTCGGTTTAGTTCCTGTCCTTTAAGTCTAGTATGAGAGTTCCGCGTTAGTCGTCTGTTTAAGAGAAAGCCAAGTTACCGGACTATGTCTGAGAAAGGAAGCTGAATGGAATTAAAGTGTACTGGTGGACAGGAACTGCGTCGGAGCGTGAAGGTGATGTGTTGGCATTTCGATTCGTTTACTTCAATACGCCATTTATTACACCAGTGCTCAATCAGGGAGAGGTGTCTTTGAAGGTTTAAGGATGCTATATGAGGATCTGAGTCGGATGATAGAATGGCGGTGTCATTAGCAAAAGTTGCCAGGAAGGTATCGGGATGGACAGGGATATCGGCGGTAAAGAGGATGTAAAGGACGGGACCCAATACGCTACCTTGAGGAACACCTGCCTCAATTGATAAGCAATTCGAAAATTCACTACCTCAGCGAACTCGGAAGGTACGATCTGAGAGGTAGGAACGGAGGACAAGGTATAAGGATTGAGGAAGATGGGTTTTCAGCTTGGAAAGAAGCCCGGCGTGCCATACTCGGAGTCCTTGTTGGACTGTGGAGCGTTGTGAACGAAATCCGAACTGATGGGAAGGAAGATTTTGGGATTCTATAAAGGATAGGATTCGTTTCAGGAGGATCTTTTCAAAGATTTTTGAGAGAATCGGAAGTAGGCTAATTGGACTGTAGGACGTTGAGGTGTTGGGAGGTTTGCCTGGTTTCGGAAACAGGATAATAGTGGAATGTTTCCACAAAAGAGGAAAGTGAGTGGTTCTTAGGATAGCATTATATAAGTACGTGAGAAATATAACAGCTTTAGGAGGAAGTTGTCGAAGGATTTGAGAGGTAAGGGGGTCGTGTCCAGGATATTTACGGAGAGGAAGTTTTTGTAAGTGATGTTTGCCCTCAGAAGGATTAACTGCTTTAGAGGGCAAGGAAAGTGGAATGGGTGATGTAAGGAATTCTTCTACTGTTGTGGTATGGGTGAGGTTGGATTCCGGATGAGAGGTAAATGTTCTGGAGAGGTGTCTGGCGAATTCCTCAGCTTTATCTTCATCAGACGCTGCCCAGGAGCTATCGCTTCGACGGAGGGGATGGGAAATATGATGGGATTTTAGGATTTTGTTGGTGATCTTCCATAGGGAATTGTCATGAACAGAGAGGAAAGTAAGGTAGGAGTTGAAGAAGTGGGATTTGAAGGTGGCCAATTCCTGCTTTAATTGTTTACTGTAATAATTATAGGAGCGACGATCGATGGGGTGCCTGGTACGTTGCCATAATAATCTGGGACGGCGTTTGGTATGGATTAGGTCTATGAGGTGTTGAGGTAACTTATTTTTCTTGGGGGTTCTTAAGGAGTGGTTTGGAGAGGAAGCAGTCCAGATTGCTTGTTGGATAGTGGTGGTAAAAAGGTGTACGGAATTGTCAAGGTCATCTGGGGTTTTCAGGGTTATTCTGAGGTCAATTTTATCGGAAAGGATTTGGTGAAAGAGTTTCCAGTTAACTGGGCCTCTGATGAAGGACGGTGGAGAAGACTTAGGAATAGGAGCTAGAGATAATTGGAGTAATAATGGACTATGATCTGAGGATAGTTCGGCAAGACGGGTAAGGGAATGATTGAGGGGACCTAAGCCACTGTGGATGAAAAAATCAAGGATATCGGGATTGCGGTTAGGATCTGTGGGCCAGTAGGTAGGTGAGCTAAGAGAAAGGATACTGAACCGTTGGGAATTGAGTGCAGATAACAATGTTCTGCCACGAGAGTTCGTGGTTCTAGAACCCCATTGATGGTGTTTGGCGTTTAAATCTCCACCCAGGATGAAATGATGTCCTAAGGAGTTGAGAAGAGAACTGAACTGGATGTTGGATATGGATCTGTTAGGAGGGCAATATGCTGATGCTATGGTGACGGGAAAGGAGAAGATTTTGATTACGATAGCGGTTGATTGTAGGAAATCTTGTGTCGGTAATAGGAGCTGGTGATGAGAAAGTGAGTGGTGTACTATAACAGCAGTACCGGCATGTGCTTTACCGGATGGTCATTACGGTATGTTATGTATTGAGGTATTTTTAAATGCTATTTTCTGGTCAGTCGTGTTTCCGTAATTAGTGCTACGTCGATGTTCTTGTCCAGTAATAAAGTTGTTAGTTCGTCAACGTGATTTCTAACACCATCCGCATTCCAAAGGAGAATGGATATGGGTTTTCTGATGGGAGTCATTAAGGATTTTTTAAAGGAGGGATGAGATGAGATACGAGATATGTGAGGAGTAACTAAGGATTTAAAATCGGTAAGGAAAGATGCCAGCAAACTGGTGAGATCTGTTCCATTTGAAGGAGGAGGGATATGATGAATTTGTTGTTGATGGTTAGGTTTATTCGGATCAATAGGATTTTGAGGTTGTTGTTGCAGCAAGGCTTGACAGTTATCGGTCGGGCTCTTACCTCTAAGTAGCTGGGAAAATGATATACCATTGTTTACTATTCTAGAAGGCTCTCTCTCTCACTTCTTGGTCTTCCTGCTTCTGTTTTTTCTGGTGTCTGGATTTGAGATTCTTGTAAATTTGGTATCCTTTGTAGTTGCCCGGGTGTCCCTCCAGGCATAGTGCACACACTGCAGGATCTTGTATCGGTTTTGTGCACTCCACTGATTTGTGCTGTTCACCGCATTTAACGCAACGCGGCAGATGGTGACAATAAGTCTTAGTGTGGCCATACGCCTGACAATTATGGCACTGCACTATTTCTCACTTGGAGTATGGTTTCTCTACTTTCACCATTGTGTAATATAATCTTGTGATATCGTATATTTTCGCAATACCGGGTGATGGCTCTAGATCCACGAAAAATAAAGGTAGTGGTACTATATTTTTTACTCCAGGCTGCTCCTTATTCTCCTTCAGAACGTTGGTTACTTGACGTACTTTGAAACCAAGCGCCGGTAGTTCTTCTTTTATCAGTTCAGTTGGGGTTGAGGAGTGTAAATTTCTTATTACTACTCGTAACGATCTCTACTGCCTAAGCTGGTACGTATGAAAATTCGCATTCGTTTCTGTGAGGTACTTCACCATTATTCGGTAGCTTTCAGCAGTTTCTGGTGTTATTTTTGTATCGTTGGTCCTGTTTAGACATGAATAACTGCCAGAGCAGATTTTATTTAGTTGGGTGCAGAACTACTGGAAATTTTTGATGTTTTTCACAAATATCGGAGGAGGCCTTGGTTCTGTGGAAATTGCTGCAGACTCCATTACCTCTCGGTCATTTTGAAGCACTTGGTAGGGGTTTGGAGTAAAGAAAGGGGATTCTTCGATCATTTCTTGAAAAGAAGTTCCTGGTTGTGGCTGAGGTTCTGGATCTGACGTGTTCACTTTTGTTGTTGGAGATGTTTCTCGTAGGCAGCGACGAGTTCTTTGTTTGGTTGGTGAACCACGAGGTGTACTAACCCCGCCTCATCGAGCTTTCATTAGACACAACTCCGTCTTACCGAGTCCTCTTGGGCACCTTACTGGATATCACTTGGTGAGTATACCGCATACCATAAGAGAAGAAAGAAAGAAAGAAAGGTTAAAAAAAAATATATATATAAAAAAATATGTATCAAACAGCAATATAAACTGCTCTGGTGTACACGTGAAATGTATTCAATGAAAAAATCAGAGAGATTCCACTTAAAAATAGGCAAATACTGAGAGACCAGTTGAGAGCACAACCATCCAATCAGCTGATCCACTGCCTTCTCTTAGTATTATTATTTTTCTATATTATTTATTTTTTATTTATTGTGAATGGAGTGTGAATGTGCTCTTTGAACACTATTATAAATGCCCTTAACTTGTGACAGATTGTAATATCTCTCAATAAATAAGTTTAAGACAAAAAAAAAAAAAATAAAAAATAACTAGTTTGATGACAGTAAATAAAAGGACCGATGCATATACCAAAATTTATTGATTGGCAGCATCGAAAAACCAGAGTTCTTACTGATATTACTCATACCTATAATCTACTTTTTACTATACTTGAAACGCATAAAATATTGAAGAACTTCTTTGCTGCTTTTCCAATTTATAAAATTCTATAAATTGAAATACATTTCTTTTTCATTGGTCCATATTTCTTTTGTGAGAGATATGAGCTAAATACCTTAACAATGAACAATCACAATATGTACTCTCTTCAAATTATAAGGGTATACATCTACGCATATTTTTTTTTTTTTTTAACAGGCAATCAATAACAGTTCAAGAATCTTTTATATAGTTTTATAACGTATTATATAGTTTCTTTTTTCTTTTAGAGTAATTACAGTTACTATAATATATATATACTAAATATATATATATATATATATATATATATATATATATATATATATATATATAAAACCCTCCTTAACATTAAATCCTGGATCAGCTACTGACCTTAGGTTATATTAAACTAAATGAAAATACCTACTACTAAGGATTCATTTACGTTTCGAGGAGATGGGAAAAATGTTTAATAGATGATTTTTTCTGTATAATGCAGATATTATTGGTCATATTAATATCGAAGTTCAAGCTATTGATTCTTTCCGCGTAGGTCAATTCATGCTCACTTTTTTTTTCAAACAATATTATTTTGATGAAGTATTATTTCGAAAAAATGTGTTACTGTATGCAATAAACATAAAGTGTACACTATTTGTAGTTGTTGAACAGAGTGGTTTTTGGTTTGGAGAGGATTTCGTCGATGTAATGAAGTAAACAAATCTATTAGTAGTTAAAGGTAAATCGTAATTTGTTGCTGAAGATGAAAGGGGTTTTACTATTGATCAAATATACTTAATTAAGAAAAATATAATTGATATTTTATTTTGGTTTAATAAGAAGAGTTGTCGAGTTTGAAATTGTTATAGGTAGTTAAGGTGGGGCAAGATGGGGCTACACGCCGGTCCTTGTGAATGGCTCGCTATCGATCCCGACTGTGGTGCAGCTTGGCGGGCAAAACTGTAGCCAGAGGAGTGGCCGGGGCTTGTGACCAGTTGGTCGACAACCACCTGTAGTAACTTGTAAGTAGATAGCTCCATACAGACTCTTTCTCACCTCTTATCCTATCTCACTTCCTCCATACCCTTATTTATTTCATTCTAGACGCCCTTAAGCGTAGTTTTTCTATTAACAGACCAATTGAGCTATGCTTGTACTGACCTTCTATCGATTTCTCGACCGAGTATTAGTATTACCTTTTTTCAAAACTGTTAAACATAACTCAATAAGTGCTTTTGATAACTTTAAGAATCTATTAACAACTTCCTATTCGTTTCACTCCAATCTGAACCTAGATATAAAGTTTTTTTATAAGAATCCATTCTGCAATTATAATTGTAGTTAGGTTTTTCTGATATATTCAGTCAAAATGAAAAACGAAAAAAGAAAAGAATAGATAACATTCTGCCTACTAACTGTTTTTATTTTAATAGAATATTTTTAAATTGAAGAAAATGAACAAAGACTTTAAACATATTTGAGTTTTTTATTTATTTTATTTTTTTAAACAATAGTACACATTTTTATACCAAACTATTTTTTAAGTGTATTTCTTTTGTTTCATTCTTTCGCTTGAACTCCAAGATTTCTGTTTCTGATTGATTTGGCGTTTTACAATTTCTTTTAGAGAGATTTTTGGCATAGTTTGAATGCAAAACTAATTAAAAACATTTATACAAAAACAACATTCATAAAACATAGTATTATGTGTTTTGAGTGTTGTTAACGTGCAGGAAGTAGCAAGAATGAAAGTGGAGCAGGACCTGTTCTTGATAAGTATATCAAAATGAAATTAATGAATTCCTACATTATTATTATTTACCTATTTCATTTTTTTTTTCGGAGAACGATTGAATAGTATCCAAAAATATTTATCACTATATGTTTTTAAATCAGTTTTCGATAAAAAGAAAAACAAATCGTCTGGAAACAGCTTATTTTCTTAAAATATTTATTCTGCAAGCGTGTTTATCCTCGGATTGTAAGAAGTAGCGTTAATATTTTGTAGTGAAAAGTACTTATCAGACAGTGAACTACCTCATGTTGTTGTTAATCCAATTATCTTAGCCAACAACAATTCATGATGCCTTTGTATACAACTCATCACAAGTTGTACTTGATCACTTAATCTTGGGCATGTATAACAACCTCTATCGAGGATCAAAAGGAAGAAGGTTGGATTATATAAAACACCAATTACGGATATAACTTTAATTGTAGTATGATTTAGGCATATTCAGCATAGAATAAAAAATATGAGAAGCATTGTTACTCAATGTTAAAAATGGATTAAGGATTTCTCTAATATCAGATAATTTCGACATGGATTATAACGGAAACTCTTCTTATAAATAAATCGTGTTATTGCCATAACTATATCAATGACAAATACAGATTTTTTTTTAATTATAAAAAATCTTGTTGGCAGATCATGACGTTTATAACTAAGTAATGCCGAAAAACTACATTGTATCTAAAAACTTTAGTTTTGGTAACTAGAATACAACAAACTGACGCCTGTGAAATGTAAATAAAAGGCAACAATAATCATTTAGTGTATTGTGTATTGTTCGATAAATAACTCAAGGAATGGCCAAAAAATAACTCAAATTCCTACATTGCTAGAATTAGCTTCGGAAAAAGAATTTAGATTTAATATTTATCTCGATGTTATGCTCTATATGCTGGTGGTAGATTTCAAAAGTCGACTCTGTATGTCGTAGTTAACTATACTTCTTAATTTTTAGGCTTATTTTATTTATTTTTTCTAAGTAAAGTAGATAGATGTTTATTTGTTTCGGAAATTTCCTAGCACATGAAACGTTGGTCTTGGTCTTAATAAATTTAAATCATACTATTAAGTATTATTACTCTTCAATGGATATTAATATTAAAAAAATCACGGTGTAATGTGAATATCTAAACCCAATACCTAATCCGCGTGCTTTTTGGTTGATATTTTCTTGAAAACCATCAATCAACAAAGGGAATCTCATAATGAAAAAGTATACAAGGCAAACTTTTTTGGAGTTCAAGGTCATTGACTCTTTGACATGGTAGTGAAATTTAATTATAGTAGAGCTTCCAATTTAGATGTTTTACAAAACAGAGTGGTACCTATCTGGATGGACTTATTTGAATAGAAACTGGTGCGCAAAGCATTAAAAATATTATATTCATTATTGAAGATACACAAACCATGCCAAGCTTTCTGAAATGCTACACAAGTATTGGAATCTGCCCCGACTCCAAAAGTTCGAACATCTTTTACTTGCATTTACAATAATTCCAAACTTCTGTTTTCATGATTGAATAATCGATTGCCTTCTAAAATATCTATCAACACAAAGATATTATTCTTTCCTTACTAATCAAAGTAACAGAAGGTGAAAGGAATGTAATCAGTGTCCTCACTAAATAACTCATCATCATCATCACAGGCACTACAACCCGATACAGGTCTTTGCCGCACAATACGTCACCTCCATTCTTCTTTGTCTTGTGCAAGCGTTTGCCAAGCTCTAGTGCCCAGAAGCTTCTCTACATCGGCTTCGACCTCATCTGCCCATCTCAGTCGTGGTCGATCTCTCTTTCTCCTGCCATACACATACGTAAACAGTAGCCACTTGATTGGTGAGCTCCATCCATCCTTGCAACGTGCCCAGCCTATCTTTGCCTCGAGAGCCGTATAAATTACACCACATCAGTATGTATTGATACCTGATAGCCCCCCATCTGAAGTTCTACTCTTGTCCAGAGTATGCCATGTAATGTCAGATGCCATTCTAAAAATCCAAGAAGATATTAATAGAATAAGTGAATGGGCAAACCTCAACAGGCTCACTCTGAACGCTAAGAAAACGAAAGCCATCTTGATTGGATCCACCACACTCCTCAAATCCTTCCCGACATCCCTCAATCTTCTTCTGAACAACTCACCTATCTTGTTCCGTACTACCGTTAAAAACTTAGTTGTCACTTTTGATCAAACCCTCACCTGGAAACCGCACATCTCCCAAATTTCCCGTCGCACTATCTCCACCTTAAAACAGTTCAATCGCTTACGTTATCTCCTTCCATATAAGTCCCGTCAACTCCTAGTTTCCTCTCTTGTTTCCTCCCACTTCGACTATGGCTGTATGGTGTACGGTGGACTCTCAGGAGATCTCGAAGCCAAACTTAAACGCCTAATGAACTACCCACTACATTTTGTTTTAGGAATCTCAAGAGATACGCATATTACCCAGTATTACACCGAGTTGAAGTGGCTCTATCCATCCTATCGCCGTCAGTAATTCCTAGCTTTCTTTCTGTACCAGATCATTAGAACTCATCGACCCTCCTATATTTTCCATAGCTTACAATTTAAATACTCAATCCAATCCCGTCTATATTTTCCATAGCTTACAATTGAAATATTCCATCCAATCCCGTCCTACTAGATCTCGCACTTCCGACCTCTATCCACCTCCTCACCGAACTGCTGCGTATGACAAATCATTTGCAATTCAAGCCGCCTCACTCTGGAATTCCATCCCTGCTGATATTCGACACACGCAATCAGTTTCCTCTTTCAAACCCCTCCTCTTTAAACACCTACTCCTTTCTCAATCCGCCTGATCACGACATATACATAAAAGAGCTATCTAAGTACCCTCAGAAAATATTTCTGTTACTGCAGTTTTCTCCGTTTGCATTATGTATGATTATTATGTATGTATATTTACGCTTTTATGACTTTTCTCTCATTCCGTCTGTATTTTTGCTTTAAAATAACCATATTGTAATCATTTACTTTATTTGACCACTTACACATGAATTTAGCACTTATAATTTGTTCTAAAGGGACAACAGCCCCAGAATAATAAAATATATTTTCATTTCAGATCCGGTTCCCGGTAAATTTGGTTCAAATCTACATTATGCCTTAGCCTATACTGATTATCAACTTTTACAGGGCCAAGCATCCTTCTCAGGAATTTTCTTTCGAAAACCTGCAACCTGATGGCGTCCGTTTGTGATAATAGCCATGTTTCTGAGCAATATGTTAGTATAGGTCTAATAAGAGATTTGTACAGAGCGATCTTTGTGGATCTAGCCAGCAAATGACTACTTAATATTTTAGCCAGGCCAAAATAGCACCTATTAGCTGCCGTAATTCTTCTCTGTACTTCCTGGCTAGACATATTTTCTGGACAAACTAAGGACCCTAGATACAAGAAATTATTTACGCTTTCAAATGTGTATCCTCCAAATGTAACTGTAGGTGGTTGTGGCCTTGGTGAGTTGGCAGTCATATACTTGGTCTTAGCTTGTTTAATACTTAGATCAATTGCCTGTCCTGCTGCCTCTATAGCTAAGAAGTTCCATTGTGATCTAGCTATAATATTTATCTCATCTGCATAGGCCCGAATTTATACGGAATTGGTGAGAATCGTCCCACTTCTTTGCACTTCGGAGTCCCTTATTACCTTTTCTAGTGCAAGATTAAAGAGCAGGCATGATAAGCCATCTTCTTGTCTTTGCCCTTTGTGGTCATGAATGCCTCTGACAGGTCTTCCTGTATGCTGACTTAACATTTTGATCCTATCATCAGCAGCTCTGTAAGATGGGTCAATTCAAGGGGAATATTCATTGTTTCCAAAGCCTGGTACAACCTCTTTCTGATGACACTGTCATATGCACTGCTAAAATCTACGAAAAAGTTGCGTGTGATGATATTATACCCTCTTGTTCTTTCAAGCAGGGTCCTTAAGGCAAATATTTGATCAGTGGTAGATCTCCCTCTCATGAAATCACATTGGTAGATTCCCACCTCTCTTTCTGCATGCGGAAGTAGCCTCTGATAGATAACGTTAGATAATATGTTATAGGTGCAATTGTGGAGAGTTATTCCACTGTAAATATTGCAGTTTGTTTGATCTCCCTTTTTATGGAGAGGGATGATGACGCCGGTGTACCATTCCTAAGGCATGGCCTTAGTTATCCATATACTATGGCGAAGCTCTCCGATAACTTTCATTAGTTCGTTTCCTCCAGCCTTCAGAAGTGCCACGGCTATGTTATCAGATCCTGGGGCTCTGTTGTTCTTAAGTTTTTGGATGGAGTCATATATTTCCTAGTCGTCCGATGGATCAGTTAACACAAAGCCATTGTATAAAACAGGAATTATACTATTCATCGTGGGGTCCTGAGGGTTCCCAAAATAATTCCAAAGTAGGTGACCCATCTGCCAAGAATGGTATCTTTGCTTGTAATTAGTGATCCATCCTTTCCTCGGCAAGCATTTGATTTAGGCTTAAATTCCTTGCGTTGGGCATTCACATTCTTGTAGAAGGCTCTTACACCCGCTTACCTCCTTTGTTCTTCAATTTCCTTTATTTTTTCTTGATCTTTTTTCCTTCTATGAATGCATTTCTCTTCTCGCCTTCTGTATTTTATTCCTCAACTGCTTGGTGAGTTCTGAGCCTCTCTATCATTCTCCTGTTAGTCTGTGGGCCAGACCCCCACTGAATAATAATAATAAAACATGAACAAATATTAAAAAATAATTGGCTTAGGCAATAAAAAACACCCGTAAAGTCAATTTTTTTAACAAAAAAATTTTCAAATAGAAATTGTAATTAAACGGCCAACAATAACGAAAAACGTACTGAAATAAAACATCTGGAGAATATATTTCTCTTTTTAAAACACTGATTACTTATTTTAAGTTTAATTAAAATTAAACAATTTTTTTTTATATTTACTATTTTTTTAAAAATGTATTACTTTTTTTAAAAAATTTAACTTTCTTTATTCTATACGGAGGTCGTTTAAGAAGACCTATATTGTAAAAATTAGTGTTGCCCAAACGCAAGACCAAGACGAGACCGAGGTGGTCTTGGTCTTGGTCTTGCGTCAACAAACCTTGGTCTTGGTCTTGCGCAAGAGATTAAATATGCCACTTTAAATCTTAGAAAAATTCTACAAAATAAGTACATTTAGATGTTTTATTGACATAAACATTGTAAAGTACAACTAAATCAATAAAATTAAGAATGAAGAAAGATAATGATAACCTTCCTGCATCCCTCCGGTTATATGGAATGAAAGTGTAGAGTAAAGACAATTTATATATTGTTCCCAATGATTTTAATTAAAAAACTTGTGTCCACTCACAAGACTTTCCTATGTATTTAAAATAAAAATAACTTTAAATGTATCTATTAGAAAAAAACAAACAATTGAAATATATTCATCCCTAAAAACCAATCAGTGAAATCATTAAGGTACGATTCCTTGGATAAAACAATCAATGTAAACGAGCAAGTGAACCACTATTAAAATCAACGTATAAAAAACAATATATACTATAACAGCTAAAACTGTTCCCATTTAGATGATTTTTTTGTCAACAATTTTGTCAGAAATTTAATGACCTTTCAAAAAATAGGCTTCAAAACAGGCTCAGAAATGTTTAGATCCGTTGAAAACCGATAAGTGTATAAGTGGGGAGTTGGCTCCCAAAACAATTTTCGTCTCGAGAATTCACTAGAAATACGAAAATTTAAAAGACTTTAAGTCGAAAATTAGAAGAAAGTTTAATTAAAATTGTTAGAACCGTATAATGTTAATTTTAAACGTCAGAAAGCATAAATACATATGTTTATACAATTAATTGATTAACGTTTTTAGCACATGTTAGATTCGCCCATAAAATTAATAAAAGCGTTTATTAGTAGTTCAAGTACTTAGGGGTTATTATTTTGGACACTTAAAGATTATGAACAAGTGCCGCGAGTCCTTCACGTTCTTTAGTTTTCTATTTAGATTTTGATTAAAAAGTTTCTCCATAACGGATTGCACACAGTGGTACCAAATGGATATAACACTTTTTATGTTCTTCTCTGGACTAAAACTACCAATATCCAATCAGGTCTAAGCTATCCACGGCCAGATTTTCTTATGGTTGAATTATACGTTGTTGAATTTTTTTATTTTATTTTATTTATTGAATGTTACAACAATCTGTCTCTTGGACATTGGTTATAGTGAGGTAGGATGACATTCACACTGTATGTACAAAAAAATATAAAATAAATAGAAGCATAATAATAATAAAAAGTATATACTATAGGAATTTAATTAAAGTATTGAAAAATATGCACAATATAACCTTAATTTGGCTAACCAATAATTTCAGTTTTCACAGAATTATTATAAAATCTTTGTTCATGTCCACTAAAATGTTTTCCCACTTTTTAGAGGATAGAAATACGAAAAAAAAAATTTATTTTGCTCATCGGGAACTATTTCACATTTTAGTTAATTTTCATAGTTCCATGGTAATTCTGTGCATTTCCTGCACTGCAAATTTTTAGATTCCATGCATTCCTTGAAAATTGTTCGAAAACCTTCATTAAGATGTCTATATCAATAATTAATTAACAAACAATAGTTGCCACCGTTGACTTCAGGCCCTTTGCAATTAATATTTGTCGGCGTTTCTCACTACTTGTTAAGCGGAGATAAACTTTATTATTATTATTATTTATTTTAAATGATATTTACAACTGTATACAAAAAATACATCTGGTAAATTCGCACATTGGTATAAAGACATGGAACACATGTTGAGAAACTACCCATTGGTAGCACTCTAATAATATGTCTATATTAGAAGATCACGTGCCCTTCTTCTTTTCAGACGCCTCGGAGGGTTATCAGGAATCGAATAGGAAGCAAGATTAGAGACAAGAGGGTTGGGATGGTTATGAAGTTTATTATGGAAGGACAGATATCTGGATTGGGCCAAATCTGATACATAAGGAACATTAAGGTCATTATGGATAATTTTATTTGTAACAAAGTAAGGAGCATTGAGGATTTTACGAAGGATTTTGGATTGCAAGGACTGTATGCGAGAGGAATTTGAAGGCTTGGTGGAGCCCCATAGCTCAACCCCGTAAGTCCAAATAGGCCTTATTATAGTCATGTAAATCAGTCTTTTATAATTGATTGGAAGGTTAGAGCGTTGTCTAGTAAGTGTTGGAGTAGTCGGAAACGTCGAGCGGTTTCTTGTCGTTTCAGTCTGGTATGAGGATTCCAAGTTAGACGTTTGTCCAGATGGAGTCCTAGGTAACGGATTTGTTCAACAGGAATAAGTGAGGTGTTGTTAAAGGATACTGAAGGACAGGAAGTCATTGGTTTACGACGAAGGGTGAAGGTAATTTGATGGGATTTATTGGAATTTATTTTAATTCTCCAGTTCTGACACCATTCTTCAAGGTTTGTGATGTGGGATTGAAGGGTTTGGGATGCAATAGATGGGTCGTTATTAACTGATAGGATACATGTGTCATCAGCATATGTGGTGATGACAGTGTTGGGATGGGTTGGGATGTCAGCTGTATAAACTGTGTAAAGGATAGGACCTAGGATACTACCTTGAGGAACACCTGCAGACTGGGAAAAACGGGATGTATATACGTTGTTGTGATTCACTTTAAAGTATCTATCAGTAAGTTAGGAACGGATAATGAGGAAGTAGGTAGATGATAGGAATTTTCGGAGTTTGTACAGCAGTCCCGGATGCCAAACTCTATCAAACGCCTGTTCAACATCGAGAAAGGCTCCCGTACAGTACATACCGCGCTCCAATGCAGAGGATACTACGTCTACCACACGATGGCATTGCTGTATAGTGGAATGGGAGGAGCGGAATCCAAATTGGTGATCTGGAATTATGTGATTAGAATATAGGATTGGGTACAGGCGTTTTAAGATTAGTTTTTCCAGGATTTTTCCCATGATGGGTAACAGCGAGATGGGACGGTAAGAGGATGGATATTCTGGTGACTTTTTGGGTTTGTGGATCATTTTGACAATAGATATTTTCCAAGGATCAGGGAAATTTGTGGATCGGAGTACAGCATGAGATAAACTTAAATTATTAATTATATAATTAAGACTGTGAATATGCTCTCTGAACACTATTATAAATGTCCTTAATTGTGACAGATTGTAATATTTCTGAATAAAAAAAAAAAAATTATATAACTAAATTATTAGTAAATGTATTTATTTATTTTTTTTTTTTTAATTTGTATTTGCTTCTACTCTAGAGAGTCATTGACGGTAATTCTTAATTATTAGTAAATTATAATAACTATTATGACCAGAATAACAATAAACATTAATTTTGTGTCATAAGTTATCTATCAAATAAAACACAAAAGAAAAGATAGAAAATTGGTAGGATGTACAGTAAAAAAATGATCAATTATAAGAATTAAGAACTATAAGGAAAATAAATTCATGGACGAGAATTAACCGGTATGAGTCAGCAAAAACTTTAAAATAAGCTAAGATAAAATAATTTGATACTGAATTTTATTTTGAAGTTCTGAATCCTGTTTCATGTACAAGTATAAAAAAAATATTATTTTGCTCGCGGAAACTCCATGAGTTTTTCTGTAGAATGAACCAAATTTCAAATTTATTAAGATTTTTTTTAGTTTTTTTTATTTTTATTGAATAATAATACAATCAGCCACTGTTGGAGGGCTATAAGTATTAAGGCTAGAAGTTCTCATTCATACAGTATATACAAGTAATACAGAAGTAACTATAAATATAAGAAGTAAATAAATAATACTTATAAAAAAAGTAAATCAATAGGAAAAAAAATAAATTAATAAATAAAATTAAAAAAAAATAAATAAACAAACAAAATAAAATAACAACTTCTAAACACATTCATACCTATATACAATATATACATTCGCCCAGGAATCTCCGAGCCAGGCTTCTCTCCCCACATGTGGAAAGCAAAGCAGGACTCCAGAAGCATATTTACAATAGATCTCGCGGCCACTGCCGTTTTAACCTTCGAGGGGGATTGTAGGGATGGTGGGAGCTGGATAGGGATTGAGCTAGAGGATTTGGATGATGGATAAGGTTCTGGTGAAAGTTTGAGAATCTGGATGGGATGATGTCGAGGACAAATGGGATGTTAAGGTCATGGTGTAGGGTCTTATTTGTGACATAATATGGGGCATTGACTATTGTTCTAAGTACTTTGGACTGGAAGGATTGGATGCGTTTGATATTCGAATGTTTAGCAGTTCCCCACAGTTCAAGTCCGTAGGTCCAGATAGGTTTCAGTATTGTCTTGTAGATTAAAAGTTTATTTTCAATCGAAAGATGAGATGTCCTGCTTAGTAGTCTATATAGCTGGCCATATCGTTGGTTAAGTTCTTGTCTTTTAAGTCTTGTATGTGGGTTCCAAGTTAGTCTTTTGTGTAGAAGGAAGCCAAGGTAACGGACTGTATCTGAGTAGGGAAGTGGTATTGAATTGAAAAGGATTGTGGGACAGGATCTGCGTCGCAGGGTGAAAGTAATATGTTTGCATTTTGCTTCATTGATTTTGATGCGCCAGTTGTTGCACCATTGTTCAATCAAGGAGAGGTGAGATTGTAGGTTTAGAGATGCTATTTGAGGATCTGAGTGGGAAGATAGAATGGCAGTATCATCAGCAAATGTAGCTAGGAAGGTGAAGGTATCGGGATTTGAAGGGATATCGGCAGTGAAAAGGATATAGAGAACTGGACCCAAAACACTGCCTTGTGGAACACCAGCCTCAACTGGATAGTAAGTGGAGAATTCGGTGCAGCAACGGACTTGGAAGGAACGATTTGAGAGATAGGATTTGAGGACTAGGTATAAGGATTGGGGTAAATGGGTTTTGAGCTTGAAAAGCAAGCCACACCCGGTCGAAAGCTTGCGCTACGTCCAGAAAGGCACCAGTGCAATATTGCTTGTTTTCAAGTGCAGAGGATATATGGTCCACAACACGAAGGCCTTGTTGGACAGTGGAATGTCTTGAGCGGAATCCAAATTGATGAGAAGGGATGTTGTGGGATTCGAGTATGGGTAGGATGCGTTTGAGGAGGATTTTCTCAAAGATTTTTGAGAGGATAGGGAGTAAGCTTATCGGTCTGTAGGATGATGTGTTGTAGGATGATGTATTAACGGGTTTGCCTGGTTTTGGAAACAGCACGATTATGGAATGTTTCCACACCAAAGGAAAGTTGGTTGTGCGAAGGATGCAGTTGTATAGATAGGTAAGGAATATGATTGCTTTTTTGGGAAGTTGTCTGAGGATTTGTGTAGTGAGGAGATCATATCCAGGGGATTTTCGGGGTTTTAATTTTTTTATGAGGAATTTTACCTCAGAGGGGTTAACAGGTTTTGGAGGTAGAGAGAGAGGAATTGGTGAAGAGAGAAATTCTTTAACTTCAGCAGTGTGGGTGGGATGGAGTTCGGGATGAGGAGTGAATGTGTAGGATAGATGTTTAGCAAACTCTTCAGCTCTATTCGCATCTGACGAAGCCCAGGAACCATCATCACGGCGGAGGGGGTGGGAAATGGATTGGAATTTAAGGATTTTTTTAGTTACAGTCCAGAGGGAGTTATCACTAGATGATAATGAGGAAAGGTAGGAATTGTAGGATTGGGTTCTAAAGATATCCAGTTTCTTTTTAACCTGTTTGGAATAATAATTATACGATTTCCGGTCATCAGGATTCCTGGTTCTTTGCCAGAGGGCCCTAGAGCATCGTTTGCTATGGATAAGGTCCAATAGGTCTTGGGGTAGAGGATTTATACTGAGGTGTTTTTTGGGACGATCAGGTGAGGATGCAGTCCAAACTGCTTGCTGGATCAGGGTAGTGAAGGAGTCCACTGCATCGTCAAGGTCTTCAGGTGTTTTTAAGGAAACTCTGAGGTCTATATTATCATCCAATATTTGACGGAAAAGGTTCCAGTTAACTGGTCCCCTGATGAATGAAGGAGGGGATGATTTAGGAATGGGTGATGTGGAAACGGTTAGGACTATAGGACTGTGGTCTGAGGAAAGATCATCAAGCCTTGAAATGGAACAGTGTAATGATCCTAGACCTTTGTGTAGGAAAAAGTCTAGAAGGTCGGGATTGCGGTTGGGATCTGTTGGCCAGTATGTGGGAGTATTAGGTGAAAGGATATTGCTGCGATGGGAATTAAGTGCAGACAGCAATGTTCGCCCTCGGGAATTTGTGGATCTGGCTCCCCATTGCTGGTGTTTTGCATTTAAATCTGCACCTAGGATGAAATGGTGTCCTAAGGAATTCAGGAAGGAAATTATTTGGGATTTGGAAATGGGTATTTTAGGCGGGGAATATGCCGCAACTAATGTTATTGGGTAAAGGGAAGTTTGGATTATTACGGCAGTGGATTGTAGGAAATTATGGGTTGGTAAGGGAAATAAATGATGGGAGAGAGATCGGTGGATAATTATAGCAGTGCCAGCATGTGCTGTTCCATCAGGATGATCGGTTCTATAAATATTGTAGCCAGGAATGTTGATTGTCGTTTGTTGGTTAGTCGGGTTTCAGTTATTAGTGCTATGTCGATGTTTTTGTCATGTAATAAGATTGTCAGTTCGTTGATGTGATTTCGAATACCATTCGCATTCCATAGGAGAATGGAGAGGGATTTGGTTGAGGACATTTATGGATTTCTCGGCGGTGGAATGAGGTTGGATATAACATTGGTAAGTAATGAAATAAGAGGGGTGATGATGGATCTAAATTCAGAGAGGAAAGAAGTTAATAGGCTTGTGAGGTGGCTGGTGGAGTATTTCTTTTCGAACGTCTTGTTCTTTTTTTAATAGGAGAACTCATTGTAGTATCGAGGCTTCTGGACCTAGTATTTTTACCCTTGCTCGACATTAGCATATGATAATATCGCATTTCATATTATAAATGATAGGAAAAATTGTTAAATGAGAAGCGATAACAATTTTTTTTTTTTTTTATAAGCACGGAAATATATACGCGTGCTTAGAGAGGACTAATCGGCACAGAACCTCCTCGGACAGAGAGCCAGAGCCCACTGGTGAGATTAGCGATGTTATGGCCGGCCGTTATCTGTAACTTACCAGAGGTCTATTTACACTGTTCACTATTGAGCTGTAAATAAGTGATTACTCACCTTATTCTTTTGTTCAGTAACAAACTTAATTGTTAATATAACAGGTAACACTGTTGTTTCGCATTGAAGTTGAACACTGCCACTATTAATGAAGAATTTTGTAAGAGACGACCTGACGTATGTTTAACTTAGGCTAACGCATGCGCAGAACTCCGAATTTATTAAGATAAAAAACATAAACTATAATATCTTATTTGACATATATATATATATATATATATATATATATATATATATATATATATATATATATATAAATTATTTAGAAGCTAAAACAAGAATTTCTAATGATCGAAAAAAAAACAACTGAATTTTATAATAAGATATCTCACGTTATCAACCATACTGTCATTTATTTTTGTATTTTCATTTATTATTTCTGATAATACAGTCATTTCTCATATAATAGTTTTGCTACAAAACGAAGAAACAAGAAAATCTGATTAAAAATAATGAATTTATAGAATTATAGCCAAGAATATCCAGTTAGGGATCACTGTACGGAAATTCTGAACCTCATATTCTGAGAACATTAATCCACTTTACTGTCGCTTAGTTCCATTATGTATACCAAGGAATCCGGTTTTGAAATAGAATTTAGAGTCTTAACCCATTGTTGTCATGTACTGCTATGTATTGTAAAGACCGTCGGTGGAATAATTAGTTTAAAGGTATAAACAAATAAACATTAAGGTAATTTAGGTATTACCTAAATATAAACATATTTAGGTATAAACCCAACATCTGGCGGTTGGGTACCTGACTGAGGGTAACCCATTAGGACAACCTTTTGTAAGTGGTAATAAAAACCCTTAAGGACCACCGACAAAGACCGACAACTAAGTGTTAAAAAGGATCCCAAAAGACCTTTTCACACCTTCCACCAGAAATATGGAAATCTGTACCTGCTGCTTTACCTTGGCCTGGAGGAGGGGGTGTGGTCATCCCTTCTGTTACAAAAATTGAACCAATGGGAACAATTCTTGCCCCTACCAAAAGAGAGGGGATGAAAAAAGGTGGAAGATATAGAACTTGGACGAAGGCACTTCTTTTTGGAACTCGGAGGAGAGAGGACTTCTTCTGGGAACTTGGAGAGGAGAGGACTTCCCCTGGGGACTTCAAGCGAGGGAGTCGAGGGAGGAAGATGGAGACTGCCGGAGAGAGCAGATGGACGGACTAGACGCTGAAGGAGAGCAGAGACAGGGAATCCAGATATAACACCAAGAAACACTATGAAGGACCAGCTAAGTGGTAACAAGCATTTAGTTATACTAATGTAAATTTGTGTTGGCAACCATATATCATTAATTAATATAATAAATATAACACGTAACTTTAATCAAACATCAAGCATTCTCCTCTAGTATGATTCTCAACTATTCATTATGTATATAGGTTTAGTTATTATTTTGTATATAGATGGTTTTGGTTTTATTTAAGCTTGTAAATATAATAGTTAGTAAACCAACGTAGTACTTTTACATTCTACCTTGCATGCCACCAATTAGTAATAGAAACGAATAGTAAATTTATAAACATGATACCTTTAGAAAGGAAATCCAATAAAGCGTATATGGTTCAATCTAGGATACTACAGTAGGGGGTCTGTGGTATCTAACATTTAAATACATCATTAATATATTTTAAGTTGATCGGTTCCCTTCTGGGACCGATATAAATACATATAAATACAAATAAATGCGATTCCTGGAACCCCTTACTCGCCGTAGAAACGCGAGGCCAGGAACATAGCAGTACACACATTTGATGGTAATATGTCAACGTGATTTTGGTTAAATTTCAATGAAAAAGTAGTGTAATTAATGAGTGTATCAGAAAGTTTAGTATTCGCAATTTAGCCAATCGATTAAAACTCTGAAAAGCGGGTCAAACACAGAAATGTCAATGCAAAGAAATAATTTCTTTCGAGTTATGCCTTTGTTGCAATAATATGGATGATTTCGCCATGCTTGTATCTTCACCCTTCAGCGTTCGCACAATCATTTCGAACGCTGATAAATTATACTTGCGGTGAACCTTTGAGCAGATAATACATTTTCTTGGTCTCTGAATATTAAAGTTCTTTCACAAATTAGTTGGCTGAGAAACAATTTTATTTTGAAGGAGAAAGTGGAATAATTGTAAAGATTTTATCTATCCATAACAATTTGGAAAACAAAATAGTTCTGCTCGTCCAAAAAAATTATAAATTACTATTTTTTTTCTATATAAAAAAATATTACGTTTCTTATGTGCAATTGTATTATGCAAAACATATTATTAAATTTCTCATAAAATTTTGTTTAAATTGTAAATTTAAAAAGGAATATGTTTTTAATCGAATAAACGATTTTATTTTCAGGATATAAATTTTAAAATACAATTTAAGTTTTAATAAATATTTTTCTTCCAATTTTTCTAAAACGGACATCTCTCTGTGAGTGTCCGTGAAGTGAATCCGCTTCTTTTGAGGAGAAGTTTCATTATAGTAATTAAAATAGGCCAGTTTTATTAACCATTTAGTCATAATTTTTATTCATGAAAAAGCGATTTTTGTTTTGTTTTCTTATCTTGCTCGGGTCCAGACAAAGATTAATTTTCAGGGAAAGGATAGCCGAGCGCACTAATGAGTGTACACAACACTGCGCGTTGCCCGCAACCTGATAACCGAAGTTCGAGACAGTAAAATAATTATGAGTTCGCTTCCCGCTCCTCTGGGGGAAGAGGTCTCTTATAGTCCGTGGGCCAGATCCCCTTACCGTGCACCCCCCCCCCCCCACATCCCTATAAATTGCATATCGTTGTGTTTCTTGTGACAATTTATTTAAAAAAAAGCCAATGTTCCCACAAAAAAAGTGAACGAACTGCCCCAAAATGGCGTCCAAACATGGCGGATTGACGACTTTGACTTTAGTTAGTTTTTTTGTTACTGAGAATCAGCATTTGGCTTAATTTCATCATAGTTGGTCTTTTATTAAAGCTGGATAATCAGAGAATAATAAAACATGGAAAAATATTTTAAAATAATTGGGTTAGACTTTAAAAAAAATCGGTGAAGTCAATTTTTTTTTACAAACAAATGTTCAAGTTGAAAATCAAGCGTCGTTTGTAATTAAACAGTCAACAATAATGCAAAACGTGCTGAAATAAAACATCTGGAGAATACATTTCTCTTTCTAAAACACTGATTACTTTTTAAAATATTTGAAGCAGTTCCGTAGAAAATGTACTTAAGCGGCAGAAAAGCGGTACTGGCGTTGGCGCCTTCAGGCCTCTACCACACCACTCAGTACTCATAAATGGCTTAGTTATAGTGCTATAATAACGTTTTTGTTATATTATATTGATTGTATTAACGAACAAATATTAATACAATAATTTAATTGTCAAAAATTTTTTTTTTAATTTTTTATTATTTTTTTTATTTATTATTATTACTTTTTTTAAATTTAACTTCCTTTATTCTATACAGAGGTCGCTTAAGAAGGCCTCTATTATAAAAATCATATAATTATAATAATAAAACTTAATTCAAAAATACTTTGAAGAATACTTTGAATTTTTTATTTAATATTTGCAATTTAACATTTTGTTTTATATATTTCCTGATTCTTAGAGGTAATTTAAATTGTATATACTTCCCCGTATATAACGAGGTTTATAATGGTGAAAACCACTTTATTTTAGATTGCTATTGAAATTGCACCTTGGGACTATCTTCACTTTGAAGCAGGTTATAGAGAGGTCTATCGACAAAGGAAAATAGCTCTCCTCCTGTTTAGGTCAATTGAAAAAGATTTTTGAAGGAAACTGAAAGGAAAACGAGCTTTTGTGAAAGACTAGTAGATATTAGATCAATCCAAAGTGTGAGGCACTAAGCAGATAGAGAACCATTTTCCTTTCTCTGTGGACTTCTCTACCTACCTTAAAGTGAAGATAGTCCCAATTTGCAACTTATGTTCCAATGTGCAACTTGAGTTTCTCATTCCATATCGCTCAGACAATCGACAATATTTCTTATTTTAGCTTCTACGATTCTTGAGTAGACTTTCTTTGGTACTATAAACAGTAAGGAATCTCGAATAACATTTCCTAGTATCTCATTTCCTGTAAAGGGACAAAACTACAGTCCTTTCATATCATTTTCTAATACATTTGTAGCCTTTGTACGCACAGCATTTCGGGTTACTTCGTCCAGACCAGCTCACTTGCCAATTGCTTAGAACAAATCTTTCTTGCTGATGAAATGGTCTTCACCATAATAAACCTGCTTAATATCATCCAAACTGATCAAGCATTTGACCCCTTTTAGCAGCATCTTGAAATATTCTGTTCATTTGTCTACTATATATTCGTTTAGCCATATAACGGATACTGATCCTTGTTTTCTTTTCCGAAATTTTGGCACTTCCTTTGTCGTTCGCTTAATGTATTTTTCCAATGTTTGGGTTCAATTTCGCGTTTTCCCTCATTTTGAGACCAAATACTAACAATCAGTTCCAGTTACCTAGAAGAACTTATAGCTTCGCCCTTTCCATCTTATTTTGTGCAGAGGGAATAATGCATTTAATATTAAAAGTTCATATTTTTTATGGTATGGTCCAACTTCCGAATAAAATTAAGGAAATGAAAATGATTTTTTTAATAGCGATATATGAATTTTACTAAACAATCCATCACCTATTCATTAAAAGTAGTTCAGATTAGGTATATATTATTTTAGTTTATAAAACAGATATTAATCTGACTCATTTCCGGGGAAGTATATACAATTTAAATTACCTCTAAGAATCAGTAAATATATAAACCAAAATGTTAAATTGCAAATATTAAATAAAAAATTCAAGATATTCTGCAAAGTATTTTTGAATTAAGTTTTATTATTATAATTATATAATTTTTATAACAGAGGCCTTCTTAAGCGACCTCCGTATAGAATAAAGGAAATTAAATTTAAAAAATTGATAATAATAAATAAAAAAATAATAATAAATTAAAAAAAAAATATTTGACAATTAAATTATTGTATTAATATTTGTTCGTTAATACAATCAATATAATATAACAAAAACGTTATTATAGCACTATAACTAAGCCATTTATGAGTACTGAGTGGTGTGGTAGAGGCCTGAAGGCTCCTACGCCAGTACCGCTTTTCTGCCGCTTAAGTACATTTTCTACGGAACTGCTTCAAATATTTTAAAAAGTAATCAGTGTTTTAGAAAGAGAAATGTATTCTCCAGATGTTTTATTTCAGCACGTTTTGCATTATTGTTGACCGTTTAATTACAAACGACGCTTGATTTTCAACTTGAAAATTTTTTTGTAAAAAAAATTGACTTTACCGATTTTTCTAAAAGTCTAACCCAATTATTTTTGAATATTTTTTCATGTTTTATTATTCTCTGATTATCCAGCTTTAATAAAAGACCAACTATGATGAAATTAAGCCAAATGCTGATTCTCAGTAACAAAAAAACTAACTAAAGTCAAAGTCGTCAATCCGCCATGTTTGGACGCCATTTTGGGGCAGTTCGCTCACTTTTTTTTGTGGGAACATTGGCTTTTTTAAAATAAATTGTCACAAGGAACACAACGATATGCAATTTATAGGGATGTGGGGAGGGGGGGGGGTGCACGGTAAGGGGGGCTGGCCCACCGTGTATTAACTGTGGCATTAATTCCCCGCCGTAACCCCTTGGCTTGCGAAAACCCCCTTATAACCTAAAAGGCGTGGTAGGGGGAGAACAAAAAAAAAAGATTAATTTCTTATTATTATTTGGAAAGCTATACTCAAATATAATAACGCTATACATATCCACAAGAAAAAACAACGCTGTTTTGATTAGATGATTAAAATGTTTAAGGACCGTACTATATCTGAAAATAATATCAGTTTGACTTAGCTGCAAGACCAGGAGGGTTTGCTCTTGGTCTTGGCCTTACAACAATTTTGTAGTGTTGGTCTTGCAAAAGTACTAGACTAAGACCAATTTTGGACAACACTATTAAAAATGATATAATCATAACAATAAAAACTTAATTAAAAAATACTTTGCTAAATATCTTGAATTTTTTATTTAACGTTTGCAATTTGACACTTTGTTTTGTATATTTACTGATTCTTAGAGGTAATTTAAATTGTATATACTTCTCAGGAAATGAGCCATATTAATACCTGTTTTATAAACTAAAGTAATATATACCTAATCTGATTTACATATAATGAATAGTTGCCGGCTTGTTTAGTAAAACTCATATATCACTAATAAAAAAAAAAAAAAATTATTTCCTTTATTTTTTAAGGAAGGTGGCCCATATCATAAAAAAATGGAAATTTTAATATTGAATGCATTATTCTCTCTGCACAAAGAAAGATGGAAAGGGTTAAGCTATAAGTTTTTCTAGGTAATCATAACTGATTGTTAATATTTGGTCTCAAAATGAGGGAAAACGCGAAATTGAACCCAATTGGAAAAATACATTGAGCGAATAAGAAAGGAAGTGCCAAAATCTCGGAAAAGAAAACAAGGTTCAGTATCCATTATATGGATAATGACAGTATCCATTATATACTATAACGAATATATAGTAGACAGATGAACAAAATATTTCAAGATGCTGCTAAAAGCGAGTCAAATGCTGGAGGGGACAGTGCAGGTTTATTTTGGTGAAGACCATTTTATCAGCAAGAAAGATTTGTTCGAAGCATTGGCAAGTCAGCTAGTCTGGACAAAGTAAACCGAACTGCTGCGCGTACATAGGCAACAAATTTATTAGAATATGATATGAAAGTACTATAGTTTTGTACCTATATAAGAAAGGAGATACTAGAAATGTAATACCCATCGAGATTCATTCCTTTTTAGTGTACCAAAGAAACTCTACTCGTAATCGTAGAAGCCTGATAAACAGAAGGAGAGCTTTCTTGATAGACCTCTCTATAACCTGCTTCAAAGTGAAGATAATCCCAATGTGCAACTTCAGTAGCAATCGAAAATAAAGTGGTTTTCAATATAATAAACCTCCACCATCCACTTAATATCATGCCAAACTGCATTTGACCCCCTTTTAGCATCATCTTGAAATATTCTTTTCATCTGTCTATTATACATTGATTTACCCATGTAATGGATATTGGTCTTTTGTTTCTTTTCCGAGATTTTGGCACTTCCTTTCTCGTTCGCTTAGTGTATTTTTCCAATTTTTGGGTTCAATTTCGCGTTTTCCATCATTTTGAGATCAAATCCAAACAATCAGTTCCGGTTACCTAGAAGAACTTATAGCTTCGCCCTTTCCATATTTCTTTCTGCGAAAAGAATAATGAATTCAATATTAAAATTTCCTATTTATTTATCCAGTCCTGCGCATACAAATTTATGTAAGTTCATACAAACCACCTGTTACTTCGTCTCTCACAAGTTTTTAAATTACTAGTGATTTAGTGAACTATAGTGTTTAAAAACAGTGATATTGAACAATTAACAATTCGTTCATCAAATGAACATAAACACGGTGAGTAATCATTTGTTTATCAAGTTTATTGAACAGTCCTAACAACAATAGATATAGCTGGACAGGTTATCTACTATTCTGTTATCTATACCTACTCAGCCTACAGCCAGTACCTGGCTGATTGCTGAAGTGGGTGCACGTCAGTCGTCACTCCATCTAGTAATCTACCAGTCGTCTGCGTAATTGTTTTTTTATATTACACCAAACTATCAAAATATTTTTTCAGTCGGATCTCATAAATGCGATATTATCACATGATAATGTCGAGCAATGACAAAAAATCGAGAAGCTTAGGTAATAATAGCTCTCAAAACTCTCCTGTAAAACAAAGGCCAAGGCGTTCCAATATAAAAACACCACCACCAACACCCGATAGACCAACAGAAAGTAATAATGATCCGCCACCTGGTTGTTCGACCCAAACAACAGATGAATCTCCATTTTTCACCCCCAACCCATACCAACTACTATCGTCAGAAGAAACAATGGAAGCAGCATCAACTCCCAGAGAGCCAAAACCACCTCCGATATTTGTTAGAAATATTTTTTTTTTTTTTTTTTTTTTATTGGTGATATTTACAACTGTATTACAAGTAAAAATACATTCAGTAAATGTGAACAAAGGAATAAAATAGCATGACATCACATGTTGAGAAACTACCCATTGGTAGCACTCTAAAAATGTATTTACAAAAGGAGATCTCGAGGCCATCTTCTTTTCAGACGCCTCTGAGGGTTGTCAGGGATCGAAGAGGAAGTAAGGTAAGAAATAAGAGGGTTTGGATGGTTCTGAAGTTTGTTATGGAAGGATAGGTATCTGGATTGGGCCAAGTCAGAAACATAAGGAACATTAAGGTCGTTATGGATGATTTTGTTTGTGACAAAGTAAGGAGCAGTGAGGATTTTACGAAGGATTTTGGATTGTAAGGATTGAATACAAGAGGAATTCGATGGCTTAGTGGAGCCCCAGAGCTCAACTCCGTAAGTCCAAATAGGTCTTATTGTAGTCATGTATATGAGTCTTTTGTAATTGACTGGGAGGTTAGAGCGTTTATCTAGTAAGTGCTGGAGTAGTCGGAAACGTCGAGCTGTTTCTTGTCGTTTCAGTCTGGTATGAGGATTCCAAGTTAGACGTTTGTCTAAGTGGAGTCCAAGGTATCGAATTTGTTCAACAGGAATAAGTGGGGTATTATTAAAGGATACTGTAGGACAAGAGGACATAGGTTTACGACGAAGGGTAAAGGTGATTTGATGGGATTTATTGGAATTTATTTTTATTCTCCAGTTTTGACACCATTCTTCAAGGTTTGTAATGTGTGATTGAAGGGTTTGGGATGCAATTGTTGGGTCGTTATTAACTGATAGGACACATGTATCATCGGCGTACGTGGTAATGACTGTGTTAGGATGGGTTGGGATATCAGCTGTATAAACTGTGTAAAGGATAGGACCTAGGATACTACCTTGAGGAACACCAGCGGACTGGGAAAAAGGGATGAATAGGCATTATTATGATTTACTTTGAAGGATCTATCAGTAAGATATTAACGGATAATGAGGAAGTATGTAGGGTGTAAGAATTTACGGAGTTTGTAAAGTAGTCCTGGGTGCCAGACTCGATCAAAAGCCTGTTCTACATCGAGAAAGACTCCCGTGCAGTACATTCCGCGCTCCAATGCAGAGGAGACAACATCCACCACACGATGGCATTGCTGGATAGTGGAATGGGATCTGCGGAATCCAAATTGATGATCTGGGATAATGTGATTAGAATCTAGGATGGGGTACAGGCGTTTTAGGATGAGCTTTTCCAGGATTTTGCCTAGGATGGGTAAAAGGGAGATAGGGCGATAAGAGGATGGATTTTCTGGTGGCTTTTTGGGTTTATGTATCATTTTGATAATAGAGAATTTCCAAGGGTCAGGAAAGTATGTTGATCGCAGTACAGCATTATATATATAAGTAAGGAATAGAATGGCTTTCCGAGGAAGGAGTTTTAGGATCTGGGATGTAATTAGGTGGTGTCCAGTAGCTTTGAGGGAAGGTAACCTGTGAATGATGTCGGATATTTCTGAAGGATGAAAGGCTTTAGGTGGAAGAGACATTTGGAGTGGGATATCCAGTTCTGCTTCAATACATTCAAGGTGATTTGGGTTAAGAATATCGGAGTGTGGATTAAAGGCTTTAAAGAGGTGGCGAGCAAAGATTTGTTATTTTTCTTCATTGGATTTGGACCAGGTTTGAGCTTCAGTAAGAAGCGGATGATTACAGTCTTTAAATTTCAGGAGCCTTTTAGTGGTTGTCCATAGTGATTTGTCGGTAGGTGTAAGTTTTTCAGTAAAATTTAGTAAGTTTTGAATTTTGTATTTTTTAATTTCAGATTTTAGTTTGTTAGTCAGTTGGGTATAATGAGTTTTATCTGTTGGATATCTAGTTCTATGCCACTTCGATCTTGCTCTGCGTTTTTCCTTCAATAAGATACGAATATGCTGTGGCAAGTCAGTCTTTTGTGAATTGTTAAACTTATTGATAAAAGTATTATTATTTATACTGTCTGTTATTGACGCTGTCAGTTTTTCAATGGCACCATTAATGTCGTCTTTTGTCTTTAGCGGAATTTTTAAGTCTAGTTTGTTTTCCAAATCATCACGAAATTCGTCCCAGTTTATTCGTCCTGTAATCAATTTAGGAGTTGATGGTTTAGGAGCATAGCTCGAATGTAGTGAAAGCAGAACTGGACTATGGTCTGAAGAAAGGTCATCAAGGGATTTGATTATGGTTTGTGAGGAGGAGATCTGGGAAGTTATAAATATATCTAGGATATCGGGACGTTTTTTGAGGGATGTTGGCCAATAAGTAGGACTCATGGGCGAAAGGATTGAATAATTGTTGGAAGTTAAAACACGTGATAGGATGTTACCGCGGGGGTTGGATGTTCGACAACCCCATCGTTGGTGTTTAGCATTGTAGTCTCCTCCAGCAATAAAGCGCGATCCGAGGGATTGGAATAAGGTATCAAGGAGGTTATAGGAGAGGGAATTACCAGGAGGACAGTATACAGCTGAGAATGTGAGATGGAAAGGGCGAGTTGAAAGGACTACAGAAGTTGATTGAATGTCATCAGTTGGAGTTGAAGGAATAAGGGAATGGGGTAATGATTTATGTATAAGGATGCAAGAACCGGCATGGGAGGTATTATCTGGGTGATCAGTTCTATAAGTGAAGTAGTAACGTATGTAGAAATGTATTCGTTTAGTGAAGTGAGTTTCAGTCAGTAAAGCAATGTCAATGTTATTATTATGAAGAAATAAGTCAAGTTCGTCACGGTGGTTATTTAGTCCGTTAGCATTCCATAAAAGGATAGTTAGGGGCTTTGTGCTCATCGTGGAAAATTGAATGGAATTTCGGTCAGGATTCTGGTGAGAAGAGTGATAAGTGGTTTTATGGTATTTTGGAGGTCCAATAGGAAGGATGAAATAATGGAGGTTATATCAGATGGATGTTGATTGTGAATTGGATTCAGGATAGGTTCTTGTGGTGGATTAGGAATATTAGCTGAGGGCGGGATCCGTCGTTGTGCACGAGGTGGGTCTAGATTGGAAGGTACCTGTGCTGCACTTCTTTTCTGGGCGTTAGGATGGGACTGTTGAGGATGCTGCGGCGGTAATTTGACTCGTAAGGGTATATGATGAGGGAGAGTTTGCTGACGTGGAGGATGAGATTGGGGATTGTGAGGTTGAGGTTTGCATTGGGAGATTTGAGGCGCCTGAATTCGAGGCTGCTGCTTCTTCGTAGTGATTGGTGTTTTTCTGCTGAGGTTGAAGTCCTGCTGAGGTTGATCAATTTCTTTTGAAGTAGACGCTAGCTGTGTATTTTGAGTAGTCGTTTTTGGCAATTCTGGAAAATCTGATGGATTATCAATTTCAGGTAGATGGGTAAAACTTTCTTGGGTCAGTTTTACGCTTTTCGAGGCTATGATCTGAGTTCTCTGCTTATAAAAATATTTATAAACTTTGCATCCTTTGTAGCTTGCTGGATGTTCTTCACCACAAAGGGCACATTTCGCAGGCAGGTCTCGAGGTCTCTGACAAGTGTCTGATGCGTGTGGGCCGGCACATTTCACGCACCTGGCCTGGTGATGGCAATAAGTCTTTGTATGCCCCAAGTCTTGGCACTTAGTGCATTGCACTATTATAGGCTTTTGTCTAGGCTCTTCAAATTTAATGGTGGAATATATAAGCCTCTTCACTTGAAAAATTTCGATGTTATTGCTGGCTGGCTCTAAATCGACGAAAAATAGTGGTAAAGGATATTTTTCCGTTGGGTGTAGTACGCATGATATGTGCCTAACATTGTGACCTATTTCTTCTAGGCCACTTTTGATGAAAGATATTGGGGTGCTTGAGTGTAGTCCTCTCAACACCACTCGGTATGGCTTTTCTTGTCTTAATTGGTAACCATTTTTTTTTTTTTTTTTTTTTTGAAATCTATTTATTGAATAATAATACAATCAGCCACTGCTGGAGGGCTATAAGCATTAGGGCTAAAAGTTCTCATTCATACAATATATACAAATAATAAAGAAATAAATATAAATATAAGAAGTAAATAAATAATACTGATGTAGAAGGTAAATAAATAAAAATAAAAAAATAAATAAATAAAAAAAAAAAAAAAAAAAAATAAAATAAAATAAAAACTTCTAAACACAATCATAACTATATACAATATATACATTTGCCCAAGAATCTCCGAGCCAGGCTTTTACCTCCACACGCGGAAGGCAAAGCAAGACTCCGGAAGATCCCAGTGCCACTTTTCCAGTCGCATCACTAGTATTAGAAGCCAGTGGAGACTGAAAGAGGGCAATACAGCCACAGACGCTCAGGACATGAGTGGAGAAGCTGGCCATTGCCAGGACTCCAAAGGCATATTTACAAAAGATCTCGAGGCCACTGCCGTTTCAACCTTCGAGGGGGATGGTATGGATGCTCGGAGCTGGATAGGGATTGCGCTAGAGGATTGGGATGATGAATGAGGTTCTGGTGAAAGTTGGAGAATCTGGATGGGATGATGTCATGGACATATGGGATGTTAAGGTCATGGTGTAGGGTCTTGTTCGTGACATAATATGGAGCATTGACTATTGTTCGAAGGACTTTGGACTGGAAGGATTGGATGCGTTTGATATTCGATGATTTAGTTGTCCCCCACAGTTCAAGTCCGTAGGTCCAGATAGGTTTCAGTATGGTCTTGTAGATTAATAATTTGTTTTCTGTTGAGAGATGAGATGTTCTGTTTAGTAGTCTATATAGCTGACCAAATCGTCGGTTAAGCTCTTGTCTTTTAAGTCTCGTATGTGGGTTCCAAGTCAGTCTTTTGTCCAGAAGGAAGCCAAGGTATCGGACTGTGTCTGAGTAGGGAAGAGGAATTGAATTAAAAAGGATTGGCGGACAGGATCTGCGTCGAAGAGTGAAAGTTACATACTTGCATTTTGATTCATTAATTTTGATGCGCCAGTTGTTGCACCACTGCTCAATGAAGGAAAGGTGTCTTTGCAGGTTCTGGGACGCTATTAGAGGATCCGAGTGGGAGGATAGAATGGCAGTATCATCAGCAAATGTTGCTAGGAAGGTATCAGGACTTGAAGGGATGTCAGCGGTGAAAAGGATATAGAGAACTGGGCCCAAGACACTGCCTTGTGGAACACCTGCCTCAATTGGATAATGTTTGGAGAGTTCAGTGCCGCAGCGGACTTGAAAGGAGCGATTTGAAAGGTAAGATTTGAGGACTAGATACAAGGGTTGAGGTAAATGGGTTTTGAGCTTGAAAAGCAAGCCATCGTGCCACACCCGGTCGAAAGCTTGAGCTACGTCCAGAAAGGCACCAGTGCAATATTGCTTGTTTTCAAGTGCAGAGGATATGTGGTCCACAACGCGAAGGCCTTGTTGGACAGTGGAGTGTCTTGAGCGGAATCCAAACTGATGGGAAGGGATATTGTGGGATTCGAGTATGGGTAGGATGCGTTTGAGAAGGATTTTCTCAAAGATTTTGGAAAGGATCGGAAGTAAGCTTATCGGTCTATAGGATGATGTATAATTAACAGGTTTACTTGGTTTAGGAAAGAGGATAATTATGGAGTGTTTCCACACCAGGGGAAAGTGGGTTGTGCGGAGGATACAGTTGAATAGATATGTAAGGAATATAATTGCTTTTTTGGGAAGTTGTCTGAGGATCTGGGAAGTAAGGAGATCGTGTCCTGGAGATTTGCGAGGTTTTAGGTTCTTTAAAAGGAATTTGACCTCAGAGGGGTTGACGGCTGTAGGAGGTAAGGAGAGAGGAATCGATGAAGAGAGGAATTCTTTAACTTCAGCAGTATGGGAGGGATGGAGTTCAGAATGAGGAGTGAATGTGTACGATAGATGTTTAGCAAACTCTTCTGCTCTATTCTCATCTGAAGAAGCCCAGGAACCATCATCACGGCGGAGGGGGTGGGAAATGGATTGGAATTTAAGGATTTTTTTTGTTACATTCCAGAGGGAGTTATCACTTGCAGATAGTGAGGAAAGATAGGAATTATAGGATTGGGATCTAAACGTAGCCAGTTTTTGTTTTACCTGCTTGGAATAATAGTTATATGATTTCCGATCATCAGGATGCCTGGTTCTTTGCCAGATGGTCCTAGAGCATCGTTTCCTATTAATAAGGTCCAGTAGGTCTTGGGGTAGAGGATTTATTTTGCGGTATTTTTTAGAAGGAGCAGGTGAAGCTGCAGTCCAAACTGCTTGTTGGATCAAGGTAGTCATGGAATATACTGCTTCATCTAGGTCTGCAGGTGTTTTTAAGGAAACTCTGAGGTCAATATTATCATCCAGTATTTGACGGAAGAGGTTCCAATTAACTGGCCCCCTGATAAATGAAGGTGGAGGTGGTTTGGGAATTGGTGATGTGGAGACCGTTAGGATTAGGGGACTATGGTCTGAGGAAAGATCATCAAGTCTTGAAATGCTATAATTAAGGGACCCTAGACCTTTGTGGATGAAAAAATCTAGGAGATCGGGATTGCGGTTAGGATCTGTTGGCCAATATGTGGGAGAATTGGGTGAGAGGATGTTGCTGTGATGGGAATTAAGTGCAGATAGCAATGTTCGTCCTCTGGAATTTGTGGTTCTGGCTCCCCATTGCTGGTGTTTAGCATTTAAGTCTGCACCTAGAAGGAAGTGGTGTCCTAAGGAGTTAAGGAAGGAAGTTAATTGGGATTCTGAGATAGGTATTTTAGGCGGGGAGTATGCTGCAACTACTGCTATTGGGTAAGGAGAAGTTTGGATTATCACGGTAGTGGATTGTAGGAAATTATGGGTCGGCAAAGGGAATAGGTGATGGGAAAGGGATTGATGGATAATTATGGCAGTGCCAGCATGTGCTGTTCCATCAGGATGGTCGGTTCGATAGATATGATAGTTGGGGATGTTAAGTGGTCGTTTATTGGTAAGTCGAGTTTCAGTTATTAATGCTACATCAATGTTTTTGTCCTGTAATAAGATTGTTAGCTCGTTGATGTGATTTCGAATACCATTCGCATTCCAAAGGAGGACGGAGAGGGATTTGATTGGGGACATTTAAGGATTTCTCGGCAGTGGGATGAGGTTGGATACAGCATTGGTAAGTAAGGAAATGAGAGGAGTGATGAGTGATCTGAATTCAGAGAGAAAAGAAGTCAATAGGCTTGTGAGGTCAGTGGCATTGGGAGGAGGAGGAATGAATGCCTGGTTATTAGGCCTAGGTTCAGAGATGGGATAAGGGTCTTGAGGTTGAGATGTGAATACTCGAGGTTGAGGTTCTTGTGGCAGGGCCTGAGTTTGTGTGGGTGCAGTATCTCCTTTGAATATCTGAGCATAGGACACTCTTGTATTTACAGTTCTAGAGGGTTGTCTTGGTGGCCTGGATGGCCGTTCTTCTCTTGGAGCTGAATAAATTCTTGCTTTTAGTTCCTTATATGTTTGGCAACCCTTGTAGTTCGCTGGGTGCCCTTGACGGCATAAAGCGCATACAACTGGTGTTCTTCTGGACTTCTGGCAGTCCTCTGTTTTATGTTTATCACCGCACCGGACACATCTAGGAATGTGGTGACAATAGCGTTTCGTATGACCATAGGCCTGGCAGTTATGGCATTGTACAATGTCGCGCTTAGTGTAGGGCTTTTCTACAACAACGCTAGTGTAGTAAAGGCGTGTGACCTTGTAGATGTCTTCGACCTGGGGCGTTCGGTCAAGGTCAACGAAGAATAGTGGGAGCGGTATTTTATTTTTTGAGCCAGGCTGTTCTCTATCTTCCTTGAATATATTCACTATTTGGCGAACACGGAACCCCATCTCAGTTAGTTCTTCTTTAATGGCATCCAGCGGTGTTGATGGGTGTAATCTCCTGATCACCACCCTGAGCGCTCTCTCTTGGCGCAGTTGATATGTGTGATAATCCGCCTTAGTGTCAGATAAATACTTGACAATTTTTCTGTACGTATCTGGGGTGTCAGGCATTAATTTCGTGTCATTAATGCGGCTTTGGCATAAGTATTTACCTGAGCCCACTATATTATTTAATTGTAGACACATTAATTGAAAATTTTTAATGTTTCTAACGAATATTGGTGGGGGTTTAGGTTCACTAGGGATGGGTACTGCTTCCATTTGTTCATTCTGTGTGTTTGACAACACTTGGAATGGATTAGCTGTAAAAAAGGGCGATTCTTCTAACGTACCTTGTATTGATATAGCTTGTGTTGACATATTTTGTGATGATGTGCCAGGTTGATTTTCGACTTCGTCAACTGAGCTCTCTGGTGTAGCTGGTGGGGTATTTTTTTTAGAGCGTCTAGCCCTTTTCTTGATTGGTGAACTCTTTGTGGTATCTAGACTCCTAGATCTTAAAGTTCGATTGCTACCTTTGCTCGACATTACCATGTGAAAATATCGCATCTCATGTTAATTAATTAGAGGTAAATGTAATAGTTTGTAAAAAAAAAGTCTTTTATCAATTACGTATATATTACGCGAATTTGTGGAATTCTGAGAAACGTAGATGTGCTTCCGCCGAAGGGCAGCAGCCCACTGGTCGGATTAGCGAATGTATATGGCCGGCTTGTTATCTATCACTATCCTCAGGTCTATTTACATTGTTCACAATGCCGTTATAAATAAGTGATTACTCACCTTATTTATGTCCAGTTTCAACTTAATTGTTAACTTAACAGTTCACACTACTTTTTCACAAATAACATGAATTATTTCGCTGATAATAAAGTCACTTTATAAGAGACGAAATAAAGAGTGTATGAGTAGGGTTAACGCATGCGCAGAACTGATTGGTAACAATGGAAATCATAGTTTTTGGACGTAAAATAATTTATAAGAGTTTTGTAATTTTCTCAAGAGTTTGTGTTTATTTTGATATCATTAACTCTGGAGAAACAGCGGAAATTGGTCTGTCCAATCAGACCGGCAATTTCTTGACCAAATGTAACGAAGTTATAGATTTTAGATATGAAAATAGGTGGCGGCTCGGGCTCAGAAAACTCTTGAGGCTCCGGAATTTTGCTTGATATTTTATTAACGGAAACAGGATTATTGGTGTTAGTGGTGGTTGGTGCAGTTGGCTCTGATGCTATGGTAGTTGATTTGCTTCTGGTTTGAGGTGGTGATATATTTTGCTCGGCTGATTGTTTAGTTTTAGTGGATTTACTGTGTTCAGTTGACTTTTTAGATTTATTTTGCTCTGCTAACTGTTTAGGTTTAGCTGATTTGTTTTTTTTCTTATTGGGTGAATTAGATCCCGACCCAGGAGGAGTGTTTCGATGACGTTTTTGAAGTGTTCGTCTTTTTAAATACTGCGAATCCGTTTCGCTAACCTCAGAAAACGGCGTTTCGTCCTCCGAATCTTCACTTGACGAACTCTTATCTAAATTCATATCTTCCATATTATGATAAGAGAGAGAGAAAAAAAAATCTACTGCTACATATAACAATTAAAAAGATGGAAGATTACGAAATAAAATATTAAAAAAATAAACTATATACATAACTATAATCAGAAATAAAATAAAACATTTCTTACAATAAATATTTAAATTAAATAAAACAGTCGCTAGGAAAAAAAAAAAAAAAAAAAAATATAATGTCTTTGGTTCGAACTGAAGACCTGATGACTGAAGGAAGTTAGTAAACAGAGTCCCCGGCCGTGAACATATCAGAATATGATAAGGCACGTAAGGGAATTAACGGCCTCTCGATCTAACCAAATGAGCACCAATTTATCACTTATTTATTGTTAATAAATACTACCTCACCTGCGTGTACGTCAACGTAAAAGTGTAAAACTGCTTATTAACTCACTGTTGTTTAAGTGTTACACCACAACTTTGAAGTTTGAGCACATTACTAAGCAACAAATACAGAGCGACATGAGAGTTATACTGCACTTGCGGCCATGACACTGTTAGAAATATTAAAAAAATTTTCTAATAACTGAGACCCGACTAACTGACAAACGACAGTTCAACATACCTAACTGACCACCCTGATGGAACAGCACATGGAGGTACTGCCGTCATCATCCATCAATCCCTCTCCTATCACTTCTATCCTTTACCAGTGCACAATTTCCTACAAACCACAGCAGTAGTAATCCAAACCTCACTTTTTCCTGTCACAGTTGTCGCAGCATACTCTCCGCCTAAAATAACAGTACCTGCATCTAATTTCTTAATTCCTTAGGACACCATTTCCTTATACGTGCAGACCTTAATGCTAAACATCAGCAATGAGGAGCTAGAACCACGAATTCTCGCGGCCGAACATTGTTGTCTGCACTTAATTCCCACAATAGCAATATCCTTTCCCCTGATACTACTACATACTGGCCGACCGATCCTAACCGTAATCCTGACGTCCTTGACTTCTTCATTCACAAAGGTCCTAGGGCCGCTAAACTTCTCAGTTTTACCAGTATCAGGCTCGATGGCCTTTCTTCAGACCACAGTCCGGTAAGCCTAACGCTTTCCGAATTTCCTATCCCCTGATTATCCCCTCCTTCATTCATCAGAGGCCCAGTCAACTGGAACCTTTTCCGCCAAACAATAATAGATGAAATAGACCTCAGAGTATCACTAATTTCCCCTCAAGACCTAGATAATGCAATGAGTTCCTTCACCACTTTGATTCAACAAGCAGTCTGGACTGCATTCTCACCACTCCCCTCCAAAGAAACGCTTAAAAAGAATCCTTTACTCCAAAACCTTACTGACCTCATTAAATCCAAACGCCAATCTAGGACCCTCTGGCAAAGAACTAGGCATCCTGATGATCGGAAATTATACAATTATTATTCCAAACAGGTTAAAAAAGAACTGGCTTCCCTTAGATTCCAATCCTACAATTCCTACCTTTCTTCCCTCTCCACAGAGGACAACTCCCTCTGGAAATTGATCAAAAAGATCCTTAAATACCACTCTATTTCCCATCCCCTCCGATGCGATGATGGAACCTGGGCTTCGTCAGATGAAACTACAGCTGAAGTATTTGCCAAAAACCTATCTAACACATTCACTCCCCTCCCTGAATTCCATACCCCCCCCACACTGCTAAAGTTAAAAAATTCCTTTCTTCTCCGACTCCTCTCTCCTTGCCTCCTGAAGCAGTGAACCCCTCTGAGGTCAAATTTCTTATAAACAACCTCCTTATAAACAAAAAAAACCAAAAATCTCCTGGACATGATCTCCTTACTTCCCAGATCCTTAGACAACTTACCAGAAAAGCAATCATATTTCTCACATTCCTATACAACTGTATACTCATTTACCGTAAAACTCATTTTCCTCTGATATGGAAACACTCTATAATCATCCTCTTCCCTAAACCAGGTAAACCTGTCAACAATACCTCATCCTATAAATAAAATAAGCCTGCTCCCGATCCTCTCAAAAATCTTTGAAAAAATCCTTCTCAAACGTATCCTACCTATTCTCGAAACCCACAATATCCCTTCCCATCAGTTTGAATTCCGCTCAAGACCATATATCCTCTGCGCTTGAAAACAAGAAATATTGCACTGGTGCTTTCCTGGACGTAGCGCAAGCTTTCGATCGGGTGTGGCACGATGGCTTGCCTTTCAAGCTCAAAACCCACTTAACGCAATCCTTGTACCTAGTTCTCAAATCCTACCTTTCAAATCTTTCCTTCCAAGTCCACTGCGGCACCGAATTCTCCAATTATTATCCAGTTGAGGCTGGTGTTCCACAAGGCAGTGTCTTAGGCCCAGTTCTCTACATTCTTTTCACGGCTGACATACCAACCCATCCTGATTCCCTTCTAGCTACATTTGCTGATGTACTGGTCTATAAGAGCAAACAGCTTTAAGTGTCTTGTAATAGTATTAATGGTTTTGTATATAGTTTAGTTTGTTTTGTATATAGAATTTTTACCTTATATTTTTTTTTACATTATTTCTTTTTTTCGATAGATTTTATTTTGGCCAGATGTAATATATTAATTTTGTTCTATTTTGTTATTCTCAAGGGACTGTGTCCCAGAATAAAGTTATTTTTCTATTTCTATTTCTATACCGCCATCCTATCATCCCACGCAGACCCTGAAACAGCATCCCTAAACCTACAAAGACACATCTCCCTAATAGAGCAGTGGTGCAACAATTGGCGCATCAAAATCAATGAATCCAAATGCAAGCAGGTCACCTTTACCCTCCGACGCAGATCCTGTCCACCTATCCTTTTCAACTCAGTATCTCTTTCCATCTCAGACACAGTTCGGTATCTTGGATTCCTTTTAGACAAAAGACTAACATGGAACCCACATACCAGACTAAAAAGACAAGAACTTAACCGACGATTTGGTCAGTTATACAGACTACTTAACAGAAAATCTAACCTCTCAATTGAAAACAAACTATTAATATACAAGACCATACTGAAACCCATCTGGACCTACGGACTTGAACTGTGGGGGACAACTAAATTTTCGAACATCAAACGCATCCAATCCTTCCAGTCCAAAGTCCTTCGTACAATAGTAAATGCTCCTTATTATGTTACAAACAAAACTCTACATTACGATCTTAACATCTCTTATGTTCTGGACGTTATTCCACCCCGTTTCTCAAATTTTCATCAGAACCTAATCCATCATCCTAATCCCTCAGCACAATCCTTATCCAGTTCCAGTCATCCCTACAATCCTCCTCGAAGGTTGAAACGGCAGTGGCCTCGAGATCTTTTGCAAAGACGTCATTGGAGTCCTGGCGATGGCCAGCTTCTCCACTCAAGTCTTGAGCGTATGTGGCTTTAGTGCCATCTCTTAGTCTCCACTGGATTCCCATCCTAGTGATGTGGTTGAGAGAGAAGCGCTGGGATCTCTTAGAGTCTTGCCTTATCTTCCACACGTGGGGGAAAAGGCCCGACTCGGAGCTCCCTCGGCTGACTGTAAATATTGTAAATGAGTATGAATGTGTTTTTATTTAATGTTGTCTCATCTTTGATTTATTCTACCATTTCAAGTTTTATTTTGTTATAATCTTGTTTTCCTTTTATTGTATATATGGTATGTTTGTGTTTCATTCATCCTAAATACTCAATGCCCTTAATTGAGACAAAATGTATTTTTTTTTCTCAATAAAATATTAATTATTAACAAAATCTATAATCGCTCAGGATTCAAATACGCAACATCGAATTATATTATTCCTCCTGATGATTCACATCTGTAGAGGGTACTGGTGTCCTTTGAATCTGAGTTCCAAATAATCGTAGTTTTTCATATCTTTATTAACGAATATAGTAAGTACCCCTGAATCGTTTCCACAGCAAAGAATCAATAAATGACACCCATAAAACAAACTGATTCTTCTCTGGGATTCGAATATTGTTCGTGATACGAATAATGTTCGTCAAATGTGGTTACAATTTCGTGGAGAGCAGCATAGGAAAACTTAGGATCAGTTGCCTTTGTTGGTGAATATAAAAGCGAATCTGTTGGTTAAACTGAAATGAAAGTTTGGAAAAAAAAATGATAAATGATGTGCCATCTTACTAGAAAATGTGTACAATCGATGATATAAAGTGGCACTTCCGGTTAGTCGATTCTGACGAAAAATTCTCTGTAACATCACAGCAATGTAAAAACCTTTAATAAGCAATCTCAATTGCGTACTACTTTTGGTTTCTGTCCTGGACTTTCACATACATACACACACTCACACACACACACACACACACAAGGAACCTAGTGAAGACAATAAAAGGAGGCGAACTGCTAGAAGAAGCTGTGTGAGAAGGTAAACGAAGACAAGTGGGAAAGGCCCTATAAAACAGTCATGGCTGTTTCATCAAACTGAAAAGTTCAAACTTGTCACCCCCGAGCACTCCTGAATTGTTAGAATTGTGGCAGTGCTATTTCCAAGACGCTCTGAATTGTTCATTGATAAGATAGCGATGCTGGATCTGGAATCAGTGCTGGAATCACACAGGAAGAATTAGACATATCAAGCTGGAAAATACCGGATTCCAGAGCTCCTGGCCCGGATTATGTCCCAAATCTTGTCTTGAAAGTGGTTACTAGGCCAAGGCCATAACTCTTCTTAGATATGTATAACTCATGTCTCAGTGAATGTGGAAGACAACGGCTTGTGCTTCTGCCAAATGGAAAGGAGCTCCGGCAAGACTTCGTATCTTACCGCCCAATATGTCTCCTGGACACTGGCTGTAAGGAACTGGAGAGGATCATTTATGGCAGGTTGACCGACTTTCTTGAAGGAGTCCGAGAATTATCTGATAATCAGTACGGTTTGTGAAAGGGCATATCGACAATCGGTGCCATCAGAACTCCTCGGGAAGCCATTGCAGGAAAGAGGTCGAGAAGAGGTGGTAAGAAGTACTGCGTTATTATAAAATTGGACGTTAAGAATGCTTTTAATTCAGCTCGGTGGGATTTTGTATCTTGGACGGATTGCGAACGATGAATGTCCCACATACCTTATAAGCATTATTGAGGGCTGTTTCACCGATAGAATCTTAAGGTATGATACAGAAGCTGGATTAAGTAGTTATAAGATCACTGATGATGTTCCTCAGGATTCAGTTCGAGGGCTATTGCTGTGGAATATTACGCCTGATACTATGCTCAGGCTACTACTGCCGGAAAAATCTATTACGCTCGGCTTTGGGGACGATCTGGCAACCATAGTTCGTGAGAAACTTTTAGAGGAGATAACTTACAATGTTAACAAGGCAGTCCTCACCATTCGTCAATGGCTTTCAGCGGTACGCCTCCAGCTTGCAAATCATAAAACAGAGGCAGTATTAAAAATTAGTAGGAAAGTGAGGGAGATCATCAGTCTCACCGTCGAGGTATATATTATCCAAGCCACTCATTAGATAACTCGGAATGTAGATTGAAGCCAAATTTAGATTTGACGAACACTTGCACAAAGTTAGCACTAGAGCAGCGCAAGTAATTTATGGTTGACCAGGATTATGCTAAATATTGGTGGACCAAGGAAAAGTCGGAGGAAGCTTCTGGCTAACGTAGGGAGTTCCACGCTTTTGTACGAAGCACAGATCTGGGTGGAAGCCTGTCAAGTGCAGTCATATGTCCTTAAAGCTATCAGTGTGAAAAGAAGAAGTGCCCTGCGTTTCACTCGAGCTTTTCGCATTGTGTTCAACGATGCTGTATCGTTCATCGCAGATATGCCTCCGATCAATATTTTGGCAGATAAACGATATCGGATGTTCCGAAGAAAAGGAGAGGAGACGGATTCTCACTGGACAACTTTAGCAAAATACGTTGGAACGCCTCGTCTTCTGCAAGACGGACCCACCGTCTGATTCCCTATTTATCAACATTTGATATCCCGGAAACATGGAGAGGTAGATTATTACCTCACCCAACTGCTTACATGGCATGGATGCTTCAGGGCTTACTTAGCCCGCTTCAAAATAGAGGATAAATCATCGTGCGCAACTTGTGATCCTGTGGAACAAGAAATTCGGAACAAAATCATCCCCGGAAAACTTAGGCACTTTGATGACGACTAGGCAGGATAATTGGAGTACTGCAACAGATTATGCAGCGCAAATCGGCAGAAGGCTCCGAACATAGGAGTGAGAAAGGATAGGCCAGGCAATGGCTTAGCTTGAATAAGATGTCCACAGGAGAAGTCTTCTGTCCCCTGCGAATTAATGCTTGACATACTCCTTATATGGAGATGATACAGCTATCTACACCTCTTCTATTAGAATCGACTATATAACTAAAAGATTAAAATCCCAATTCATAAAACTCTGCAATTATTTTGAAAAATGGAGAATAAAAATAAATGATAAAAAACTGAAGCAATTATTTTTACAAAAAGAAGACCATGCATAAACTATAATATACACATAAAAGAAGTACAGATCCCTTGGTCTAACTCCATGAAATAAATAGGCCTAGAACTTGATAGGTCCCTAAATTTCACCCAACATATTAATAACAAGTGCAATAAAGCAAAATATCACCATATTTTAATGGATATTCGCAATTCAATACAAAAAATAAACTGATTTTATATAGAACAGTAATCCGCCCTTTAATCACTTATTCTGCCCCAATATGGAGTTACATATGCGAGACTGATACGACAAAAAACTCGAAGTGATTCAAAATATGTGTATGAGAATCATAAACGTTATATCCACGTTATACCAAAATATCTATTATGCTATCAGAGTTACAGCTTCTCACTATAAAACAATGTTTTTATTTTAAAACTCATAGATTTTTTGAGCTAACACCAACGTCTGAAACCCTATCGGGTATCGGTCTAGCAATAATAATAAGCTAGGATCCTTGTTTGTGATTTCAGAGATCTTAATGGTAATAGCGAGAATAGTGGTATTATAGATAAACATAGGATCACACAAATATACATATAAGCTTAATCACATATATACTCCATTATTATCTAATATCTCGTTTAATAGTTTTAGAATTATTGTTTCTGTACCTACGGTAAATAAAGTACTGTATTTGAAAGATAATTTGACTCATGAAGGTCAAGGAATCCTATAAAATCTCCTCTGATGGAATTCTCATAAACATACCTCAAAGATAAACTTAACTGCGATGTATGAAAAATGTCAGTTGTCTCGTCAAAAAGTATGCTATAGTATTTAGCATTACTAACTCTCCGCGTGATTTCACATAAGATTTCCTCTCCACAACAATGAATTATTTCAATGACTGTTGTTTTACTTATGTATGTAGCATCTGCTTTCGCGCCTTTTAGATGGGATTCAAGCTGTAAATTACCACTATCGACCCTAAAGCGCAATAAAGACCTAAAATTTGTAGCAGTGTCTTCATCAGTGTCTACCATTTTACCATCATCACGATGCCCTCTCAATGGTATGTTTTGCCTGCTTGCATGTAAAATAACAGTTTTCACTATTGGGGCTAACCGAGACCTATTTTCTGTGACTTGTGTTCTCCTAGCTTCACTTAATATGTTCCTTACATCTGTTTGAGGATTTTCAAAAATTGAAATAATTATTTTTCCCTCCATTTCAGCATTTTTATGATATGAATGGGAGGCAGGAGCCTCCCAATTTTTTTAGAGGTAGTGTTTGTTGACCTCCACCTAATTTGTTATTATAAAATGTAGCACAATACTTACAAAAAAGTCCTTTCTTTTCATCAGAAAATACCAAACAAGGGTACTTTTCAAATGTTTATGATTTACTCGTCTTTTCTCTTCACGGTCTCTTTTAATGTGACTAGAAGAGGTAAAACTGTAGTCTTTATTAGGAATCCAGGGATCCGTCAATAGTTTGTATTTAGCAGCATCGCCTAACTTCTCTATTTTATCAACTTGTGCACCAATATCTCGTGATATTACACAGGTAGATTTATTGTATTCATTAACCTCGGTATTTGTAGATAGCAAACCTTCAGATGACGATGATAGTATAACTTCCTTAATAAAGAGTTGGTTTGGATGACTGGAAGATTGATCTTAAAATTTACGTTTCTTGACTACGAATCGATCCATTATAAATAATAATTTAAATTAAAAAAAAATTAATCTAAAGATAACCACTTAAAAATAATTAATGTATTAAGTTTAAAATTTATTGGAAATTTAAGATTAAGAGAACTGAATATTATTTTATTATTATTTTATTTTATTTACACCCTACCCTGCCGATAAGGTAATACGGGTGTTATGCAGTAGTGAGTAGCAACGCATGCGTTACAATTCACTGCTGCATTCAGACCAATTACATTTTTTACAGCTGTGCACACAGCCTGCTCTTTTTTTTATCCAGCATCCTGTTCCACCCTCTCTGGCGGTCTTCCGTATACAGGTTCATTTCTTCTTCCCAATGAAAAGTGGTTTGACCCAACCAGTTCCTTCCACCCGTATACGAATGCCTTGTAATACGGGTATTTTTCCTTTGTCATAAGTTGAGGGAGATCGCTCTCCGTCAGAGCGTAGAGCCCCGTCTCCCTCAACAACTTAGCCCTCAGTGCCTCAAAGGCGGTACAGACTAGGATGATATGCTCGGCGGTCTCCGGCACTCTGCAACTTGGGCATAGGGGATCGATGTTCTTGCCATATTCAACGAGCTTTGCTCGGAAACCCCCATGCCCTGTGAGGAACTGTGAGACCCAGTAGTCCGGGAGAACCCATGTCTGTTCCATTCTTGAACCAACGGTGGGGAAGTATTTTCTTAGCGTAGCCCCTTTTGGAGTCGTCACCCACCGCTGGTTCCATTCCTTCAATGTGTTCTCCCGAAGAATCCTCTTCCATCCATTAGGGTCTTCACTGATCCTCACACGAAGATTCGCCGGTAGATCCACCAGGCCTTCCCTCTTCATCTTATGCCGGAAGTATTCTTCTCATAGGAGAAGATCAATAGGAGTAGTTCCGGCTAAGACTTGTACCGCCTCATGAGACACTGAACGGTACGCTCTAGTGACCCGCAGCAGAGCCATCCGCTGGATTGTTGCCAACCTTTTCTTCTGTTGGTGCGAGAGATGATGACTCCACGCAGGGGACGCATATCTCAGAATGCTCAGAATAACTCCTTTATAAATAGTCAACGTGGCTGGGTACCTGAGACCCCATAAGGCGCCCCCGATGCGACTAAGTCCATTGAGAGCCAGGGCCACCCTACTTTTCATGTAGTCCAAGTGAGGCGTAAAGTTGAAATTTCTCCCAATTCTTATGCCAAGGTATGTAACAGCCTCACTTGGACGTATCCTTTCTCCTTCTATTCTGAGAGTAATAGGGTGGGCCCTGTCAGTCTTACCTCTTAAAAGAATGGACTGGGTCTTAGTAGCCGCCATCTTCATCTTTTTTCTCTCGCACCATCCTCCTACGAGGTTGGCACATCGTTCAGCTTCTTCTTTTAACCTGGCTCTGCTGTTTGAGGCCACTACAACGGCCAGATCATCAACATAGGCCATGGCGGGGAACCGCTCCTGTTCTAGTACCCCCAGCAACTCATCGAAGACTAATTTCCACAGGGCTGGTCCAAGAACCGAGCCCTGCGGACAACCTCTTTCCATCGACTCTTGTACTTCAAAGAAGCTACCTTTTATCTTCAATGTTCGGTCCTGGAGGTAGCTCCTTAAAAGATCATATAAGTTGCTGGGAGCCTCATACTTCTGCAACTGCTGGAGTACGCTCGGCCACCAGACGCTATCAAAGGCGGAAGATATGTTGAACAGGATAAGCATGACATACTTCTCCGCCTTCTCTTCAACGTCACGGCGCACTCTCAGCAGGGCATCTGCGGTTCCCCTGCCTTTAGTGGATCCGTACTGCCGTGGATGGCTAGCCCTAGAGAAGACTGGTCGTAGACTCATCATCAACAGGGTCTCCAATAATTTACTCATGATAGGGAGGAGGCATATAGGCCTATAAGATTTGGATAATTGCTTGTCCTTGCCTCCTCCCTTGTAGAGGAGTCTAACATCAGCAATTTTCCAACTCTTAGGAAAGTATCCCCTGTCCAGACAATCATTGAATAATGTCAACAGTCCCTGTTCAATATAGGGGATACTGTTCCTGAGGATTGCTGCGTCTATGGAGTCTAACCCAGGTGCACGTCCAGTCTTTTGACTATCCACAGCAGCACGTAGATCCTATATGTCCCACGGTGGGCACAAGTCCGTACCAGGTGGGCATATCGTAGTGCGTCTTATAAATATTTCCTCTTCATTATCCTGGGACGAATCATCTCTGGGGTAGGTATCAGCTAGGAACATCTTTGCAGTCTCTTCCAGAGTGGTTGCCTGGGAACATCCGCGCTTCAAAGCTGCAATCACTTGCTGTGGAGCAAACTTACCAAGGGCCACTCTGTAAGGTACACCCCAGGGATTCTTAGATGACTCCTGAACAATGAATTCGTCCCAAGACTACCGCTTTCTTAACCGCACCTCGTTTCGGTATGCCCTGGCTTTAGACTTGTACTCATCACGAAGTGTAATGCGCCTCTCTTCGCTAGTACACTTCTGGTATGAACGCTGTGCCTTGTAGAGTTCTCTCTTCATTGTGGTTAAGGCAGGCGTCCACCATGGGACAGGTCGAGCTCTCGCCTTCCGGTGCTGAAGGGATTCTTCAGCGGTATCGCGGATGACATCAGTGATCCTGGACACTCGGTAATCCAGATCATCTGTTTGCTCCGTTTCCGCCTCATCCCAGTCTTCGTCGACCAGTTTTCCCTCCAGCAATGACCGGAAGGCACTCCAATTTCCTTTTCGAGTAAGGTAACCTTTTTATATCCCGAGGGAAACTTCTATATTTTCCGTCAGCCTAAAGGCTATCGCTTGGTGGTCGGAACTCGTCTCAGATCGGAGGACCCAATCGATAATGCGGTTTGCCAGCACCGGTGATACCAATGTAACATCAATCCAGCTCTGCCCCCTAGCGCTAGAGAACGTCGGGGTAGCAGAGGGATCGTTCATAACCACTAGATGGTTTCGGGCAATAAATTCACCGAGCTTAGCGCCCCTTCTATTAGTTTGATTAGATCCCAATTGAAAAACAAGCCATCATGCCACACCCGGTCGAAAGCTTGCGCTACGTCCAGGAAGGCACCGGTGCAATATTGCTTGTTTTCAAGCGCAGAGGATATATGGTCAACAACGCGAAGGCCTTGTTGAACAGTGGAATGTCTTGAGCGGAATCCAAACTGATGGGATGGGATATTGTGGGTTTCGAGTATGGGTAGGATGGGTTTGAGAAGGATGTTTTCAAAGATTTTGGAGAGGATTGGGAGCAAGCTTATTGGTCTATAGGATGAAGTATTATTTACAGGTTTACCTGGTTTTGGGAAGAGGATGATTATGGAGTGTTTCCATGTCAGAAGAAAGTGAGTTGTGCGGAGGATACAGTTATATAGGTATGTGAGGAATATAATTGCTTTTTTGGGAAGTTGTCTTAGGATCTGGGAAGTAAGGAGATCGTGTCCAGGGGATTTTCGAGGTTTTAGGTTGCTTATAAGGAATTTGACCTCAGAGGGATTGACAGCTATAGGAGGCAAGGAGAGAGGAATAGGAGAAGAGAGGAATTCTTTAATTTCAGCAGTGAGGGTGGAATGGAGTTCGGGGTGGGGAGTGAATGTTTTGGATAGGTGTTTGGCAAATTCTTCAGCTCTAGTCTCATCTGACGAAGCCCAGGTTCCATCATCGCATCGAAGGGGATGGGAAGCAGAATGGTATTTCAATTTCAATCTGGTCAATTTCCAGAGGGAATTGTCATCGGTAGATAGGGAAGAGAGGTAGGAGTTGTATGATTGGGATCTAAAGGAAGCTAGTTCTTTTTTTACCTGTTTGGAATAATAATTGTATATTTTTCGATCATCAGGATGCCTGGTTCTTTGCCAGAGGGTCCTAGATTGGCGTTTGGATTTAATTACGTCAGTGACAGTAGCAAGTGTCATGGCCGCTAGTGCAATTAAACTTACACGTCGCTCTATCCTTGATACGATTTAATGTGCTTATTATTTAAAATACTGCTCTAAGACTTTTTCAACAGTGACTATATTAATTGTTTTACATTTTTATATTCACATATGATCAGGTGAGTGACTATTTATTAACAATGAAACAGTTATAAATTAGTGCTCGTTTGGTTAGCCCATGTGGCTAGTAATTCCCTTGCGGGTTTTACCTTATCTCCGATAAGTTCAAGCCAAGGCTCGGCACTGTGTACAATAACATTCTTCAGTGTTATTCTCAGTTCGAATCCAAGACATTTAACTTCATTTTTTTTTCTTTATATTTTCTTTTTTTTTTTTTCTTTCCAGAGACTCTTTTATTTAATTTTTTTCTTTGATTATTTATTTTTTGGAAATGAATTATTTCATATTTTATTTTATATCTGTATATATTTATGTAAATAATTTTGTAAATAGCTTAGTTTTTAAGAAGTTATCTCATAAATTTTAATTTTAATATTTAGGTTTATATATATATATATACATTTTTTTTTTTTTTTTCTCTCTAACACTTATCATGATGGATCTGGATAAGAACACATCATGTGAAGACACGGAAGATGAGACACCCTTTTCGGAAATTAGCGAGACCGACTCGCAATATTTGAAAAGGCGTACACTCCAAAAGCGTCTCCGAAACTCAGTTCCCGGATCGGGACAAAACTCACCTAATAAAAAAAAAAAGAAAAATAAATCAAATAAGCAACCAGAACAAGATAAATCGATCAAGAACTAGGAGCAAATCTAATGCCACTCAATCAGAGCCACCAAAAACATCAGAAAGCAAAAACTCAATTCAAGAAAAAAACTTATCTCACAAGACTCCGCAGCTTCAAGATTTTTCTGATCCTGAGCCGCCGCCAATATTTGTTTCAAAAATTAAGAACTTTATGTCGTTTGGTCAACAAATTGCAGATTTGATCGGACAGCCAAATTTTCGATGTTACTCGAGAGTGAACGACATCAAAATCAATACTAATTCTAGAGACAATTATAAAAAACTGATCAATTTTTTAACATCCAATAACTACGACTTCCACTGTTACCAATTAAAACAAGAAAAGGCGTATCGAGTGGTCCTGAGAGGACTACATTCAACCACACCCATATCTGCTATCAAATCGGGCCTCGAAGAAATCGGTCATAACGTCAGGCACATAGCACCTGTACTACATCCTAGAGAAAGATATCCGCTCCCATTATTTTTTATAGACTTAGAACCAGCAAAAACCAATATTGAAATATTCCAGGTTCAACGATTGGTTTACTCAATAGTCCGTTTTGAGGAACCGAAACAGAAGCCTCTAATTGTACAATGCACTAAGTGTCAAAACTTGGGCCATACAAAGGCCTATTGTTATCACGAAGTCAGATGCGTTAAATGTGCCGGCCTACACGCTTCAGACACTTGCCAGAAGCCAAGAGATGAGCCTGCGACGTGTGCTCTTTGTGGCGAAGCCCATCCTGCGAGCTACAGAGGATGTGAAGTGTATAAAAATCTTTACAAACAAAGATCACGAAACTCAGCGGTGAAAAATCTTGGATCTGCTCAGAAAACTTACACTGAGGCACCTGAAATTGAAAATCAGGAAATTTTCCCAGCATTGCCGACTTCACCTTCCCTCGTCATCCAACAACAACCATCCATCTCTACAGCTAAGGACTCGCCTCACCAGAATCTCAGAAATTCTCACTCCCAGTCTTCCATCAGTAAGAAGCAGCCTCAACGTCAGGCGCCTCAGGCCTTCCAATCCAAGCCCAAAATCCCTAATCCTCAGCCTCAACCTCGCCAGCAAATCCCTCCTCATCATTTACCCTTAAGAGTCAAACTCCCGCCAGAGCATCCACATCCAGCTCCATTCGTTCCTAATCCCAGGATGAACCCCCCTCCACAAGTCCAACAGAATTTAGATCCTCCTCGTACCCCACGACGGGCCCATCCCCCACCCAACATTCCTAATCGCATAACCTACTCATCACAACCTCCTGATCCAAACCCACTTCCCAGCCAAACACCATCCGACATCAACACTATCTTATCGTCATTCCTGATAGATCTTCAACAGACTATCAAACCGCTCATAACCCTTCTAACCAGACTCCTTTCCGAAATCCCGCTTAGCTTCCCTCGATGAACACAAAGTCCCTAGCTATTCTCTTATGGAACGCTAATGGACTGCAAAACCACCGTGACGAACTAGACATATTTCTCCATGACAATTATATTGACATTGCTCTCCTGACAGAAACTCACTTCACCCAACGGACACATTTCTACATACGTGACTACATCACCTATAGATCTGACCACCCAGACAACACTGCCCACGCCGGTTCTTGCATCCTTATCCACAAATCTTTACCCCATTCCCTTATTCCTTCTATTCCAACAGATGCCATTCAGTCAACTTCTGTAATCCTCTCAACTCGTCCTTTCCATCTAACACTTTCAGCTGTATACTGTCCTCCTGGCAATTCCCTCTCGTACAGCCTACTTGAATCCTTATTACAATCCCTCGGATCGCGCTTTATTGCTGGAGGAGACTACAATGCTAAACACCAACGATGGGGTTGTCGATCATCCAACTCCCGTGGTAATACCCTTTCACAAGTTTCTTCTTCCAACAATTATTCCATCCTCTCGCCCATGAATCCTACTTATTTTCCAACATCCCTCAAAAAACGTCCCGATATCCTGGACATATTTATCACCTCCCAGATTTCCTCCTCCCAAACTATAATCAAATCCCTGGATGACCTTTCTTCAGACCATAGTCCAGTTCTGCTTTCACTACATTCTGACTTTGCTCCTAAACCATCACTTCCTAAACTGATCACTGGACGAGTAAACTGGGACAAATTTCGTGATGATTTGGAAAACAAACTAGACCTCAAAATCCCGCTAAAGACAAAAGAAGACATTAATTGTGCCATAGAAAAACTGACATCATCAATAACAGACAGTATAAATAATAACACATTTATCAATAAGATTAACTTCCCACAAAATACTAACTTGCCACAGCATATTCGTATCTTATTACAGGAAAAACGCAGAGCAAGATCGAAGTGGCATAGGACTAGATACCCAACAGATAAATCGCATTACACCCAACTGACTAACAAACTGAAATCAGAAATAAGAAAATACAAAATTCAAAATTTACTAAATTTTACTGAAAAACTTACAACCACTGACAAATCATTATGGATGACCACCAAAAAACTTCTTAAGTTTCAAGACTTTAATCACCCACTACTTACTGATTCCCAAACCTGGTCCAAATCCGACGAAGAAAAAGCCCAACTATTTGGTCAACATCTCTTCCAAACTTTTAACCCACATCCCGATATCCTTAATTCAACTCACATCAATTGTATTGAGGCAGAACTGGATATTCCTCTCCAAATGTCTCTGCCACCCAAAGCATTTCATCCCATAGAAATATCCAACATCATTCAAAAATTACCTTCCCGTAAAGCTCCTGGACATGACCTAATTACATCCCAGATCCTAAAACTTCTTCCTCGAAAAGCCATCCTATTCCTTACTTACATATATAATGCTGTACTCCGTTCTACATATTTTCCTGATCCTTGGAAACGATCTATTGTTAAAATGATCCACAAACCCAAAAAACCACCAGAATACCCATCCTCTTACCGTCCTATCTCTCTTTTACCCATCATGGGCAAAATCCTAGAAAAACTCATCTTAAAACGCCTGTACCCTATCCTAAATTCTAAACACATAATCCCAGATCACCAATTTGGTTTCCGAACTTCCCATTCCACTATACAGCAATGTCATCGTGTGGTAGACGTAGTATCCTCTGCATTGGAGCGCGGAATGTACTGTACGGGAGTCTTTCTCGACGTTGAACAGGCGTTTGATAGAGTTTGGCACCCGGGACTGCTGTACAAACTCCGAAAATTCCTACCACCTACATACTTCCTCATTATCCGTTCTTACCTTACTGATAGATACTTTAAAGTAAATCACAATAACGCCTATTCATCCCTTTTTTCCCAGTCCGCTGGTGTTCCTCAAGGTAGTATCCTAGGTCCTATCCTCTATACAGTTTATACAGCTGACATCCCAACCCATCCCAACACTGTCATCACCACATATGCCGATGACACATGTATCCTATCAGTAAACAATGACCCAGCAATTGCATCCCAAATGCTTCAATCACACATCATAAATCTAGAAGAATGGTGTCAAAACTGGAGAATTAAAATAAACTCCAATAAATCCCACCAAATTACCTTTACCCTTCGTCGTAAACCAACGACTTCCTGTCCTACAGTTTCCTTTAACAATACTCCACTTATCCCTGTTGAGCAAATCCGATACCTAGGACTCCACCTGGACAAACGACTAACTTGGAATCCTCATACTAGACTGAAACGACAAGAAACCGCTCGACGTTTCCGATTACTTCAGCACTTACTAGACAAACGCTCTAAACTTCCCATTAATTACAAAAGACTCATATACTTGACTATAATAAGACCTATTTGGACTTACGGAGTTGAGCTATGGGGCTCCACTAAACCATCGAATTCCTCTCGCATCCAATCCTTACAATCCAAAATCCTTCGTAAAATCCTCAATGCTCCTTACTTTGTCACTAATAAAATTATCCATAAAGATCTTAATGTTCCTTATGTTTCAGATCTGGCCCAATCCAGATACCTATCCTTCCATAATAAACTTCAGAATCATCCCAACCCTCTCGTTTCTAACCTTGCTTCCTCTTCAATTCCTGATAACCCTCCGAGGCGTCTGAAAAGAAGATGGCCCCGTGATCTCCTAATGTAGTCATATCATTAGAGTGCTACCATTGGGTAGTTACTCAGCAAGTGTATTCATGTCATTATATCAATTATGTCCAAATTTACTTGATGTATTTATGTAATACAGTTGTAAATGTCATAAAGAAATAAAAAAAAAAAAAAAAAAAAAAAAAATTACGTCAGTAAGGTCTTGGGTCAAAGGATTATTTTTACGGTATGTTTTGGAGGGAAGTGGTAAGGATGCAGTCCAAACTGCTTGTTGGATCAAGGTGGTGTAGGAACTCACTGCATTATCTAGGTCTTGAGGGGTTTTTAGGGATACTCTGAGGTCTATTGCATCTGCTATTGTTTGGCGGAAAAGGTTCCAGTTGACTGGGCCTCTGATGAATGAGGGAGGAGATAATTTGGGGATAGGAGATGCGGAAAGAGTTAGGTTTAGTGGACTGTGGAAAGGTCATCATGCCGTAAAACTGAATAATTTAACGGTCCTAGACCTTTGTGAATGAAGAAGTCAAGGAGGTCAGGATTGCGGTTAGGATCGGTTGGCCAGTATGTAGGGGTATCAGGGGAAAGGATGTTGCTATTGTGGGAAATAAGTGCAGACAGCAATGTTCGCCCGCGGGTGTTCGTGGTTCTGGCACCCCATTGCTGATGTTTGGAATTAAGGTCTGCACCTATAAGGAAATGATGTCCTAAGGAATTAAGAAAGGATATGAAGTTAGGTTAGGTTATTGCTGTTTTAGGTGGGGAGTATGCTGCAACAACTGTGACAGGAAAAAGTGAAGTTTGGATTGTTATTGCTGAGGTTTGTAGGAAATTATATACTGGTGAAGGATAAAAGTGATGGGAGAGGGATTGATGGATGATGGCAGCAGTACCTCCATGTGATGTTCCATCAGGATGGTCAGTTCGATAAATCTTGTAGCTAGGTATGTTGAACTGTCGTTTATTAGTTAGTCGAGTCTCAGTTATTAGGGCTATGTCAATGTTGGTGTCCTGTAGAAAAAAAGTTAGTTCATTGATGTGGTTTCGAACACCATTCGCATTCCAGAGGAGAATGGAAAGGGGTTTTATTGAGGGCATTTAAGGAATTCTTGGCGGTGGTATAAGGTTAGATATGACATTTGTGAGTAAGGAGATAAGTGGTGTGATAAGAGATCTGAATTCGGAGAGGAATGATCAAAGGAGACTCGTAAGATCATTGGAATTGTTAGGGGGAGGGATGTACATTTGGTGGTGACTGGACTTTTGGGTGTTATTAAGTTACGGTGGCGGATTATGAGGTTGAGGTTGAGTTTGTGGCAGGGCCTGAGGTTGAGTGGGCTGTTCTATTTCTCCCAGTATTTGAGCATAGGAGACTTGATTGTTTGTAAATCTTGTCTGTTGCCTTGGTGGTCTGGAAGTCCTGGAGGTCTCTTCCTGTCTAGGAGCTGTTAGGAGTCTCGATTTTAATATTTTGTAGGTCTGGCATCCTTTATAGTTTGCTGGATGGTCTTTATGGCATAATGCGCACACCGCAGGTGTTTGCCTGGACTTACTGCATTCTTCCGATTTGTGTTGTTGCCCGCACTTCACGCAGCGCGGTAAGCGGTGGCAATAACTTTTAGTGTGGCCATAAGATTGGCAATTATGGCATTGAACTATTTCCTTCTTGCTATATGGTTTTTCAACCACTATACTAGTATAGTACAGGCGTCTTAATTTGTAAATATTATCGACCCCAGTGGTGCGCTCTAGGTCTACAAAAAATAATGGTAGGGCTATTTTATTATTTGTGCCCGGCTGCTCTTTATTTTCTTTAAATATATTAACAATTTGGCGGACACTGAATCCTATATCCGTTAATTCTTCCTTGATTGCATCAGGTGGAGTTGAAGGGTGTAGGCCTCTTATCACTATTCTTAGTGCTCTCTCTTGGAATAACTGATAAGTGTGAAATTCCGTCTTTGTATCAGTTAAATATTTAACAATTTTTTTATAAGTTTCAGGGGAATCTGGCATCAACTTCGTGTCATTGATTCGAGTTTGACATATGTATTTGCCGTTGTCCAGTAGTTTATTTAGATGCTGGCAAAATAGCGGAAAATTTTTTTATATTTCTGATGAATATAGGAGGTGGTTTTGGTTCTCTAGGGGTTGGTGGTATTTCCATTGTTTCTTCCAATGACAGTAATTGATATGGGTTAGGAGTAAAAAATGGAGATTCATCTGTTTCGTTATTTATATTTTGTGCAGTCATATTTTTCGTTGAAGTACCAGGTTGAGGGTCATTCATGCTATCACTAGGGTTATCAGGTGTTAAAGGTGGCGTTTTTCTATTAGAACGTCTAGGCTTCTGTTTTACCGGTGAACTTCGAGGGCTGTTATTACCTAAACTCCTAGATCTTTTGTTTTTGCTAGACATTATCATATGGTAATATCGCATCTCATGACGGTAATGTGGTAATTAAAAGAGAGGAGAAAATAAAATAAATAAATAAAAGTTTTTAGTACGTAACTAATTACGTAGACTTGTAGAGGCCTTCTAAGTATACGTGTTCCCCCTTAGAAGTCACGGAGGCAACTAAAGGTAGTGGGGGGCAATGATATGGCCTCTACCTATAAAACTATCGTTGTTTACACTGTAGTTTTAATGTTAATAAACAAGTTGTTTACTCACTTTGTTTATGTTGAGTTGAATAGTCAATTGATAAATGTTGAATTGTCACTGTTTTATTGCACTAAAGTTCACTAATTAACTGGTAATTAAGTCACTTTGTGGGAGACGATGTAGCAGGTTGATAGATAGAAACTGGCGCATGCGCATACCCGAAGGGGATAGGTAGAGGGTAGGATTTGTTGATGTTTGTGTATTTATAGTCTTAGTTGTATATGTGGTATTATATATGTTTTTTTTCCAAAATTAAATAATGAATTGGTTTGAATGCCGATATCTTTCTTTTCGATAGTGTTTGGATTTTTTTTGTAATTTCAGCAAAAGATATAGCAAACTGGGTTGGATTATATTCTTTATACATTTTGTTTGCTTCATTTAAACATATTTTATTTATGGTTTGGATAGTTTTTATTTGTTTTTGTATTATAATAATCGGACACTGACGATCTAACGAGTTGTGTTTTTGGGCGCAATTGGCACAGCGGGCTGGGCGCGTAAATCTCACGTAATTTTCCCACATTTTGCTTCCTCACATTTCCTTTTAGTTATTTTATAGATTTGCTTTGTTGTTTACAGACGTTTGAGGGATGACTGAAAGACAAGCAGTTAAAGCAGTGAAGGGGATTATGGATATAATCTTGTATCTTGACCGTATGAAATTCCATCTTTATTGTTTCCGGAATTCTCGGTGTAGGAAAGGTGACGACATAAGAATTCGTAATTATCTCATTTCCATTATTTTTTATTTCAATGCGTATTATATCCTTTATTATTTTAGATAATTAACTTTTGTTTTCGTCTATCTCTAGAAATTGGAGGTCGTAACACCGAATCACACCTTTACTGTAATTTAAGGTATTGCGGGGGTCACCTGAACCGGAAATTGGCCACTAAAATTTTTACGTTTTAATAATTCTTCCGATTGTTTTCTGTTTTTTTTTTTTTTCTGTAAGTAGTGTTCTATTTCTTAACTTTTTCACAGTTTTTAAGTCTACCACTAAACCTGAAAGAAATTTATTTACTAAGAAAGGTAAACTTTTTGAAAACTTTGATCATCTGATCTTTCTATTATTTATTTTTTTTTAGTAAATTTCCTTATTGAGATATATTACAATCTGTCATATTTAAGGACAACAGTAATAGTGATAAAGATTAGCTCATTCATACTATGCACAATAAATAAAAATAAATAAACAGCAATATAATAATACTAAAAGTAAATGTATATAAACTAAAAGCTACTAAACTAAACAATTATTAAAACGATGGGCTAATTGGGATCGCACCATCCGTATTTTCGGCTTCAAATTTAACATGGTCGTTTTCGTTTAACCTTTGGGCTATTTAAGTCTATGAGATCCCCCATTAAAATATGAAATAAAATGTACTAAAAGGAATCAAAAGAAGGCAACTAGTAAAGAAAAAAAATGAATTATCTCAAAAAATGTTGTTTCCCATTTTATTTATTAATTTGTTTGGGCTTCAAGGACCACTTAAGCATAATTTCATATATGTAGTTTTTTCTATTTCTTCCAAAGCCTCTCTCCCCTTCCCCCCTAAAAAAATACATAAAGTAAAATAAATCCCGGATCGGCTACTGCTGCGTCGCATTGTCTGACCATTGTATTTTCCGGTTAATGGCTCACATGGATAACAACGAGGACGTCAAATAAGGATGTGAGTTTTATGACAAAACTAAGGACTGTTATCTCTACTAAATCCAACTTGTGTTAAGGTAATTGACAGTTATGGCCTATATTTTTAAGAATTAAATTTAATCTATGTATATTGTGTATTAATATGGATATAAAAGTCATTTTTTATTAACGACTTAGCACTAAATGATGATATGAGATTATAGTCATTATACTAGGAAATGTCAGTACTAGCTTCGGTGGATCATATAAAGTTTACTATAGTGTGATAGATAACATTTACAAGTGTACACGATGTCCCATAACTAATGTAAAATATTCAAAGAGGTTATAGTAAGCCACAAGAGCTCCAAAAATGTTCATATAATTCATGGGATCCGATATAACTCTCATATAACTCATGGGCCGATTTTCCAAAGAAAATTAAAAAAAAAATAAGTTTTGTGTTTTATTATCTAAGCTGCGTTTTTAGTTTAATTGTAAACACTAAATAAAAAATATGTAATGCAGGAAATTAATAACTCTATGATCATAAACTAGACAAAATTGACTTCAAATGCAAATTCAGTTTGTTTTGTGAAAACCATTAAATGGAACTTTTGAGGTAATTGAATTTTTTTTTTAAATCATGAAATTTTTTTATCATCTTCCAACTATCCTATTAATACTCCATTTTAAGATATAAGCTTTAAGTTAATATTAATTAAGTTGGCGTTTATTCTGAAATAAGTTGAGATTCATCTCAGGTTATGTAAAATATTATGTGATTAGATATCCTGTAACCTAAACGTGTGCGTGTTTCAGTAAAAATGGCATAAAAAATAACAATGGCAATAAATTATAGCCAAGCTTTAATTTATTTTTTACCATGACCAGGGATGTAGTCAAAGTTTTTCAGAAAGTGGGCTGTCTGTAGTTATAGTTAGAGAGTGATGAAACAAAATCGGAAATAATTCATTTTTATTTTTTAACAGAAGGCTTATTTTAGCCAGTTATAAGTTGCATTTAAATGCTTTCAACAAAAATAAACTGTATATGCGTTTGAAATATATTTTGTCAAGTTTATAATGATAGAATTGTAAATTGTCTGGATTACATATTTTTTTTCGTTATCAGTTCCTTTTCAACAAAAAAGATGGCTTACTTAAAAACAAAAGGCACGAAACTCCAATTTCCTATTTTTCCGTACAAAATGGCATATGGTTTATATAAAACTTTTAAAGCTTATTTAGTCTCTTATCACCTCTTTAAATATTTTCCATTTCTTACGAGACACCTTGTATAGAAGATTATTGTTGTTTGATAAGAGATGTATGTGTGACTATGTACTGTTAGGTAGGAAGAAAATGTCGGAGAGAAGAGGTTCAGTATGTGAAGTAACATCACCAGAAGGCCACACTACCCTTATCGAGGAAGGAGAACCAGTGCAACCACCGAGGAGAAGGCCACGTGACCTCACTCATCTCGCTCACTCCAAACCAGGAGCGTCCCCTACTGACATCGGTAAATCATTTTATCACAATTTAATTTGTAATAGTTCTATATATATATTATATATTCTCCTCACGCTTAGTTAAAAAATACTGAAACTATCCGATTTTTCAAGGCGGATGGTGATTCCTTAAACAACCTTTGTTCTATTTATCTAATTATTTATTTTTATCGATTTCAGAGCGAAATCGATGGATTGAAATAAATAATTTTTTTCACATTAAACATTTGTTTATTTATACATCCCACGTTTCCCGCATCATGGGTACATAATGCGTTGGTACATTACAAAACATTGGTACATTACTAAAAATTTGTAAAAATCTGAAAAATATACTAACAGGAATTATCAGGAAGACAGAAACAAATCAATTGAGATTTGTTATATCCAGTGGCGTGACTAGGAATAAAGTAACGAAAAGAAGCATCCTACAGTAGTATTACCTTTGTGCTCCCCTTCCCACTCCTCCCCCTCTTTAAAAATCTTTCAGCATATAAAATCAGTTGATTAAATTTTTGGAGGAATAGGAAAAATAAAAATAAAAGAAACTTTCAGCATTCAAATCTGTTTCAAAAGTGTTTAAAACATTTTCTTTTTCCTCTAGGGTTAAACTGTTATGGTTTATTATTTTTTTTAAATGCCAAAAAGCCCATCTCTGTTATGTTTCTGACTCATGATATTTAAAGAATAATCTATTTGGAAGGAATCTATTGAGGTACGCTTTCCATTGGAAATTAAAAGAAGTTTAGCTGGAACTGGTGGAAGTGGAAGTTATTGTTAAGTACTTGGAATACTAAAGCACAAAACTACAATATTAGTGAACACAACTATTTTATTCATCATAAAAGATAACACTGTTAGGTTAATACAACTCAATAACTAATTGGTATAATCGATATATCACAATTCCTCCCTTTCTAAAGAAAGTGTATCATAGTTATAAAAATAGAAACATATTAAAAACATGAAAAAAAATTATCAAAATTACATATAAGTCTTGTATAAAACTATTATTATTAAAACACTTTATTCAGAAATATTACAATTTGTCACAGTTAAGGACACTTATAATAGAGTTCAGAGATTGCATTCATACCGTATATACAAAAATATAAATAAATAAAGTAATACTTGTATAAAACTAGGAACACAAATTAACTAACACAAATAACTGAGTCTTCTGCAGCTCTCAAGGAGGGCTCCCACTTCCATGACTGATTATTTGGTTGCTCTCTTGTTGATTTGGTAAAGAGGGAAGAGTTCAGAAATGTACAAGATGCCAGAGTGAAGAGGGACTTCGAAATAGGCAGTGACCACTACCTGTTGATGCTCGATAAAGTTTGGAATGACAGTAAAATGAGGAACAGATGTGTAGGTAGTAAGAACAAAACGATTAAATCTTACTGGCTGAAAGAGGATGAAATGGCCCAATACTATCAGGAGGAAGTGGAAAGGATGTCACGAGATATCTACCAATCATGGGATAGCAATGATATTGAGGAGAGTTGGACAGCATTTAGAAATATCATTCTTGATGACGCGAGACTCGTCTGTAGTCAGAAGAACATTGGGTCAAATTTCAAGCGAACTGCTTGGACAAAGGATGTAAAGAGAGCTGTTAAGGAGAAGAAAGCAGCTTGGAAAGACTTCATGAGCCAAAGAACACCCATTGCTCACCAAAAGCACAAAGAAAAGAGAAAGGAAACAAAAAGTAAATTACTTGGAATCTATCGCCAAGATGAAACTCGGAAAGTCGGCGGGACTGGACGGAATCACTCCGGAAATGATGAGTTTTATGGGAAGTAAAGGCCAGGAAATGTTTCTCTATCTTGTGAACCTGGTCTGGAAACAGAAGAAGATCCCGAAGGACTGGGAAGTCGCAGTCATAGTGCCAATATATAAGAAGGGAGACAACAGGGACTGCAACAATCATCGAGGTATTTCGCTCCTTAGTGTTCCTTGTAAAATATACTCAAAAATCCTAGAGGCAAGGGTCAGAAGCACCGTAGAATCCAAAATTGGAGAGGAGCAGTATGGATTCAGGAGTCAAAGAAGCACACAGGATCTAGGTTTCACTATGCGACAAATCACAGAGAAGATTGTCGAGAGGGGAAAGGAACTCTCAGTGTGCTTTGTAGATCTCTGCAAAGCCTTTGACCGGGTTACGAAAACGGATATAATTGAGGCTCTAGAGGAAAAAGGTGTAAATAATGGACTTATAAGGGCCGTAAGCAGTTTATACGTAAATACGAGGAATCTTGTTAGAACAAGAAACCATACCTCTCGAGACTTCAAAACAACACTGGGCATACGACAGGGCCTGAGCCTGAGCCCACTTCTTTTCGTACTGGTTCTCGACCTGGCGCTGCGAAAAGCAAAACAGAAGATTCGAAGTTTTCATTTGGGTCACAGTCATGCAGCCTACTCTATACTCTCTGCTGGCGTTTGGGGATGACCTCGTCATATTGGCCCAGAATGACCGTGACCTCCAGAATAACACTAATATCCTAAAGGAAGATTTAAGAAAAATCAATTTGAAAATTAACCCTGAGAAGACGAAATGCATGCGCATTGGAAGAAAACCTCACAGGGTTATGAGGGTATTGAGGGTCGACGGTGAGATTTTAGAGCAGGTGGACAGTTTCAAATACTTAGGTGCCCAACTCAACGAAAATGGATATATTGACGAGGAGGTAAGGCAGAGAATAGGAGCTGCTGGAAGAATGTTCGGCTCGGTGAGGAAAGGCTTTCTGAACCGAAAAGAGGTGACCAAGGAAACGAAGATGACGGTCTACAGATCAGTATTCCATCCTATACTGACGTATTCTTCCGAGTCCTGGACACTTACTTCGAAAACAGGAGCCAGATCCAGGCTCTAGAGATGCGATACCTACGAAAGGTGGAGGAAAAGACCAGACAGAATTCGCAATACTACAATCCGGGCCAATCTCAACGTCAAAGCGGTCGAAACCATAATAGAAGAACACAAGTTGAGATGCTTTATAACCTTCTCCGCATGGATCGGAAGAGAGACCCAAGGAAGACGTATGAGACTCGCGTGCAGGATAGGAGACGGAGAGGAAGACCCAGAATCTCCTGGGAAAAGGGCGTGCGAGATGCTTTCCAGAAGCGAGGTTTAGAATGGAACAGGAGACAAGAGCTGGTACTGGAAAGGTCCACCTGGTCCAAGTTCTACACGAAGCAACCTCACACTGCATAGGCGGTAGAGAGGAACATGATTATGATGATGATGATGATGATGATAATGATATGGGTGAAGTCCATCTGCAATGAGAGTTATCCATACTATAGTAATATTCAATTCTGCTCCAAATCTTTGTACACTGCGAGATGGATTATCATCAAAATATTGTAATATGGCCATACATCTTTCTTTACTTCGTAAAGGGTCAAAAATACAATTAGCATGTGGTATTATAGCAAATGTACCAGTTTCTCGAAGACGTTGAAACGTGGAGTTAAATATATACTTGTTTGGTAATCTTCTATTCGGAAATAGCCTGGCATATTCACGACGGGCAGCATTAGCATTACCATTGCAAACACTATATCGGCATATTCACCATTAGTATGAATGGAAAGCATATTGATGAGTACTCTGTGAAAGCTTCTTACAAACTGATAAAATCTTATTGAGAGTTCCCAATGCTAACGCCAAATAGTATTGATTCTTATTTTGCTAATAGTTTTTGTACAGTTAAGGAATAAAAGGCCATATTAGTATTATATCTAATCCATCTCGTAAACAAAGCGTTTGCGGACATACCTTCACTTTGAACAACATTTAATATGAATGTTAATATATACATTTGATTAATAAAGTAGTTAGAACAAATATATATGTTTTATTTATTTCATATAACGTTAATAATTCATAACAACGAAAATATTTATGTGTGAATATCTCTTAAACAAATCGTTTGCGGACCATACCTTCAGTGGACATTTTTTTTCTTGTTTTGAGGTCCCTAATTCACTTTTGCAGTTTGGTCACTTAACCCGGAAACACCCTGTATAATCAACAAATATGCAACTGAACTAGTTGCATGCAGATAACTGGACAGGTTGCCCCTTCATGGTTGATGGCGCAAGAATACACCACTCCCAAAATATTTTATTGCTCACCTTTTCTTAAAAACAGAGCAAGCTGGGGTAGAATTAGAAAATCGTAGATCATATACAATTACACTTGCTGCGGTATGTTCCATGTTTTTTCACTTGTCCCTTAGTCCGAAAATTCATAACTCCGTCGTAATTTGTCCCCCTCAAAAATTTAAAAACCCGTCAAAATATGGCCTCTCTGGACGTTTTGATTTGCCCCTTCTGGACACCCCTGTAACTGGATAGAAATAGTCCAAGATAGGGAGATATGGAAACGACTGGTTAAGGGCGCAAATGATCTACTTCGTTTGTTAAGCCAACGGAATATATATATATATATATATATATCAGTCTGGCCCTAGCCTTCAAACAGATAGCATCGGTGTTCGTGTTTAATTTCAAGTTGTGCTATTACAGTTCAGTTCACCATCACTAAAATATTTAAAGTGCTGTTAATGTTAATTGCGTTGACGATTAATATAACCTTTTGAACTAAATCATCAATACCTAAAAACAATATAAGGTAAGAAAACAATTTAAAATTGTTGTGATATAGCCGAGCGTAAGATAAGGCGCTTAACCCCATTTCGGCTACCTCTCCCCACCACTTCTACCGGTATCTACTCTATTATTATTACCAAGTTAATCAGCTGCTCACGATGACTCTATGTCCTAAATGCAATAATACTATTGCCAGAGAGGATAAAACAACTTTTGTTTGCACAACGTGCAAATTAATATACCATAAAAAATGTATAAACGTCTCTGAAGCCGACTTAAGGCAGCAACAAAAAAAAAAATTGGTTTTGTACATCATGTTCAAAACCTCAAAGTAAACAGGGCACAGCAACCGTGGATGTGTCAGAAGAGAGCAATACCTCTATTTTGGCTGAGGTTAAAAAGATCGCCGAGGATGTAAAGGAACTTAAAGTCTCGCTCGGAAAGCAAAGTGATCTCGCATTCGAAAATAATGAGAGACTTAAAAAAATAGAAGAGATGGCATTGAAGCAGGAGAAAATAATATAAAATTTACTCAGTGAGAATAAACAGTTAAAATCTCAAATTAGCAACCTGGAGGTGAGACTTAACCAAACAGAACAAGCTCAACTATCCAACTCCCTGGAAATACGAGGTATCACACCCGATGTTGGAGAAACTACCGAGGGCTTGGTTTGCTCTATCGGTGCAGCTCTGGGCATTAAGCTGGGTGTTGAAGACCTGGATTTTGTGGAGAAGAAAAGGACCAGGAGAGAGGACCTTAGGCAACCGCCAATCGTCGTGAGGTTCGTCCGCCGGACGGTGCGTGACGAAGTCATCCGCTTGAGCAAGGTTAAGAGGGACTTTTCCACGCGGCATCTGGGCCGAAACAGCGACGAGAAAATTTATCTGGGCGAAGAAATGATTCCAGCTAATAAGCATTTATACTGGTTGGCAAGGCAGAAAAGGGCGTCGGGTATGCTGAGATACGTATAGTTCGCTGGAGGAAAGGTACGATACAGAAGACAGGATGGATCCCCGGTCATCATCGTCAACAAAAAGGAAGACATTGAACTGCTGGAATGAAATAGGTCTCACGGTTCCCTCCAACCTCTTTTTTATGAATATCTTTTATTTTATTTTTCTTTTTTAAATATGTTATATGTCTTTTTTGTTTCTATAGTTCATAATAATTTATTCTATTGCTTATTAAGTATTTTTTTTAGAGATGAAATTTTCTTATTTTACTTCGATTCAGATTTTAATTTTTTCTATGCTTACCTTCATTTAAAGAATTCAAGTAAGATCTATATCAATATAATGTACATAATTTGTTACTATATCGCATTATGTAAGTTTAAAAATGTGCCTATTCCATCAATATTAAAACCATTTTGTCACACTCCGCAGATTATCCTTACCCTGATCTCTTCATGACCAATACTTTAATATCCTGTCACGTTAACTCCCAATCCCTTCAGGCACATTATGACGAATTCCTCGATTATTTTCACCATAACTTCCATCATATCATAGCCGTTTCAGAAACTTGGCTCAAACCTGATATTCCCTCCCTATCCGTTTCCTTACCCAACTATACCCTCTTCCGTCATGATCGAATGGAACGAACAGGTGGAGGTGTGGGATTGTTCGTACATGACAGTTTGACGGCCAAAGTCCTTCTAAAATCTCCTCCTTCAGACGTCCCTAACATAGAATATCTGTTTGTCCAGGTTTCCTTTAGTACCTTTCCTCTACTCTTTATCGTTATTTACCGACCTCCTCGTGTCCGATTCGATCCCACTCTCGAATCCTCCCTCCTTACATATATTCCTCTCTACGAAAATATTATTATCGCTGGTGATCTCAACACCAACCTCCTTTCAAACACTCCGGACAGAACATATCTTACCGACCTAGTTTTTTCCTTAGATCTATTTATTGTACCCTTTCAACCCACCCATCACACCCAATCCACTGATACTTGGCTAGATTTATTTATTATTGATTCCCCACATAACCTATTATCCTCTACGCAAATTCCAGTTCCCTTACTTTCATCCCACGATCTTATTGAAATAACATACAACTTCTCTACTCCTTCACCTAAACCCAAACAAATTTCCTGAAGAGATCTAGATTCCTTAACCACTGAAAACATCAGCCCCTTTCTCGATTCTCTTTCCACTTGCTTAGAACCCATCTATTCTCTCCCCTCTATCGATGATATGGTTGAATGCCTTTCTTCCAACCTCCTCGATTTTCTCAATTGTCACGCACCTCTAAAAATACGTGTCTTTAGACGTCTTCCCGCTCCTTGGATCAATACAGAAATAAGAGAACTAATGAGGAGAAGAGAAACTGCTAGAAGGCGATACAGACGTACTAGACTAACTGAGCATTATTCCACATTTAAATCCCTCCGAAATCTCACACAAATGACCCTACGTCGCGCTAAAGCCCAATACTTCAATAACGTTTTATCTCAAGAACCTAACAGAAAAGTTTTACTTTCTCGACATCTCTCCTACTGACCTGCTCTCTGCCACCATTAAATCCAAAACGAATGATTATGGTCCTGACCAAATACCGGTTAAAAATATCAATCTCTGCCTTCCAGCTTTACTACCCGCACTTCTACACATATATAATTTCTCTCTCCAAAATTCCATTTTTCCTAAATCCTGGAAAAGAGCCATAGTCCGTCCACTGAAAAAAGTTCCAACTCCTTCATCAGCTTCCGACTTCAGACCCATCTCCATCCTATCCAAGCCTCTAGAAAGATTAGTTCACTTTCAGTTGAAAAGCTTTCTCGAGCAAAACCATCTCCTCAATCCCTTACTATCTGGTTTCCATTCCCAGTATTCCACCCAGTCTGCCTTGCTAAGGATTACCCAAGACCTCCAATCCGCCATAGATAAACAAAAAATCTCCATCCTAATTCTTTTTGACTTTTCCAAGGCGTTTGATTCCGTTAATCATGAGATCCTTCTTTCCAAACTCCAAAGCCTGCCCATGTGAAATAGCGTCCTAAAATGGTTCCTATTCTTCTTATCCAATCGATCTCAGACAGTTACAATACCGAATAAACCTCCATCATCATCACTTCAATTAACGCGAGGTGTTCCTCTGGGTTCCTCACTCTCCCCGAACCTTTTCTCCATCTATATTAGTGACCTTCCTAACGCCTTTCAACACTCCAATTACCACCTATATGCCGATGATTTCCAAATATACCAATCATTCCAACCTTCTGAGATGCCTGAGGCTGCCCGGAGGCTACAAGAGGACATCGACTGCATCAACAGATGGGCAGAAATAAATGAATTAAAGCTGAATGCAGATAAAACCAAGGCTATTATCATCGGGTCCAGAAATCTCATCGGCTCCCTTCCTTACTTTCCTCTACTTTACCTCAATAACCACCCCATCCATTTTTTCCCTACATTAAAAAAACCTAGGAGTAACCTTTGACCAGAACCTCTCCTGGGATAATCATATCTCCTAGATTACCTGAAAATCCATAACTGCCCTTAAACAACTCCTGTGATTCCGTGATTGTATTCCTCTAAAAACCAGACAGCTCCTTGTAACCTCCCTTGTATTCCCCCACTTCGACTACGGCTGCTTGGTGTATGGAGGGCTATCTGCCAGGCTAGAAATGAGACTAAAAAGACTCATGAATTGTTTCATAAGATTCATTTTTGGGATCCCCAGACGTTCACATGTTTCACTATGGTACACCGAGTTGAAGTGGCTTTATCCTACTTCCCGACGACAATTCCTTCTTGGCGTTTTTCTTTTCCAAGTCTTCAGAACTAAAAACCCTACCTACATCCTGGAACTCCTTACTCTACGCTCCTCTATCCACTCTCTCAATACTAGGTCTCAATCTATAGTCCTATATATTCCCTCAAATAAAACTTCCTCCTTCAGCAAATCCTTCGTCATTCGTGCTGCTTCCTTATGGAACTCACTTCCTACCCCCATGCGTCAATCCTCATCCACAAATTCCTTCAAACAACTCCTGTTCCAACACCTACTCCACATTCAAACTTCCCCTAACATGTAAAATTACTTGCATCTATACAATGTTTGATTTCAATCCATTGCACAATTGAAATAACAATTAACAATAAATTAGTTGGTATTTTTATTATGTCAGACTAAGATACATAAATTTGTAAATCTGTTATTATTCTTAGGGGACAGTAGTCCTAGAATAAAATAATTTTTTCATTTCATTTTCATTTCATATATATATATATTTATGTGTTAGTGTGTGTGTGTGTGTGTATGTTTGTATGTATATTTGTTTATTTTGTCAACTGAAAGGTCATTTCGTTACTAATCAACATGTGCCAGCTATTAGAACAAACAATTAAAACTATGAGAAATCTATATATACAAAATAAAGAATTTGACATTATATTAACGTTTGCTTGACTTAGAACATAGGCTTGAAATGAAAACGAAATATTGAGTAGAACCGAAGTTATGAATTCTTGAGTAATTTGTCTAAAGACGTCGGTTAATGTTGATAATAAATGTTATTAATAAACATATGTTTATAGTTTAAAGAACATCTATATAAATAAAATAAAGGTTTTGTCAGTACATTGAATAGAATCAACGCGGTTCATGATATCTTTCCGTTTTATACATTACAGACACCAAATCCATTTTTCAAAAATTTTTTGTCTGTCTGCATGTCCTCATTGACCTACGAGATTTTGTTAGGGTTATGCTCAACAATGACTAATGGTAGACTTTTGAAAGTTTGATATTATAGTTAGGTTTGCTTGATATAAATATAGGCTTTAAATTAAAACAAAATATTGAGTAGAATCAAAGTTATGAATTCTTGAGTAATTTGCCTAGAGATCCCGGTTAGGCAGTTACTTACTTCGATTCCCATCCCAACCTACTCTATCGCAAGCCATATTTAAAAGTTGTACTACTCAACTAATGGAAACAACTATCATAACTCAACGGGAAAAATCCGGAATACCGCGATAATTTTATTTATCGCGATTTAAATGTAACCTTCCTATGGTGCATAAAGAAGGAATTACTAAAAGGGTAATGAAAAACAGGTGGATTGTGTTTGGTCTGAAATTGTGGATTATGGTACCATGTTACTCAGTGGTGGAAGTGATTTACAGGCAAATATTTTTGATGTTATCGGCATCGAACCACTGTTTTTTGTGTAATAACAACAATTATCTTTTTTTCACAGGTGCTCCCCCCGCATCTCCAGTGTTCAAGTTTCCCCCTCTTTGTAGGCGATCCACTTCAGACCTCACTACTGCATCCGGGCTTACAGAAGAGACCTTACTTTCTCGACGTCCAAGCAGCCCTAGGGGACTTGGCTACCTTGCTTCACGAAGGGCGTCCAGAGAATCTGTAATAGCACCACTTAGATCTAATTATCTCCAACCACCAGGTATATCTCTTTATTTAAACATTATTATGTGCCGCAATATAATATAATAAGTGCAAAACAGTTGACGATGAGTGGTAGATTCATGACCAAATTAATTTTCAAATTGTATAAAAATACATGAACGATTAATTAACAAATTTTTAGACTCATTTTTTCATCCCCCAAAAAATAAAACCAATAAAAAAAGTCTTTATCCATATTAAAAATCTTTTATTTAGTTATATCCCATTTATTTTTAATGTTTCGGCCTCTTTCAAACATTTGTTTGTACATATAATTACCACCTGTCTGAATTTTTGTGGAACTATTTGTCAATATCCTCTTATTTAGACCAAAAAATGTTTTTTTCCGGGTCAAGATTTTTATTAGTGGTTATTTTCTTTTTCTAAAAACAGCAAAAAAGTTTGTTAATACGCATATATTCTAAATATGTTTTGAATAATTAACAAAAACTAATTTATTTATTTATTGAATTATATAACATTATTTCACTTGCACAATGGTTGCAGGAAGTGAAATAAGGGATTCACGTTAAATAAACATATGCTAATTTTTTCCTGTCCACTTAACTTGCTTGATCGTGATCAGCACTTTCAAACTTAGGAAAAGGATTTAGAATCATTGTTTTCTTCCCTGTACTGGAAATGGCATAACATCACCACATCATGTGGACCCGTCAATGTTAGTAAAACCTCTTCGAAGCAAGTGGAATTTTAGAGAAAATTCCACTTCAATTCTTTATTGACAGTGTTGAGGTAGTATGTGATACACATATCACATTCAAACTATATGTACAAACAAAATAACAACTAAATAATTATCAAAAAAGTATATATAATATATAAAATAAAATAACTTAAAAATGAGTAAATTAACAAAAAACAACACATAAATACACTATTTTTTTTTATTAACGAAATTTTACAACTGTAATTAATAATAAATACAACAAGTAAATATGAACAAGTAATATGACGTGTACAACATGAGGAGAAACTACCCATTGGTAGCACTCCAATTATATTTCTATATAAGAAGGTCCCGAGGCCATCTTATTTTCAGACACCTCGGAGGGTTATCAGGAATAGAAGAGGAAGCAAGGTTGGAAACGAGAGGGTTCGGATGGTTCAGAAGTTTATTATGAAAGATCAGGTATCTGGATTGAGCTAAATCGGAAACATATGGTACATTAAGGTCATTATGGATGATTTTATTTGTGAAAAAGTAGGGAGCATTGAGGATTTTACGAAGGATTTCGGATTGTAGAGATTGGATACGAGAGGAATTTGATGGTTTAGTAGAGCCCCAAAGCTCGATCCCGTAAGTCCAAATAGGCCTTATTATAGTAATAAGGTTCAAACTTCTTTCACGAAACTTTCTCTTCTGCTCCTGATTCTAAATCAATATGGCTAACCTCTCTCATTGTAAACCCTCTTCCTCACCGTTCTACCCGGTATCACCCGATGAACTAAATTCCTACTTTATATCTTCCACCACCAGCAACAGTTCACCCACCTCTCACCAGTTTTCCTTATCACCCTCATTTAATAGTGATAATTTCTATTTCTCCAACATTTCACCGACCGACCTTATTTCCTCTATAACGAAATCACACACAAACTCCATCGGACTTGATGGGATACCAGTCAAACTGTTAAAATTATGCCTTCCCGAAGTCGTTCCAGTTCTCCTTTTCATCTATAATTTTTCCCTCCAGAACTCAGTTTTTCCAACTGCTTGGAAAAAAGCATTAGTCAGACCTATCAACAAAATTCCCAATCCTACCTCTCCTAAAGACTACCGCCCAATCTCCATTCTTTCTAACCTTTCTAAACCTCTGGAAAGAATAGCTCAATCCCAAATCTCTAAATTCCTTGAAAACTCAAAACTACTCGATCCTCTCCAATCTGGTTTCCGACCTGGCTTCTCCACACAATCCGCCCTACTAAAAATTACCAATGACATACCGCAATGGACGAAAAAATGTTAACTGTGTTAATACTTCTCGACTTTTCCAAAGCTTTTGACTCCTTAGACCACTCTATACTCTTTACTAAATTAAAATCTCTATCCTTCTCCAACAGCTCTATCCTCTGGTTGCAGTCTTTCCTATCCGACAGAACTCAAGCAGTCAGCATTCCAAACCAACCCCTATCTTCCTTTCTTACACTGTCCTCTGGAGTGGCCCAGGGTTCGAGCATTTCCCCTCTCCTTTTCAATTCCTACATAAATGATCTTTCCAAATCCATCTACCACTGTTCACATCATTTATACGCTGATGACACCCAAATATATTTTTCCTTCCATCCTTCTGAGCTACTAGTCGCGTTCGCCAATATTCAGGCAGACCTAGATAGGATCAGTGCGTGGGCAAGTCTGAATAATTTAAATCTAAATGCGATGAAAACTCAGGCCATTATTATAGGTTCCAGTCCTATTTTTAAATCCATCTCCTTCCTTCCTCCTTTAGTCATCAACGATCATCCTGTCACATTCAGTTCATCCGTTAAAAACCTAAAAAAAACCTTAAAAAACCTCTCCTGGAAACCCTATATCGCCCTCATCTCCCGTAAGTCAATAGGTACCCTTAAGCTATTTCATCGGTCCCGCCACCTACTCCCACAACCCATCCGCAAGCTCCTTGTATCCTCTCTCATTTTCCCCCACTTTGACTACGGCTGTGTGGTGTACGGAGGCATCCCGATGGTACTCGAGGATAGATTGAAGCGACTCATGAATACGTGCTTAAGATTTGTCTTCGGTACATCAAGGCGATCTCATGTGTCCCACCTTTACGACGAGTTAAAGTGGCTCTTCCCTTCTTTCCGCAGACAATATTTCCTCGGATCTTTCCTATTCCAAACAATCAACACCAGACACCCTTCTTACATCTACAGTCTCCTACAGTTTAAACCCGTGGTCCACTCCCAGAAAACAAGATCCCGTGTTTCCGACCTTTATATCCCTTCCCATAGAACTAAGACGTTTGAATATTCCTTTATTTCCCGATCCACAGCCTTCTGGAATTCCTTGCCATCTGAAATCCGCCATGCCTCTTCCTTGTCCTCATTTAAATATCATCTGTACCAATTCCTTCTCACATCCCAAAATGACGTTATACAATAAAATAAATATTGTGAAACAGATTTTGACTGAGGTGAATGGTTGATAAAATTTATTGAGTCTTAATTTTAAAAATCAACCCATGCTTATTTTATTTTTTATTTTCATTTAAATAATGTTTTTTTTTTATTTCGTTTTTTCTCAAAATTTTATTTTATTTTTACTTGTTTTAATTTAATTTCACTGAAGATACTGTATATATTCTTTTATATTGATTAATGTAATTTTTGGCCAGATGTAGTTTTTATTTTTTTGTTCATATTTGTTATTCATAAGGGACCTTGTCCCAGAATAAAGTTTATTTTCTATCTATTCTATCTAATATATATGAGTCTTTTGTAAATAGTTGGCAGTTTAGAGCGTTTGTCTAGTAAGTGCTGGAGTAGTCGGAAACATCGGGCGGTTTCTAGTCGTTTCAGTCTGGTATGGGGGTTCCAAGTGAGTCGTTTGTCAAGGTGGAGTCCTAGGTATTGGATTTGGTCAACAGGGATAAGTGGGGCATTGTTAAAGGATACTGTAGGACAGGAAGTCATAGGTTTACGACGAAGAGTAAAGGTAATTTGATGGGATTTATTGGAGTTTATTTTAATCCTCCAGTTTTGACAGGATTCAAGTAAGTTGTAGGTAAGAGTATGACCAGGAGGACAGTATACAGCTGAGAGTGTTAAATGGAAAGGACGGGTTGAAATGATTACTGAAGTTGCTTGAATAGCCTCAGTTGGAGTAGAAGGAATGAGAGAATGGGATAAGGATGCAAGAACCGGTATGGGAAGTGTTGTCGGGGTGGTCTGATCTATAAGTGATGTAGTCACGTATGTAGAAATATGAACGTTGTGTGAAGTGAGTTACTGTCAGTAGAGCAATATCAATGTGGTAGTCATGAAGAAAAATGTCAAGTTCGTCTCGATGGTTGTGTAGTCCATTAGCATTCCATAAAAGAACAGCTAGGGGCTTTGTACTCATCGTGAGAGATTAAAGGGAATTTCGGTAAGGATTCTTGTGAGGAGAGTAATAAGAGGTTTTATAGTATTTTGGAGGTCCAATAGGAAGGATGAAAGAATGGCAGTTATGTCAGATGGATGTTGGTTGTAATGTGAGTTTAGGGTAGGTTCTTGTGGCGGATTAGGAGTGTTAATTAAGGGCGGCATCCGTCGTTGTTTGCGAGGAGGGTCTGGAATCAAAGGTGCTTGTGCGGTTTTTGTTTTCTGAACATTAGGTTGAGGTAGCTGAGGGTACTGTGGCGGTAATTTTATTCGTAGGGGTAGATGATGAGGGGGAATTTGCTGACGGGGAGAATGAGATTGAGGATTGGGAGTATGAGGTTTGGATTGGGAGGTCCGAGGCGCCTGACTTCGAGGTTCCTGCTTCTTGATAGTGGTTTGTGTGTAAGTTTTGCTGGAGTCCTGACGAGGATGATAGAAGTCAGTTGAAGTGGACGCTTCCTGTTGTGTGACATGAGTAGTTTTTGTCGGCAATTCTGGAAAATTTGAAATATTTCCAATTTCTGGTGGGTCGGTGTAATTTTGTTGAATGCTTTTTTAGGCCATGTTCCGAGATCGTAGCTTATAGTGATTTTTGTAGACTATGCAGCCCTTATAGCTTGCCGGGTGGTCTTCGCCGCAGAGAGCACATTTAGGAGGCTGGTCTAGAGTTTCTGGAATGTGTTCGATGCGTGTAAGCCGGCACATCTTACGCACCTGGCCTGATGATGGCAATAGGTCTTTGTATGCCCGAGTTCTTGACACTTAGTGCATTGCACTAATACTGGTTTGTGCCTAGGCTCTTCAAATTTAACTGTTGAATATATAAGCAGGTTAACTTGAAATATCTCGGAGTTATTATTAGCAGGCTCTAAATCAATGAAGAATAAAGGTAATGGATATTTCTGCGTTGGATGTAATACGCATGAAATATGCCTAACGTTGTGACCTATTTCTTTCAGGCCAGACTTGATAACGGATATAGAGGTGGTTGAGTGTAGGCCTCTCAAGACCACTCGGTATGCCTTTTCTTGTCACAACTGATAACAGTGAAAATCGTAGTCTTTAGATGTGAAGTAGTCAACTAGTGTTTTATAATTAACTCTTGAATTTGTGTTAATTTTTATGTCGTTTACTCGGGAATAACAGCGAAAATTGGTCTGTCCTATCAGATCGGCAATTTATTGACCAAATGTTATGAAATTTTCAATTTTGGAAACAAAAATAGGTGGCGGCTCGGGGTCAGTAGGAGCTTGAGGATCCGAAGGTTTGATTGGTGAGTTACTAACAGGAACATCATTATTGCTGGCTGAAGTAGTTGGTGCAGTTGGCGCTGGTTTTGTGGTATTTGCTTTGCTTCTAGTTTTGGGTGGTGATTTATTTTGCTCGGCTGACAATTTAGATTTTGTCGATTTATTTTTTTTCTTGTTGGGTGAATTGCCCGCTAACCCGGGGGCAGAGTTTCTGTGACGTTTTTGAAGTGAGCGTCTTTTCAGATATTGCGAATCAGTTTCTCTAACTTCCGAAAATGGTGTCTCGTCAAACTGAATCTTCACATGAAGAGGTCTTGTCAAAATTCATATTTTCTATGATAAGAACAAGAAGAAAAAAAATATATATATACCTTTACCTAAATTAGAATTACAAAAATAAATATTTACAAATTCTTAAAAAAAAAGAAAATAATAATAAGCTATTTACAAAGTTAGAAACAGAAAAAATACACTATTTAAAATACATATATACACTATTTAAAATCAGGCGAGGGAACTTCGAGGCAGGCTTGCTCCTCCAGGTGTGGAGAGAAAAGCAGGACTCCAGGAGATCACTGCGGTACTCTCTCAACCGCATCACTGGCACTAAACCAAGTGGAGATTGATCAGGAACGCTTTAGCCACATATATTCATGTCTTCAGTGGAGAACCAAAAAATTCCACCCACTTGATTTTTCCATGTTTTCATCTAAAAATATTTCTGTAAAGTTGTATTTGTATATAATACATGGTATTTGTAGATAATACTTAGTATTTATGGAATTTTATAATCTTTTTTATCTTGAATAATCAAAATGTGATTGGGTAAGAAAGATTAGAGAAAAAAAAATTGAAAAACGAACCATTATTATTCTAAAAGAAATTAATTACATCATCGTTTAGTAGCGCGTGTTTCATCCTCTTGCCTTCACTACTTCTTGAAGACGCCTCGGCGTACTTTCCACCAGTCGGGAAATGTCCCTTTGCTGGAGGATAGCTCATTCCTCCCGAAGAGCCCTTTCAAGGTCCTGCAGTGTATCAAGAAGTGTTTAAAAACCACAGTCCTTTCATATCATTTTCTAATATACTTGTTGCCTATGTACGCTGAAAACTGTGCGAAGCAGTTCGGTTTCGCCCTTTCCATCTTTCTTTGTGCAGAGAGAATAATGCATTCAATATTAAAATCTCCTATTTTTTTATGATATGGTACAAATTTCGAACCATTTTTTTATGCAAATTTCTGAACAATAACGAGCTATAACTAATATAAGATTCCTTAAAAAATCTTTTGCAAATGCACTAAACAGAAGGGGAGCTATGAGCTATAACTTTCTCGATATACCTCTCTACATCCTGCTTCAAAGTGAAGATAGTCCCGATGTGCACATTCAGCAATCGAAAATAAACTGATTTTCACTATAATAAACCTATATCGTCCACTTAATATCATCCAAACTGCAATTGACCGCCTTTGAGCAGCATCTTGAAACATTCTGTTCATCTGTCTACTATACATTAATTTAGTTATATAATGGATACTGGTCCTTTTTATCTTTTCCGAGGTTTTGGCACTTCCTTTCTCGTTCGCTTAATGTAATTTTCCAATTTTCTGGTTCAATTTCGCGTTTTTCCTCATTTTGAGACCAAATCCAAACAATCACTTCTGGTTTATAGAAGAACTTATAGCGTCACCCTTTCAATCTTTCTTTGTGCATAGAGAATAATTCATTCAATATTAAAATTTCGTATTTATTTATGATATAACCCAACTTCCGGACAAAATAAAGGAAATAAAAATTAAAAATTTTTTAATTAGTGATATATGTTTTACTAAACAACCCGGTAGCTATTCATTATATATATATATATATATATATATATAGTTCAGATTAGGTATATATTATTTTAGTTTATAAAACAGGTATTAATATGACTCATTTCCTGGGAAGTATATAAAAATTTTAATTACCTCTAAGAATCAGTAAATATACAAAACACAGTGTTAAATTGCAAACGTTAAATAAAAAAAAATCAAGATATTTAGCAAAGTATTTTTTAATTAAGTTTTATTATTATAATTATATCATTTTTACAATTGAGGTCTTTTTAAACGACCTACGTATGGAATAAAGGAGGTTAAATTAAAAAAAAGTAATAATAAATTTTTATTTTTATTAAAAAAATTTTTTTACCATTAAATTATTGAATTAATATTTGTTCGTTAATAAAACCAATATAATGTACCAAAAATGTTATTATATCACTATAACTAAGCCATTTATGTGTACTGAATGGTGTGGTAGAGGTTTGTAGGCACCCATGCCAGTACCGCTTTTCTGCCGCATTAGTGCATTTTCTACGGAACCGCTTTAATTTTTTAAAAAAATAATCAGCGTTTTAGAAAGAGAAATATATTCTCCAGATGTTTTATTTCAGCACGTTTTGTGTTATTGTAGGCCGTTTAATTACAAACGACACTTGATTTGTAACTTGAAAATTTTTTTGTTAAAAAAATTGACTTATTGGTGTTTTTCAGAGCCTAAGCCAATTATTTTTTAATATTTCTTAATGTTTTATTATTTTATGACTATTCAGCTTTAATAAAAGACCAATTATGAGGAAATTAAGCGAAATGCTGATTCTCAGTGACCAAAAAACTAACTAAAGTCAAAGTCGTCTATCCACCATCTTTGGACGCCATTTTGGGGCAGTGCGTTCACTTTTTTTTGTGGGAACCTTGCCTTTTTTTTTAATAAATAGTTACAAGGAACACAACGATATGCAATTTATAGGGATGTGGGGGGGGGGGTGCCCCACAGACTAAATCGCTTATAACACACCTCCCTCCACCGTTCGCCATCCAAACCTAGTCCCTTCAGATCGGCTTTAATGCAATCGTCCCACCTTCGCTTTGGTCTACCCATCGGACGTTTGACAATCGGTACAGCAAATATTAACCTTTTAGGAATTCTCTCGTTACTAAGCCCAATAATTTTACAAGCCCATTTGATTCGCCGCAATGAAATTATTTCAATTATATTACCCGGATACAGTTCACGCAATCCGGCGTTGTGTAACCGTCTGAACTCTCCGGTTAACTCAGCCTTCTTCGGTCCGAATATTCTACGCAATACTTTATTTTCAAAAACCTTTAGACGTTGCTCATCCCTTAATGTAAGCGGCCACGTTTCGCATTCATAAAGAACTGTAGGTAAGATAATGGTTTTATAGATAGTAATTTTTAAGTTCCGAGACAAGAGGCGCAAGCTAAGTAGTTTTGTCACAGAAAAATAACAAACATCCCCCGCGTTCACTCTAGACTTAGTCAATTATTCAATGTCGTTTTTTCTAGTTATCACAGACCCTAGATACCTAAAATTCTCTACGTGTTCAAACATATTACTTTCTATATCGATATCACCCTTCAACTCCTGGTTTCCTCTCTTGTGATCCCCCATTTTGACTATGGCTGTCTAGTGTATGGTGGACTAATGGGAGAATTTGAAGCCAAACTTAAACACCTAATGAATTGCTCAATGCCTTTTGTTTTCAGAATCTCAAGAGATACGCATATAATCCAGTATTACACTGAGTTGAAGTGGCTCTATCCATCCAACCACCGTCTGTACTTCTTTACCACCTTTCTATACCAAGGCCATCAGAAATCAGCATCCTTCCTATATTTTTCACAGCCTACAATTTAAATACTCCATTCAATCCCGTCCCACTAGATTCCGTACTTCCGATCTCTATCCTCCTCACCGAACTGCTGCATTTGACAAATCCTTTGTAATTCAAGCCGTCTCTTTCTGGAATACCATCCCTTCTGATATCCGACATGCACAATCAGTTTCCTCATTTAATTCTCTCCTTTTTAAGCATCTGCTCCTTTCCCAATGCAATTGATTACGAAATGTACATAAGAGAACTTTTTAAATTCCCCCAGAAATTATTTTGTTTACTCATGTTATTTTATTTTCCTATGTTTATTTTATATATATATATCTGTATGTTTTTCCCTCTTATATTTTAATTTTAATTAGATATTACTTTGTAAATATTTAATTTAATGTATGGCCACACAGGCATTATTCTGTATCAACCCAAAATTCTTGGCTTGGTCATCTACGAAGCTAAGACAAAATATTTGAGAATAGGGCCATTAGAGGTTTTTTCAAAGTTGGACCATATAGATTTGAGAGAGTGCAAAATTTCGTATACCTGGGCTCAGAAATAAACACTCAAAATGACATATCCCAGGAGATCAACCGAAGAATTTTCGCAGCCAATCGAAGCTATTTTGGGCTAGCAAAATACTTCAATAGCAGACACCTCTCCAACAAGACCAAGATCGTCCTATATGAGACCCTGATTCGTCCGGTACTTGCTATGGGTCAGAGATCTGAGCCTTCACTAGAGCCCGTGAGAACCTCATTCTGGTGTTTGAACGGAAGATATAGAGAAGAATTTTTGGCCCAGTTAAAGAGGGAGACATCTGGATAAGGAGGAAGAATCAGGAACTCTCAAGACTGTACAAAGATCCTGATATCATCAAGTTGATCAAGATTGGGAGACTTCGAAGGGCAGGCCACATTGCAAGGATGAAGGAGGACGAGATCCCTAAGAGGACATTGGCTGAAGAGCTTCATCGCTAGCGAAGAGTGGGTAGGCCAAATGTAAGGTGGGCTGACTCCGTCACAGCGGACGTACGCAATCTCCTCGGCGTTAGAAACTGGAAAGCTGCAGCAACAGATAGAACCAACTGGCGGAGACTTTTGGAGGAGGCCTAGACCCGGTAACGGGTTGTTGCGCCAACCATGTAGGTATGTATGTAGGCCCTAGATACCTAAACTTCTCTTAGTTTAGGTATACTTCTCTACCTGTTTAAACATATTACCATCTATATCTATGTTACCAGTAATATCGCCATTTTTGCAGCTAACCATATATTTTGTCTTATCCCTGTTTATTTCGAGCCCTAATTCTTTACTGGCATTCATCAACGTTGTATTTAGTTTTAAAGTTTCGACGTGTTCGCTTAACAGTACCAGACCATCCGCATAGCCCAGCACAGGTGTTGTCCCACCAAGATCCAACCCTTTTTCGGTACGCATTACCCCCCTAATGGCATGTTCTAATGCCAAATTGAACAGGACAGACGAAAGGGAATCTCCCTGTTTTAAACCCGAACGAACCTCAATTTTTTTCCGACAGATTATTACCGATTCTAACTTTATTGAGTGTCTCCGTCAAGCACATCCTCACTAGATTTACTTTTTTTTTTTTTGGAATCCCCTGCTCGATTAGAATATTATACAGTTTCTGGCGGTCAATAGAATCGTAAGCCTTTTTAAAATCTATATACAGCTGGTGAACAATACCGTTGTACTCCAATTTTGTCTCTAATATTTGCTGTAGGGATACAACAAATTGACATAACCATGGCTCGAAATAAAATGCGAAACTAGAAAGCAACTGGCCCAGATAAGCTACCTAATTATTAGTGGAAAAACTTAAACTGTGTCCATCTACCACTGGCTGTTTACTATCAGAAATTTTTGAAAAATAAAACTGAGATACCTGCAGATATCTGTACAGATCGAAACTTAAAAACATAGTTAATAGGTCAGAAAGAGGGAAAGACAGGTATATTTGGAAATCATCTGCATATACATGGTATTGGGAGTGATGTATCATGAGAGGAAGGTCATTAATGTAAATAGCAAACAGAGTAGAAGATAGGGAAGAACTCTAAGGTACGCCGCAGGAGAGGGAAAGTGTCTTAGAAGGAGGTTGACCTTGGACGACTACATACTGGGATCTATTTGAAAGGAAGGATTGGAACCATCGCAGGCCACTGTTGGATAAAGGAAGATGTTGCAGTTTAGTCAGGAGGGTGCTGTAGTCAAGTGTGTCAAAAGCTTTGGAGAAATCTAGGAGAATGAGGATAGTACGTTTTTGGTGTTCAATGGTGTTTGGAAGGTCATGGATTATTTTTAGCAGGGCAGATTGGGTTGAGTGACCAGGACGAAAACCAGATTGAAGAGGGTTGATTAGAAAATGTTTTTCTAGGAATTTGGAAAATTGAGTTTGGACTAGGCTTTCCAGAGGTTTTGAAAGATTGGAAAGGAGAGAATGGGAAGAAAGAATAGGACTGAAGCACATGCGGATCTACGGAGAGGGGCTTTCGGGCTGAAGCCCCTCCCCCTAAAATGGTAAACTGTAACCAAATATTTTACAGAAAAAAATATTAAAACTATCTCTTAAAGTATTCTTGTTCGTGTAATTACACTTAATAGGACTTCAAGATCCACTTAAACACCATTTCACATAGGTAATTAATTAATTTCTTTTATTTTCAAAATAATTATCGTTATATATATATATATATATATATATATATATATATATATATATATATATATAAATACATATGAAAAAAATGCTTTCGGGCTGAAGTCCCCACCCAAAAAAAATAAATAAATAAATTTTATTTAAAGGTCGGAATAGGGCGGTTTCCCAGGAAGATGGAAGCATTTAGTTTAGCAATGAATAGTTGTAGATATGGTAAAGTACGGGAATAAGGACGGGAGCGCTGAATTTTATTAGTTTTACTGGAATATTATCAAGGCCATTATCTTGGTATGAGATTTGAGGATAGTGGAAAGTAGTTCATCGTATGACACATGACCGGCCACCGAAAACGTAGCTGAGCTGAGCGTAGCAGGAGGGGGTCAGCAAACCGATTGCGTAGCGGAGCTCAGCTCAGTCAGCAACTTGCCTTGCATCGGTACTCTTCTCATATTCCGTAATAGATTTTTAAAAAAGTATATATATTACCGTGAAAGACTGAAATTGGAGAATGTCTACTTTCACCTGTGAATGTCAACACATACCAAGTACTTCGGTGAAATATAAAATATGTCGTTACTTTCTTGTACATTCGGACCCTCACCAGTGTATGTTGACAATCACAGCTAAGCTCTAGTGGAGGTCCAAAAGAGAGGAGCCGACAAAAAGGCGACTGGTTTAGTATACTATATGAAACTCACACGATAGGCCACGGAGGAAGAACTCGTATGCTTACAGAGTTGCAAGTTAAATTAAAACATATTATATATGAAGTTGTAATGTTGTATTTGAATGTATGCAAACAGTGTCAAATGAAGCACAATGCACTTAAGACAGGTATTGTTGTGTAACTAATGGTCTTATTATGTACTCTTACCAATGGATACTAAACAATGGATTAAAGATTATGTACTCTTAATCGATTAAATACCGTTGAATGTTGCGTCGAACGAGTACATAAACTTTATAATTTGTTTACTCGGTAAGGTATAAAACCCCTGTCAACCAATGCTCATTTTTACCAAATTTGTCAAAAACTAAGACAAATTACTATAAATCCTTTTGTAACTTGGAAATGAGTTCCCTAAGAGGAATAATTCATAAAATCAAAGTCGTAGAGCAACAAAATTTGCCTACAGTGAGTACCAACTAATTTAATGTAGTTCACTTACTTCGACCAAAATCGGTAATCTGCCGATGGGTAGAAATTGGTAATGAAGGTAAACGTGATTTTCAATATTTCAAAAGTATAGGTGTCTATTCTACTGAGTTATTTTTGTTTAGAGCCTGTTAAATCCTGTATAAGCCTCTTTTCGATCTCTCAACAGCACAGGGTTTTGATAAACGATGTGTCCAAAGATACCGAATTTTATAAAGGAATAAAGAATCCCGATTCGAGATATATAATTGATCTACAATAAAAATGTCAGTACTCAGTGGACACAAAATTGATGCTCTACAAATTTGATTCTATGGGTTTTTCCTGTTAGGGGAATTATTTCCAAGACACTGGACTAATTACAGTAATTTGTCTCAGCTTTTGACAAATTTGGTAAAAATCAGTGTTTGCTGACCGTGGTTTTATACCTTACCGCGTAACCAAATTACAAAGTTTATATACTCGTTCGACGAAAAATTAAACGTTCTTTAATTTAGTAAAGAATATATTTTTCGCTTTGATACATCGTTTAGGCGTTATAGATGAAAAAACAAAAAATATCGAAAAAATTTGACATTTTTGCCTGTAAAATGTTTTCCCTTGTTGGCTCGCGTTAGCAATTTTTTTTTTTACAAGCCTGAACCTATGTATACAAGTTAAAAAAATAAAAACTTTTCTCACATTTTTCGCAATGGATTTCCCGTTTTGATCCTCAAATTACTGGCCTAATATTCTTTAAACCAGCCGCCATTTTTGAAAGCAGCGGCTCTGGAAGGGCAGACAAGGTTCTTCTTACTCAGAATAACATACACTTTTGTAATTTATAATAAACCTTCACCTGCAATCAGGACGATTTTTGGGCTCTAGCTATAAGACTGATTAATAGTGGCAGTGTTCAACTTCAATGAGAAACAACAGTGTTACCTGTTATATTAACAATTAAGTTTGTTACTGAACAAAAGAATAAGGTGAGTAATCACTTATTTACAGCTCAATAGTGAACAGTGTAAATAGACCTCTGGTAAGTCACAGATAACGGCCGGCCATAACATCGCTAATCCCACCAGTGGGCTCTGGCTCTCTGTCCGAGGAGGTTCTGTGCCGATTAGTCCTCTCTAAGCGTATATATTTCCGTGCTTATAAAAAAAAAAAAAAAAAATTGTTATCGCTTCTCATTTAACAATTTTTCCTATCATTTATAATATGAAATGCGATATTATCATATGCTAATGTCGAGCAAGGGTAAAAATACTAGGTCCAGAAGCCTCGATACTACAATGAGTTCTCCTATTAAAAAAAGAACAAGACGTTCGAAAAGAAATACTCCACCAGCCACACCAGGGAGCTCTGTTGAAGAAGTGGATCCCCAACCTGGTACCTCACAACAACAAAACAATCATGAGACAACTCAGACTGGTGAAGAATCGCCGTTTTTCACTCAGAACCCATTTCAAGTGCTATCAAATACACAAAACGAAGAAATGGAAGCAGCACCCACCCCCAGGGAACCCAAACCCCCACCAATATTCCTTAGGAATACTAAAAACTTTCAGTTAATGTGTCACCAATTGAATAACCTAGTGGGCTCAGGAAAATATTTATGCCAAAGCCGCACCAATGACACTAAATTAATGCACGACACTCCAGAAACTTACAGAAAAATTATAAAATATTTATCTGACACCAAGGCTGATTACCACACGTATCAACTGCGTCAAGATAGGGCGCTCAGGGTCGTTATCAGAAGACTGCACCCATCTACGCCAACAGATGCTATAAAAGAAGAGCTCGTGGGTATGGGATTCCATGTTCGCCAGATAGTGAACATATTCAAGGAGGATAGAGAACAGCCTGGAATAAAAAGTAAAATACCGCTCCCACTATTCTTCGTTGACCTTGACCGAACGCCCCAGGTCGAAGACATCTACAAGGTCACACACCTTTATTACACCAGCGTTGTAGTAGAAAAGCCTTACACCAAGCGCGACATCGTTCAATGCCATAACTGTCAGGCTTATGGCCATACGAAAAGATATTGTCATCACATTCCTAGATGTGTGAGGTGTGGTGAGCAACACAAAACAGAAGAATGTAGGAAGTCTAGAACTTCACCGGCAGTATGCGCCTTATGCCACCAAGGGCACCCTGCCAACTACAAGGGTTGTCAAACATATAAAGAATTAAAAACAAGAATGTACGCAACTCCTAGAGAAGAAGGGACATCCAGGCCACCAAGACAACCCTCTAGAACAGTGAACGGAAGAGTGACCTATGCTCAGATGTTCAAAGGAGACACTATAAACACTCAATCTCAGGCCCTGCCACAAGAACCTCAACCTCAAGAATTCACACATCAACCTCAAGACCCATATCCACCCATCCCTGAACCTAGGTTCAATACACAGACATACATTCCTCCTCCTTCCAATTCCACTGACCTCACAAGCCTATTAACTTCTTTCCTCTCTGAATTTAGATCCCTCATCACCCCTCTTATTTCATTACTTACCAATGTTATATCCAACCTCATTCCACCGCCGAGAAATCCATAAATGTCCTCAACCAAATCCCTCTCCATTCTCCTATGGAATGCGAATGGTATTCGAAATCACATCAACGAACTGACAATCTTATTACATGACAAAAACATCGACATAGCACTAATAACTGAAACCCGACAAACCAACAAACGACAAATCAACGTTCCTGGCTACAATATTTATAGAACCGATCATCCTGATGGAACAGCACATGCTGGCACTGCTATAATTATCCACCGATCTCTCTCCCATCATTTATTTCCCTTACCAATCCATAATCCAAACTTCCCTTTACCCAATAACATTAGTTGCGGCATATTCCCCGCCTAAAATACCCATTTCCGAATCCCAAATAATTTCCTTCCTGAATTCCTTAGGACACCATTTCATCCTAGATGCAGATTTAAATGCAAAACACCAGATATGGGGAGCCAGATCCACAAATTCCCGAGGGCGAACATTGCTATCTGCACTTAATTCCCATCGCAGCAACATCCTTTCACCTAATACTCCCACATACTGGCCAACAGATCCCAACCGCAATCCCGACCTTCTAGACTTTTTCCTACACAAAGGTCTAGGATCATTACACTGTTCCATTTCAAGGCTTGATGATCTTTCCTCAGACCACAGTCCTATAGTCCTAACCGTTTCCACATCACCCATTCCTAAATCATCCCCTCCTTCATTCATCAGGGGACCAGTTAACTGGAACCTTTTCCGTCAAATATTGGATGATAATATAGACCTCAGAGTTTCCTTAAAAACACCTGAAGACCTTGACGATGCAGTGGACTCCTTCACTATCCTGATCCAGCAAGCAGTTTGGACTGCATCCTCACCTGATCGTCCCAAAAAACACCTCAGTATAAATCCTCTACCCCAAGACCTATTGGACCTTATCCATAGCAAACGATGCTCTAGGGCCCTCTGGCAAAGAACCAGGCATCCTGATGACCGGAAATCGTATAATTGTTATTCCAAACAGGTAAGAAAGAAACTGGATATCTGTAGAATCCAATCCTACAATTCCTACCTTTTCTCATTATCATCTAGTGATAACTCCCTCTGGACTGTAACTAAAAAAATCCTTAAATTCCAATCCATTTCCCACCCCCTCCGCCGTGATGATGGTTCCTGGGCTTCGTCAGATGCGAATAGAGCTGAAGAGTTTGCTAAACATCTATCCTACACATTCACTCCCCATCCCGAACTGCATCCCACCCACACTGCTGAAGTTAAAGAATTTCTCTCTTCACCAATTCCTCTCTCTCTACCTCCAAAACCTGTTAACCCCTCTGAGATAAAATTGCTCATAAACAAATTAAAACCCCGAAAATTCCCTGGATATGATCTCCTCACTTCACAAATCCTCAGACAACTTCCCAAAAAAGCAATCATATTCCTTACCTATCTATACAACTGCATTCTTCGCACAACCAACTTTCCTTTGGTGTGGAAAAATTCCATAATCGTGCTGTTTATAAAACCAGGCAAACCCGTTAATAACACATCATCCTACAGACCGATAAGCTTACTCCCTATCCTCTCAAAAATCTTTGAGAAAATCCTCCTCAAACGCATCCTACCCATACTCGAATCCCACAACATCCCTTCTCATCAATTTGGATTCCGCTCAAGACATTCCACTGTCCAACAAGGCCTTCGTGTTGTGGACCATATATCCTCTGCACTTGAAAACAAGCAATATTGCACTGGTGCCTTTCTGGACGTAGCGCAAGCTTTCGACCGGGTGTGGCACGATGGCTTGCTTTTCAAGCTCAAAACCCATTTACCCCAATCCTTATACCTAGTCCTCAAATCCTATCTCTCAAATCGTTCCTTCCAAGTCCGTTGCTGCACCGAATTCTCCACTTACTATCCAGTTGAGGCTGGTGTTCCACAAGGCAGTGTTTTGGGTCCAGTTCTCTATATCCTTTTCACTGCCGATATCCCTTCAAATCCCGATACCTTCACCTTCCTAGCTACATTTGCTGATGATACTGCCATTCTATCTTCCCACTCAGATCCTCAAATAGCATCTCTAAACCTACAATCTCACCTCTCCTTGATTGAACAATGGTGCAACAACTGGCGCATCAAAATCAATGAAGCAAAATGCAAACATATTACTTTCACCCTGCGACGCAGATCCTGTCCCACAATCCTTTTCAATTCAATACCACTTCCCTACTCAGATACAGTCCGTTACCCTGGCTTCCTTCTAGACAAAAGACTAACTTGGAACCCACATACAAGACTTAAAAGACAAGAACTTAACCAACGATATGGCCAGCTATATAGACTACTAAGCAGGACATCTCATCTTTCGATTGAAAATAAACTTTTAATCTACAAGACAATACTGAAACCTATCTGGACCTACGGACTTGAACTGTGGGGAACTGCTAAACATTCGAATATCAAACGCATCCAATCCTTCCAGTCCAAAGTACTTAGAACAATAGTCAATGCCCCATATTATGTCACAAATAAGACCCTACACCATGACCTTAACATCCCATTTGTCCTCGACATCATCCCATCCAGATTCTCAAACTTTCACCAGAACCTTATCCATCATCCAAATCCTCTAGCTCAATCCCTATCCAGCTCCCACCATCCCTACAATCCCCCTCGAAGGTTAAAACGGCAGTGGCCGCGAGATCTATTGTAAATATGCTTCTGGAGTCCTGGCAATGGCCAGCTTCTCCACTCAAGTCCTGAGCATCTGTGGCTCTAGTGCCCTCCTTCAGCCTCCACTGGCTTTTAATACTAGTGATGCGGCTGGAAAAGTGGCACTGGGATCTCTAGAGTCCTGCTTTGCTTTCCACATGTGGGGAGAAAAGCCTGGCTCGGAGATTCCTGGGCGAATGTATATATTGTATATAGGTATGAATGTGTTTAGAAGTTGTTATTTTATTTTGTTTGTTTATTTATTTTTTTCCTATTGATTTACTTTTTTTTTTATAAGTATTATTTATTTACTTCTTATATTTATAGTTACTTCTGTATTACTTGTATATACTGTATGAATGAGAACTTCTAGCCTTAATACTTATAGCCCTCCAACAAAAAAAAAAAAAAAAAAGCTATAAGACTATTGGGCTATGTGTTTTCATAAGACCTTTGTTAGGTTATTAATTATTTATGGTGCTTAAACTTGGTATCTTACTGCCTTAATGAATAGTATCTTGAGAATTTTCGAACGAAAAATTTGATTGAGTCCAAAATATGGAAGATCCGCATTAATGAGGTGTTATATTCCCTGTTCCAAGACTCCAATGTGGTCCAATTCATTAAATCATGTATCATCGAACGGTTAGTCCACGTAATAAGGATGCCTGAAAATAGAATTCCGAGCAGGTTACTGCATAGTAAAATTAATGGGAAAAGAAGAGTTGGTCGGCCACGCAGACGATGGTTGCAGGACATGGAAGATCTCAAGACATTGGATGTAAAACTGTGGGAAGAAAAGGCACGTGACAGTGAGGAATTAAGTCAAGTTGTTAGGGAAGATAAGGCTCGCACTGAGCTGTAGAGTTGCAGAGACTAAGTAAGTACTGTACTATAAAATGTATACCGCTAAGTATAATACATAGTGAATAGTTGTAACGTGTCTCTAATACGAGAAGATAATTGGAGATGTTTGAAAGAAGGGAATACGTTCATCTCATTTCATGGTTCTAGACCTGTTCATATTTCCAACTCTGTCGATCATTCCATCCCTCAAGAGTTTCATTTTATCAAGTTAAAAACCTTAAAACCTCTCAAGACCTAGATAAAGCAGTTCCTTCACCAGTTAGTTCCTTCACCACATCCAACAAGCAGTCTGGTCTGCACCTTCATCACTGTCTTCCAAAGAAACGCTTAAAAAAAATCCTTTACCCCAAAACCTTACTGACCTCATTAAATCCAAACGCCAATCTAGGATCCTCTGGCAAATAACCAGACATCCTGATGATCGGAAATTATACACTTATTATTCTAAACAGGTTAAAAAAGAACTGGCTTCCTTTAGATCCAAATCCTACAATTCCTACCTTTCTTCCCTCTCAACCGAAGACAACTCCCTCTGGAAAGTGACCAAAAAGATGCTTAAAAAAACACTCTATTTCTCACCATCTCCGATGCGATGATGGAACCTGGGCTTTGTCAGATGAGACTACAGCTGAAGTATCTGCCAAAAACCTATCCAACACATTCACTCCCCTCCCTGAATTCAATACCCCCCCCCCACACTGCTAAAGTTAAAAAATTCCTTTCTTCTCCGATTCCTCTCTCCCTGCCTTCTAAAGCAGTCAACCCCTCTGGGATAAAATTCTTCATAAACAACCTAAAACTTCGAAAATCCCCTGGACACGATTTTTTTACTTCCCAGATCCTTACACAACTTCCCAAAAAATCAATCATATTACTCACATATCTATACAACTTTATACTCCTTACAACTCATTTTCCTCTGATATAGAAACACTCCATAATCATCCCCTTCCCTAAATCAAGTAAACCTGTTAATAATACCTCATCCTATAGACCAATAAGCTTGCTATAAATATTGTAAATAAGCATGAATGGTTTTTTTTTTCTTATTTATTTATCTTTTTAAATTTGTGTTGTATCATATTTTTTATTTCATCTGTTTTACTAAGCTTTCTTTTCCTTATTTTTGTTATAATTTCTATTATTTTTGTAATTGTATATGTTGTATGAATGAGTTTCTCACATCTCAAATACTCGATGCCCTTGATTGAGGCAAAATGTATTTTTTCTCAATAAAATAAGATTGAAAAAAAATTAATAAATAAACTCAATGAAGTCAATCTGTTATGTTTTTACGTCATTTAGGAACAGGGTAAATTATCCCCAAAATGAGACTTAAGTTCCTTTTCATAATCTATTTCAGCTTCATTTCCTGATAGTTTTGTATTTACTTTTATAAACTTGTTTTCATTAATTGGCAAAATCCCAATAAGTTTTTTTTATAAAGTCCATACTTTGACTCTGGATTATCATATGAAACAATCCTTTCATCACAGAAAAAGAACCACCAATTCTTCCATGTAGTTTCAATTGTTGGCAACACCAGTTCCAAAAGATTTACCTATACAGACTGGTAACATTACAGATCCCATACTTATTTATGGCTTCATTTGCAATTGATTCTATAATTGATTTGAAATTATGTGAAAAACTACATTCTTCAAAAATGTTCACATTTGGTTCTTCCAATATCCCGGGTGAATCCGGAGAGTTCAGACGGTTACACAACGCCGGATCGCGTGAACTATATCCGGGTAATATAATTGAAGTAATTTCATTGCGGCGAATCAAATGGGCTTGTAAAATTGTTGGGCTTAGTAACGAGAGAATTCCTAAAAGATTAATATTAATATTTATACTGTACCGATTGTTAAATGTCCGATGGGTAGACCGAAGCGAAAGTGGGACGATTGCATTAAAGCCGATCTGAAGGGACTAGGTTTGGATGGCGAACGGTGGAGGGAGGTGTGTAATAAGCGATTTAGTCTGTGGGCCAGACCCCCTTACCGTGCACCCCTCCCCCACATCCCTATAAATTCCATATCGTTGTGTTCCTTGTAACTATTTATTAACAAAAAGGCAAGGTTCCCACAAAAAAAAGTGAACGCACTGCCCCAAAATGGCGTCCAAAGATGGTGGATAGACGACTTTGACTTTAGTTAGTTTTTTGGTCACTGAGAATCAGAATTTGGCTTAATTTCGTCACAATTGGCCTTTTATTAAACCTGGATAGCTAGAGTATAATAAAACAAGAACAATATTTTATAAAAATTGGTTTAGGCAATAAAACCAGTGGTAAAGTCATTTACTCAATTCGTTCAAATCAAATCAAATAAACAACCAACAATAACGAAAAACGCTCTTAGGTAAAATATTCGAGGTATACATTTCTCGTTCTACAACACACATTATTTTTAAAAATTTTTGAAGCAGTTATTTAGAAAATACAATAAATCGGCGGAAAAGCGGCATTGGCATAGGCGCCCTCCTCTGCTACATCATTCAGTACTCATAAATGGCATAATAACGTTATAATAATATAATAACATTTTTAGTACATTATTTTGATTGTATTAACGAACAAATATTAATGCAATAATTTAATTGTCCGATTAATTTATTATTCTATTTACTTCCTATATTCTTGTGTAGCACTATGCCTTAATTAAAAAATACTTTGCTGAATATCTTGAATTTTTAATTTAACGTTTGCAATGTCACCCAATGTTTTGTATATTTACTGATTCTTAGAGGTAATTTAATTTGTAGATACTTCCCGAGAAATACGTCTTATTAATACCTGTTTTATAAACTAAAATAATATATACCTAATCTGTACTACATATAATGAATAGTTGATAGGTTGTTTTTTATCATTCTGAGACCAGAATGAACATCAGTTCCGGTTACCTAGAAGAATTTATAGCCTGTGGGCCAGACCCCCCTACCGTGCACCCCCTCCCCCTCTCCCCACATCCCTATAAATTGCATATTGTTGTGTTCCTTGTAACAATTTATTAAAAAAAGGCAATGTTCCCACAAAAAAAAAAGGGAACGCACTGCCCAAAATGGTGTCCAAACATGGCGGATTGACGACTTTGACTTTAGTTAGTTTTTTGGTCACTGAGAGTCAGCATTTGGCTTAATTTCCTCATAATTGGTCTTTTATTAAAGCTGAATAGTCAGAGAATAATAAAACATGAATAAATAATAAAAAATAATTGGCTTAGGCAATAAAAAACACCAGTAAAGTCAAAGCGTGCTGAAATAAAACATTTTGAAAATATATTTCTCTTTCTAAAACACTGATTACTTTTTAAAATATTTGAAGTAGTTCTGTAGAAAATCCACTTAAGCGGCAGAAAAACGGTAGTGGCGTGAGTGCCTACAGGCCTTTACCACACCATTCAGTGCTCATAAATGGCTTAATTACAGTGCTATTATAACGCTTTTTTTTTACATTATATTGATTATATTAATGAACAAATATTAATTGTCAAAAAAAATTGTAAATTATTTTTTTTTTTAATTTATTATTTTATTTTTTTTAGTTTATCTTCCTTTATTCTATACGGAGGTCGTTTAAGATGACCTCTATTGTAAAAATGATATAATTATAATAATGAAACTTAGTTAGAAAATACTTTGCTGAATATCTTGAATTTATTATTTAACATTTGTCATTTAACACTTTGTTTAGTATATTTACTGATTCTTAGTGGTAATTTAAATTGTTTGTACTTCCCAGGAAATGAGTCATATTAATACCTGTTTTATAAACTATAATCGTCTTCACCATAATAAACCTCCATCGTCCCCTTAAGATCATCCAAACTTCTCCAGCATTTGATTCCCTTTTAGCAGCAACTTGAAACGTTCTGTTCATCTGTTTACTATACATTCGTTTACCCATATAATGGATACTACTGGCCCTTTTTTTCTTTTCCGAGATTTTGGCACTTCTTTTCTAAGCGAAGGCGCTGAATTTATTTTTCCAGTTTCGCGATTTCCCTCATTTTGTGGCCAAATACTAACAATCAGTTCCGGTTACCTAGAAGAACCTATAGCTTCACCCTTTCCATCTTTCTTTGTTCAGAGAGAACAATGCATTAAATATTAAAATATCCTATTTTTTAAAATTTTATATGGTCAAACTTCCAAACAATTTATTCCGCAATTTCTGAACAATGAGTTTTACTAAACATCCCATCAACTATTTATTATATTTAGTTCAGATTAGCTATATACGATTATTGTTTATAAAACAGGTATTAATATGACTCATTTCCTGGGAAGTATAAACAATTTAAATTACCTCTAAGAATCAGTAAATATACAAATCAAAGTGTTAAATCGCAAATGTTAAATAATAAATTCAAGATATTCAGTAAAGTATTTTCTAATTAAGTTTTATTACTATAATTATATCATTTTTACAATAGAGATCATCTTAAACGACCTCCGTATAGAATAAAGGAAGATGAACTTAAAAAAATAAATAAAAAAATAATATAATAAAAATTAAAAAAATATTTTTTTTGACAATTAAATTATTGCATTAATATTTGTTCATTAATATAATCAATATAATGTAAAAAAAAAGTGTTATTATATCACTGTAACTAAGTCGTTTATGAGTACTGAATGATGTGGTTAAGGCCTGTAGGCACCCACGCCACTACCGTTTTTCTGCCGCTTAATCGGATTTTCTACAGAACTGCTTCAAATATTTTAAAATGTAATCAGTGTTTTAGAAAGAGAAATATATTCTACAGATGTTTAATTTTGCTCGTTGTGCCTTATTGCTGGCCGTTTAATTACAAACGACACTTTTCAACTTGAAAATGTTTTTGTTAAAAAAATTGACTTTTCTGGTGTTTTTATTGCCTAAGCCAATTATTTTTTTAATATTTATTCATGTTTTATTATTCTCTGACTATTCAGCTTTAATAAGACCGATTATGAGAAAATTAAGCCAAATGCTGACTCTCAGTGACCAAAAAACTAACTAAAGTCAAAGTCGTCAATCCGCCATGTTTGGACCCCATTTTGGGGCAGTGCGTTCACTTATTTTTTGTGGGAACATTGGCTTTTTTTAAAATAAATTGTTACAAGGAACACAACGATATGCAATTTATAGGGATGTGGGGGGGGGTGCAGGGTAGGGGGGTCTGGCCCAGAGACTATTATGATTACTGAATGATGTGGCATAAATGTGGCTCTGAAAGTAACAGGAAAACCAGTAATTTTGATGACCAATTTCATTAAATAAGTAGAAAACAGTAACAATAAAATTATAGGGATTTATTCGAATTTCAAAACACCAATTTCTTATTTGTATTAAAGTTTCCTTCGGAAAATCCTCAATGCTCCTTACTTTGTCACCAATAAAATAATCCACAATGACTTTAATGTTCCCTATGTTTCCGGTTTGGCCCAATCCAGATACCAATCCTTCCATAATAAACTTCAGAACCATCCGAATCCTCTCGTCTCTAAGTTTGCTTCCTCTTCTATCCCTAATAACCCTCCGAGACGTCTGAAAAGAAGATGGCCTCGAGATCTCTTATTGTAAATACATTTTGTTTTTAGAGTGCTACCAGTGGGTAGTTTCTCAACAAGTGATTTCATGTTATTATTTTCTGTTATCAAATTAAATGTATTTTATTTATTAATACAGTTGTTAATATCATGAATAAATAAAAAATAAATAAAAAAAGTATTTAACTTGTTAAGTTTAGAAAAATATGTTTCCTACAAAAGCTGTTGTAAACTGAGTGTGCTTTAATTTAATTTAAAAATTTGATGTTAGTTACCTATAATGTATATAGGTGTGAATGTGTTTTATATATTTCAATTTCATTTAGCTTCTCTTTATTTTATTTTATTTTTTTCACCTATGTATGTTAATTATTTTATTTTTCTTTCCACAACTCTTTTTCTTTTATCTCTTTTTATTTACCTATAAAAACAGAGAATTAATTGACAACAACAAATTATACACTTTTTTTTGCAAATTTTCAATATTTAATCCAGTTTGAAAGCTCCATAGTTCGCTTCCTGTTGGGTTTAGAAAAAAATTGTATGTACAAAAATGATAGATAATTGTAAGCTGTTTAGGATTAATTACGATCATGTTTTATTTATCTCGCTTTAAAAAGTAGATATTTAGAGTAAATCGAAAAAGGTTCGAGATTTCAATGGATTGCAGGGAACCCGCAAGGCTTTCTAGGGCGGAATCTTGGATTTTTTATATTCACTGCACACCTAACAACTTATTTTTAGGTGACTGGGCTAGTTAGGCGGTTAGTAAAAGTGATGTGATGCCCGCACGAGATTTTTTATATTTAGAGCTGGTTTGCCGCTATTTTTTGTTCAGACCTAACGGTATGTGCTGGGCCCAATTAGCTACTTCTAGTGAATCCTAAGAAAGCTTAAACATCGGTTTTTACATATATGCATAGTTGTTAAGACATTTCAAACCTAAAGATATTTAGTTTATTTAAGTAAAACATTCTATAAACAAAATATTTTTTAACATTGCTCTTATCAATTGCTGTTTATATCAAGTATTTCATGTTAAATAATAAGTGTTGCGTGCAAAATAATTATTTCAAACAATGTAAGTATTTGAAGTATAAGTATTTCACATAAAATACATATTGTGAAAATAGGCGATGTAGATACCAATATTTAAAATCCACGTCTTGTGGTTTGCATTGTAAACATTACATTGTTTAGATATTGTTTAATTTATTACCTATTTCATAACGACCTATTATAATAAAATACATATTTATGAAGTCACATGTATGTAATAATAAAATATATATATGTTGTAAATTAGCTTTAAACCGTTATTGTAAATCGCTATATATTTGTAATTTGGTCAGTATAGACAATTAGACATTATTTAGTCAAAACCTGGGTTGATAGTAACTCAAACAAGCGAGTAAAAAATTTTTTTTTTTTTTTAATTTCTTTATTGAGTATTATAACAATCTGTCTCTTGGACATTGGTTATAGTGAGGTAGGATGACAGTCACACTATATGTACAAAAAAAATAAAATAATAGAACAAAATAATAATCAAAAGAAAAAAAAAATTAAATAAATAGAAAGTAATGGTTGTCACTCTAAATCAAGGTTTCCGCGTGTTAAATCTTCAATAACTTTTAACACATTCAGGCCTTCATCAGGGCTAAGAATAGGACCAGACAACAATAGGTATAAGAACCTATAAACATTGAAAAATAAAGAATTAAAATTTAAAAAAGTGAAAGGTATAGACTAAAAAATGTAGGTAGAAAAACTTTATATTTTTTAAATTTTTGTTTTTATGATATTTACAACTGCATTAGAAATAAAATAAATAAATCAGTAAATGTGGACACAAGAATATAATAACATGAAACAACTTGTTGAGAAACTACCCACTGGTAGCACTCTAAAAATGTATTTACCACAGGAGATCTCAAGGTCATCTTTTCAGACGGCTCGGAGGGTTATCAGGTATCGAGGAGGAAGCAAGATTAGAAACGAGAGAGTTAGGATGGTTCTGAAGTTTGTTATGGAAGGATAGGTATCTGGATTGGGCCAGGTCAGAAACATAAGGAACATTAATGTCTTTATGGATGATTTTATTTGTGACAAAGTATCATTGAGGATTTTACGAAGGATTTCGGATTGTAAAGATTGGACACAAGAGGAATTCGATGGCTTAGTTGTGCCCCAACGCTCAACTACGTAAGCCAAATAGGTCTTATTGTAGTCATGTATATGAGTGTTTTGTAATTAACTGGAAGCTTAGAGCGTTTGTCTAGTAAGTGCTGGAGTCGTCGTAAACGTCTAGCGGTTTCTTGTCGTTTTAGTCTATTTTGAGGATTATGATTTAGACGTTTATCCAAGTGGAGTACAAGGTATCGGATTTGTTCAACAGGGATAAGTGGGGTATTATTAAAGGATACTAGAGGACAGAAGGTCATAGGTTTACGGCGAAGGGTAAAGGTGATTTGATGGGATTTATTTTAATCCTTCAGTTTTTAATCCATTCTTCAAGGTTTTTGATGTGTGATTAATGAGTTTGGGATGCAATAGTTGGGTGATTATTAACGGACAGGACATATGTAACATCGGCATACGTGATAATGACAGTATTATGATGGGTTGGGATGTCAGCTGTATAAACTGTGTAAAGGAGAGGACCTAGGATACTACCTTGACGAACAACAGCGGACTGGGAAAAGAGGGATGAATAAGCATTATTGTGATTCACTTTGAAGTATCTATCAGTTAGGTAGGAACGGATAATGAGGAAGTATGTAGGATGTAAGAATTTACGGACTTTGTAAAGCAGTCCCGGGTGCGAGACTCGATCAAAAGCCTGTTCTACGTCGAGAAAGACTCCCGTGCAGTACATTCCGCGCTCCAATGCAGAGGAGACAACATCTACTACACGATGGCATTGCTGAATAGTGGAATGGGATCTGCGGAATTTAAATTGATGATCTGGGATTATGTGATTAGAATATAGGATTGGGTACAGGCGTTTTAAGATTAGTTTTTCCAGGATTTTTCCCATGATGGGTAACAGCGAGATGGGACGGTAAGAGGATGGATATTCTGGTGGCTTGTTGGGTCAGGAAAATATGTGGATATCAGTACAGCATTATATATATAAGTAAGGAATATGATGGCTTTCCTACGAAGCGGTTTCAGGATCTGGGATGTATTAGGTCGTGTGCAGGAGCTTTGCGGGAAGGTAACCTTCGAATGATATTGATATTTATGAAGGATGAAAGACTTACGGTGGAATAGACATTTAGAGCGGAATATCCAGTTCTGCTTCAATACTTGCAAGGTGATTTGGGTTAGGAATATCGGGATGTGGATTAAAAGTTTTAAAGAGGTGGTGAGCAAATATTTGGGATTTTTCCTCGTCGGATTTGGATCAGATTTGAGCATCGGTAAGAAGTTGATGATTGCAGTCTTTAAATTTCAGGAGCCTTTTAGTGATCGTCCATAGTCTTGTCGTTAGTTGTAGGTTTGTCGGTAGGTGTAAGTTTTTATGAAATTTTGTATTTCCTAATTTCTTATTTTAGTTTGTTAGTCAGTTATGTGCAACTAGTTTTATCTGTTGGATATCTAGTTATATGCCACTTCGATCTTGCTCTGCGATTTCCTTTAATAAAATAAAATTAAGTAATTAAAATTAATTAGTCTTTTGTAAATTTTTAATCTTACTGATAAAGGTGTTATTATTTATAATGTCTGTTATTGATGTTCTAAGTTTTTCTATGGCACCATTAATGCCTTATTTTGTCTTTAACAGAATATTTTAGTTTAGTACGTTGTCCAAATCATCACGAAATTTATCTATGTTTACTCGTCCTGTAATCTGGTCTAAAGAAAGGTCATCAAGGGATTTGATTTGGGATATGGTTTGGGAGGAGGAAATCTGGGAGTTGATAAATATATCCAGGATATCGGAACGTTTTTTGGGTGATGTTGGCCAATGAGTAGGATTCATGGGTGAAAGGATTGAATAATTGTTGGATGAAGACACAGAATCAGATAAAAAAAGAACTGATTGCTGTTCCTCTTATAGCACATCAAGAGATAATTCCAGACTATCTGTACCTGCCACAATTGATTTTGACATCAGCCCATTAGTGGATATTATAATTGGCGTTGTTGTAACGCTTTCCAATTTATGTAGTTCCTTTAATTCGATAGCCAATTTCTGGTATTTTTTGAGTTTTTCTCCCACAGTGAAACTTATATTATTATCATTGGGGATCCCAAAATCAATCAGTTTTGCTTTTTCGCCTTTTGAATCTATAAGGAGGACGTAAGGTCTGTTATGTGGCACAGTATGGTCTGTGATAATTGATTCATCCCATCATAGTTAGACGAGACTTTTTTGAAGGAGTCTATTTAGATGGTACTTATAATATGGCACATTATCTTCTTGTAAGTGATACTACATCGCCAGGGCCTGATGAAAAAATTTTGCCACATTGTTATGTCTCTAGAGATAGTTAGTACCAGCTAACACTTCACATGCACCAGTGATATGTTGGATTGGTTGCAGCGTAATTGATCATAACCAACATTTATCTGGTACTGTTGCGTGTTATAGAATGTGCTTTATATGATCTGGTAGAAATAACATGATCTTCGATGACGATCAAAAACCCTTCTATCTCGGAGAATATCTTTCCAACTAATTACCATTTGACAGTTATTTCTTTGTCAATGGAGATGTCATTAAATTGGCTGTAGAATTTCCTATGCAATGATTTGGGTTTTCACTGTGTCAATCGTTCATTTTATAGTACAATTGTAGAGTCATCATGTTTGCTCAGATTAACTGAAGTTAGACCAGAATCCATGCTTAAACTGAAATTTAAACCTCTGTTCATTTCAAGAGAAAATGTCCTCGTAGGGCCACTTCCTGCTTGGGGCAAGCTTCTTCAATATTTAGCGAACCACGTCCTCCTTCTTTCCTAGTTAAGTATAAACGAGCTTTGGAGGATATTGGATAGTGTGCCTGTTCTTGTGTGAGAGTCGTTATTATTATTAATTATTATCATTATCCCATTAAAACTGTATTGATTAAATAGTTAATAAAATTTATTTTATTCATAATAAAAAATGAACAACTTACATTTTTTTTTCTAGTTGCTGATCATCAGAGACCTAGAGTTTGCTCATTACCAGAGAAAGGATATAATCCAAGGTATATTCATAAACAACTCTTTGAAAATGTATATCTTTCAGATGTATTATACACATCAATATTGAGAAAATACAATTATTAGAATTTTTATCCAGATAATGAATAATAGATACATTTTTATTCGTCATTCTTATTTTATAACCCTAGGACTGATGATTATTTGTTATTCGTTATTTACTGATAATCTGCATTATCTATTATCTATTATTCGTTATTTAAGATTAAAATTACGAAAGTATAAAAAACTTTGTTGGGACTTTACGGATTTTATCGACTTACTATTATGTTGTCTGGGGCACTTTTTATGTAAATACTGCCAGATTTAAGATTACACGATTGCGCATCGAATTTTCGATACTTTCCGGATTTCTTCGATCAAAGGATCTACTATGTTATCAGTGGTACTTTTTATGAAGATACTGTTGGATTTAATATTGCGCAATGGTGCACCGCATTTTGATACTTTTCGGATTTCTTCTATATAACGATCCACTTTATGTTTTCGGAGGCGCTTTTTACGAAAATACTGTCAGATTTAAGATTGCGCTATTGCTCATCGAGTTTTTTATACTTTTCAAATTTTTCAGATCTATAGGTCCACTAATATATTTCTGGGAGCACTTTTTATGAAAATACTTCCGGATTTTAGGTCGCGCTTCGAATATTTGTAATATTAAGGAGTTTTTCGATGTAAGATTTTGCTATTATGCTATCAACCACTTTTTACGAAAATACTGCAGAATTTAAGATTGCGCTCTTGCGACTCGAGTTTCTGACACTTTTCGAATTTCTTAGATATATGAGTCCGCTAATATGTTTTCGGAGGCTCTTTTTATATAAATAATGTCAGATTTAAGATTACGCAACGAATTTTCGTAGATTTTTTTCAATGTAATTGTCCTCTTTTATGTTGTCGGGACCGTATTTTATGAAAATACTATCGGATTAGGGATTACGGAATATTGCGTAGATTTTTTGGCAATTCTTGGATTTATTCGGTATGAGAATCCACTATTATGTTGTCGGTGGCATATGTTATGAACATACTTTCAGTTTTAAGATTGCGGTATCACGGATTGCGTTTTTGATACTTTTCAGATCTTTCGAAATATGAATCTACTGTTATGTTTTAGGAAATATAATAGTGGACTCTTTCATCGAAAAAAATCCTTAATGTTACAACAGAGAATCGCAGAGAAGTAATGGAGTATACAGCAATATCCAGGGAACCAAGACCTGCTCCAACATTTGTAAAAAATATAAGAAAATCTAGTTATTGTGTACAAGACTAAACAAAATCTTCTCTAGCAGTTATTCTTGCCTCAACACAATCAACGATACAAAAATAACACCAGGTACTGCTGAAACCTACCGAAAAATGGTGAACGAAAACCTATCAGAAACGAATGCGAATTTTCATACGTACCAGTTAAGGTAGGAGATATCGTTACGAATTGTGACAAGAAATTTGCACTCCTCAACCACAACTGTCGTGATAAAAGAACTAACGACGCTTGATTTCAATGTAAGTCAGGTAACCAACGTTTTGAAGGAGAACAAGGAGCAGCTAGGGGTAAAAAATAAAGTTCGACTAAGTTTAGTTTTCGAGGAACAAGAGCCATCACCTAGTCTCGAAAAATAAATAAAATGAAGACTACTAAGTATCTTAAGTAGTAAAAAAGTACTACACTATCGTGAAGATAGAGAAGCCATACCCCAAAAATGAAATCGTGCAGAGTCACAATTTGCCTGGCAATACGACCAAGCGAATACCTATTGTCACCACTTGCTGCGTTGCGTGAAATGTTGTGAACAACAAAAATCAGCAGAGTGCACCAAACTGATACAAGATCCTGCAGTTTGTGCCACATGCCCCTGGACCTGGACACCTGGCCAATTACAAAGGCTTCCAAACTTATTAGAATCCCAAATCCAGATACTAGAAGACCGGATTCAAGATGAAACAACCAAACTGATACAAGATCCTGCAGTTTGTGCCACATGCCCCTAGAGGGACACCTGGCCAATTACAAAGGCTTCCAAACTTATTAAAATTCCAAATCCAGATACTAGAAGACCGGATTCAAGATGAGACAACCAAACCAAGAAAAAAATCTTCGAGAGTATTGAATAATGATGTATAATTTTCCGAAATACTTGGAGGTAAGAACCCAACCAATGAATGTGAAGCCCTGCCGCAACAGAAACCTCAATATCCTGTCTATCATAACATATCTAACCATCAACAACCTCAAATTTCTCATATTCCTCCTCCCTCAAATGCCTCAGATCTCAGTTGTTGTCATCATTCCTCATGTTGCATCGGCATGTTGCGATCCTAACAAATCCAAAGTCCGGTTCAATTCTTTCCTCAACTCCTTAGGTCATCACATTATCCTGGTTACAGACTTAAATGCCAAGCATCAAGAATGGGGTTTAAGAACCACACATTCTCGTGGTAAAACATTGCTGTCTGCACTCAATTTCCAACGTTTCAGCCTCTTTATAGCTAACTCACCTACCTACTGGCCCACTTATCATAACAGCAATCCTGATATCCTTGATTTTTTCATCCACAGTGGTTTGGGAGTAAACGATTAAAGCAGGAATTGGCCACCTTCAGATCCCAATTATTCTACAGCCTCCATACCTCTCAAATCCTCAGACCACTTCCTCCTAAAGCTGTTATATTCCTCACTTGCTTATACAATACCATCGTAAGAACCACCCACTTTCCTCCTTCATAGAAACATTCCACTATTATCCTATTTCCAAAAAACAAGGCAAACCTCCTAACACCTCTACGTCCAACAGACAAATTAGCCTACTTCCAATCCTCTGAAAAATCTTTGAAAAGATACTTCTGAAACGAAATCCTACCCTTTATAGAATCCTAAAATCTTCCTTTCTATCAGTTCGGATTTCGTTCAAAACACTTCACAGTCCAACAACTACTCCGAGTGGTCGATCATATTTTTGCAGAACTGGAAAGCAAGCAATATTCATCGGGTACATTTCGTGACATAGCTCTCAAGCTTTAGACCTTTTCCCTAGTTTCTTGTCGATTTATGTCTAATTTTATGTTTCGAAGCTGAAACTCCATCTACCCCATTCCTTGTACCTAATCTTCCGCTCCTACCTCTCTGATCGCACCTTTAGAGTCCGCTGTGGTACAGAATTTTCCAATTCCCACCCAGTTGAAGCTGGTGTTTCTCAATTTAGCGTCTTGGACCCCGTCCATTATATTCTTTTTACCGTTGATATCTCTGTCCATCCCGATACCTTCCTGCCAACATTTTCTGATGACACCGACATCCTATCATCCAACTCAGATCCCGAAGTAGCATCCATAAATCTGCAAAGACACCTCTCCCAGATTGAGCAATGTTGTAAGAATTGGCGCATTAAAGTGAACGAATCCAAATGCATACACACTACCTTCACGCTCCCGCACAGATCCTGTCCACTAGTCCACTTTAATTCCATTCAGCTTCGTTTTTCATACACAGTCCGTTATCTCGGCTTTCTCTTAGATCGAAGACTTAATCCACATACAAGACTTAAAAGACAGGAACATAACAGATGATACAGACTACTGACTAGAAAATCTCAACTTCCAACTGACAACAAATTACTAATTTACAAGACAATCCTGAAAACTTTTTGGATCTACGTAACTTTAAGGGACAGCAAAATTTTCTAACATCAAACTCAGATCCAATCTTTTCAGTCCAAAGTCCTCCGAACAATAATCGATGCTCCGTTCTTTGTAACCAATAATACCCTACATCATGACCTTAATATCCCATTTGTCCTTGACCTTATCCCAGCAAAATTCTCCAAATTCCACCAGAACCTTACCCATCATCCAAATCCCTTTGCACAATCTCTATCCATGAAAAAGATTTCTTGGATTCCTTGTTTTCCCTCTATAGTTAGAGGGAAAACTTCTTTTTATTTTGAATCAATAACGGTTGGAGTTGATAGCAAGTAGCAGCTCCTCACTCGCCACCCTCAGTCGATTTAGGTAGAAGTAGCATCTTATAATCTACTTTCAAGGGTCTTCATTTGTACCAATGTGAGTAGCCATATCGGCCCTTTTTGAGCGAATCTACTCCTTGAATGAAATAATTTTCAGGATCTGATGAATCGATATATATATATTTTTGTCCGATAGGTTTATTTCAATATATCGTATTATCGTTATTAACATTTGTGTGTTGAAAACCTATATTCATATAAAATTAAATAAACAAACAAACATGGGAATACTTTTAAACACCATCCTGCATGAATACCTAGTGGTTTAATATTGATATTTTTTATATCTTACAAGAAGAGGTTACGGATTAGTGGTGCTCATCGATTTCAAAGAAACATTTGGTGATACTAGGTTAAAAATATTAGAGCCAAGTTCGAGAGTTCTTGCCAATATACCATAAGAGACTAGAAAAAAAATTAATTCTTTTTTAGGTGATTATTTTTTGCCTTTGCTCAGCATAGATTTCTAGATTATTTTAAATTATTGGATTATTTTTGCAAAATAAGAAAACATATTGCTGATTGCATTAAACGAGTCCAAATGTACAAAAACCGAAAAACGCTTCCAGTAGTGTAGGCCAAGTAATTATTATCATGAAAAATCCAGATTCGTTTCTATTATAACTCTTATATACGATTTTGTTTTAGAATAAAAAAAAATATAAAAATTAACGAACTGGATTTTTTTTTTCAATTTGTTTATTGAGAAATATTGCAATCTGTGTCAATCAAGGACACTTATAATTGAGTTCAGAGCGCATATTACGACCATAATTACAGAATCATGAATAAACAAAGTAATATAAATATAATATATTTACAACAATATAACCATTTCCAGCACTATTTAATTACAGCCACACACATTCATTACTTGAATAGAGAATCTAGCCACCGCCAGAACTCCAATATATACATGTTACAAAAGATCTGGGGGCCGCTGCTGCTTTAACCTAAGAGGAGGATTGCAGGGATAGATTGTGCTTGATAGGGACTGTGCTACGGAATTTGTATGATAAGATTTCTGGTGAAATTTGGAGAATTTTCTGGGATAAGGTCTAGAACAAATAGGGTGTTGGGGTTATGGTGTAGGGTTTTGTTGTTTACATAAAAAGAACCATCGACTATTCTTCTAAGGACTTTGGACTAACAGGATTGGATGCGTTTGATGTTAGAAAATTTTGCTGTTCTCTATTCAGTAAGTCCACGTAGGTTTCTGAAAATTCTTGTTCATCGGTAATATATTGTCAATTGAAAGATGAGATTTTCCATTCAGTAGTATATAGCTAGCCATAACCGGAGTGATGGTCTTAACAGGATAGAGCCAAGATACCTGACAAAATGGCCAGCTGCGTGGAATTAAAATAAACTGGTGGACAGGATTTACGACAGTTTGAAGGTAATGTGTTTGCATTAGGGTTCGTTTATCATAAAGCGCTATCATGCGCTTTGTCCAGAAATGCACTCGAGCAATACTACTTGTTTTCTAGGGCTGAGTATATATGGTCGAAAACTCCGACAGTGGAATGATGGGAAAGAAATCCAAATTAATGGGTAGAAATCTTTTGGAATTCTATTATTGATAGGATTGTTTTCAGTAGGATCTTTTCAAACATTATGGAAAGGATTGGGAGTAGCCTAATAAGTCAATAGGATGATGTATTGTTGGAAGGTTTGCCTGGTTTCAGGAAATAGTACGGGAGCTAATGTCGAAAAGATGGTCTGCAGTCGAATGATCTACCAATGGCGTTGATGAGCCCAGGTTTCTACGTTTTAAAGCCTAAATAAACAAACAAAAAAAGTTGGTCTGATTTGAAGAAAGTTTTTGACCATGGATTCCGAAAGTACTCTCACTATAGAGTGCAAATATGGGCGTCTGCCATCCTAAATGTTATTATTATATGGGGCGCGCTGTCCTGTTACCGAAACTGGGCCTCCTCGAAGAGCTTCCGCCAGTCTGCTCTGTTTTGCAACGTCTAGCAGGGTTGTTGCATCATAGGCCACGCTGTCCAGCCGTTCCGTCCTTGGCCTTCCAACCCGTCTTGCGAGGTGCAGCTCCCCAACATTAGCTAATGCGCTCATTCTGGCCACATGCCCTGCCAACCTTAGTCTGGCAAGTTTAATGTAGGTGACTAAGTGGATGTCTGTATGAAGAGAACTAAGTTCCCTATTTTTCATTTCCTCCAAAAATCACCATCCTTTACAGGGCTATAGATCCTTCTGAGGACTTCCCTCTCGAGCACACTCAGCTTCATCTCATCACTTTTATTCATCGTCCAAGCCTCTGAGCCATATGTCAAAACTGGCCGTACAAGATTCTTGTATATGATCAGCTTGGTCTTCTTTGAGATGTACCTACTTCTAAAGTGTCGCCCAAGTCCAAAGACACATCTAGACAGCCCTAATCCTTCTCTGTATTTCTTGAGAAATGCCATCCTTGGTATTTACTTCAGACCCTAGGTATATAAAGCTGTTTATTTTCCCAAACTTAAAAGATCCTATCTCAAATGGAGAGTTTAGATCACCACCAACTCTCATATACTTGGTTTTCTTCTCGTTGATTTCTAGACCAAGTCGTCTTGCAGCTGCTTCAAGGGCTGTAAATGCTTCTCTGAGAGCCCGTTTAGACCTTCCTATAATATCAACATCATCAGCAAAACCAAAAAGCTGTGTCAGGCGATTGATGATTATGTCGCTGGTCTGAATATCGATCTGTCTTACAGCTTTCTCCTCTGCCAAGTTGAATAATAGACAGGCGAGGGCAACCCCTTGTCGAACCTCACTGCTCCTTACTGAATCCTGGTGGTAAAGGTAGTGATGGAGTAAAAAGGGGCGTGGCACAGTAGTCACGTGATTCATAATTAAAAAGGGGGCGTTGCTAGGTGGTCAAGATAGGAATCAGGTCCTAATTAAAGACAGCTTGCCGTTGTTCAAATTCAAACTTCCGCCATGATGATGTCACTGGTCACGTGGTAGTTAAGACTGATTCTGATTGGCTGCGCAAATCGGTGTCCTAGCTCCCGCATGTCTTATCTATTTACCGGCATGTGCTTTTCCGTCAGGATGGTCAGTTTGATACGTTAAATACTGTGGTATTTTTTTGGTCGAGTTTCTGTGGTTACGATTACATCGATGTTCTTGTCTAAATATTCTATTTATTTGGCATATTAGTATTTTTTTTTTTGGCAGATAGCTATCGTATGGGAATAAATTTGACCTACTGATATGGCTATGTGGGAATAAATATTTTTATATTTTTTTAACTTTTTCATAGCAAAAATTTACATGGCCTACTTTACTGGAAGTCTCTTTTAATTTTTGTTATTTAGGATACTTAATAACTCATTTAATACTATAATGATTTTTTTTTTTCTACATTCTCCACACAAAAGTAATCTATTGGTAAATAATCACCTAAAAATCCTGTCAAATCAAAAGCAAAAATTAATTACATAAATTTTGTTCAAAATTATATAAAATATTTTTTTGGCTCCTAAGGCGCATTGGCAAATATTCGGAATTGGGTCAAATATTTGTCGACCTAGTATAACCAAAAAAGTTCCATTGCAATCGGTGACCCTACGTCCGTAATCTCCCATTGTTAGTGTGTCCGCATACCTGACAGTTGTGGCACTGGACGATTTCTCTTTTTGGACGTGGTTTTTGGATCTTTACGATTTTTTCAGCCTCTGGAGTTGGCTCTAGATCTAAGAAAAATAAGGGCAATGGAATTTTGGTTTTTACCCCTGGGTGTTTATATTATTTTCTTTCAAAACATTTATTTAGCGAACATTGAACTCTAAAGCCGTTAGCTCTTCATTGATAACTTTAGTTAGGGTTGAGGAGTTTAAATTCCCTATCACCACTCGAGTTGCTATATCTTCCCTCAGCTGGTACCTGTGAAAATCCGCACCTGTTTCAGTTAAATATTTAACTACTTTTCGATATGCTTCAGATGAATCCGGTGTTATTTTTGTGCCACTATTGCTGTTAAGACAAAGAAAGCTATTGTAGTAGATTTTATGTAGTTGGGTACACAACAACTCACAATTCTAATATTTATGACAAAGATCGGAGGAGGTCGTGGTTCTCTTGGTATCGGTGCAGATCTTATCTCTGACATTTTGAAGCACCTGGTACGGTTTCAAAAAAGGAAATTCAGAGGCCAATTCTTGCGATGATATGCTTGGTTAGGGTTGAGTTACAGGTTTTTGAATGGTAACTGGAATGGTCCCTGGGGGTCTTGATCGCTAACTGAAACGATTATTTTACTTGACAGATGAACCAAGAAGGGTAGAGCCAACTGATCGGGTCGTCTTAATGGACATAACATGATGAAAATATCGCATATATCATCAAAATAAAATAAATAAAACTTCCTCTATGTGTACTCCACCTTGGATGATTCGGCATTAATTAATTAATGCGTTATTAATTATAGTCATTTTTAATAATAAATGTTAATAATTGTATTAGTTTCCCTTTCCCTCATTTCCTTAAAACATTTTTTTTTTTTTAATATTACAATCTGTCTCAATAAAGGACATTTATAATAGAGTTCTGAGAACACATTCACACCATCCAACATTTTATTATTATTATGTTTTAATGTTTAAGTGATTTTTTCGTCTAGTTGGTAGTTGTACATTGATTTAATTTTTTACAAACGTTAATGGATTGATACTTTGATTGCGAATTGTTAACCATTATAGACCCGAACTAATCCGATTAAATATTTAGTTATATAAGCAATGTCAAAGGCAGAAATAAATAAAAAATGTAAAAATCTCACTTTTGTTATTATTATATTATATGGGTGATAAATATTCAGGATGCGTTCATTATAAAGTTTTTTATTGGTGCCGACGTTTCAAGCCAAACACGCCCTGATAATGACCCACACGTTTGGGTTGATAAGTCGCCACCAAGGAAAACTTTATAATGACTGGGTCCTGAGTATTTATCACCCATGATGTAGTACATATAGTAGGTGTAGAACAGTCGACAAACTTCTTTCAATATTATATTAAATATTTGACCCTGTTTAGACACAAATTAATAAAAATGTTTATATCTTTTAGGTACTCGGATGATCTGTATAGATTACGAAATTTCTCTATAACCGCTAAAGGTGTCGTCAATTATGGAGATTCTATCATTGACAGGAGGAGTCGTTCCAACACAAGCATCAACTCCACAGCAAGCAGGTCAGTTTTCTCACTCCCATCATCGCCTTTCATTTCATTTTATATCTGCATTAAGCAATTTAGAGATTTTTATATTAAAGTTTACTGTATTCACAAATGATTCATCTAGGTTAACCAGTGTTTTTATCCCTAAATTTAACTTTTAAAAAACTTATAAGGTAAAAGTGCAGCATAAAGTGAACCGAAATTTGTAATTTTAACTATGAAATTCATGAAGCATTCTAAAAAATAAATGACATGTAAAGCATTCTTTCATTATAAACATAGATGTATATCGGATTGTATGATATAACTTTAGTTTTAAACATATAATTCGTTAAAACTATATAACTATATGTTGTAGCGCAAAGCGACCTTTTCTACGTTTCTATTAGCCAAAATATAGGTTAAAGATGGGTTTATATATTTTCATAAATTATAAGCGTTTGAACGAAACAAACTCCAGTATACGAGGTTATCAAATGACGAGACTGATTTTGAAAAACATTTTATTTTGACTTGGTACATACCTATCATCAAATTCAAAATGCACCCCTTCTCTATCCCTAAAGCTTTTTATATTTTTTTATATTTGTTTATTTAGAAATATTACATTCTGTCACATCAAGGACATTTATAATAGTGTTCAGAGAAAGCACACTCACACTCTATTTACAATAAAAAAAAAAATAATAATACAGAAACTTAATAATAATAAATACAATAAAATAAAATAAAAATAAATACAATAAAATAAAATAAATGTATATAAACAAAAGAACTAACCTAATCATACACACTCGGGCTTGAGTGGAGGATCTGGCCATTGCCAAAACTCCAATAGATGCTTATTTACAAAAGGTCTCTGGGCCACTGCCGCCTCAACCTTCGTGGAGGATTGTAAGGATGGGTGGTGCTGGATAGAGATTGTGCAAGGGGATTTGGATGATAGGTAAGGTTCTGGTGAAATTTGGAGAATTTTTCTGGAATAAGGTCTAGGACAAATGGGATATTAAGGTCATGGTGTAGGATTTTGTTATTTACATAGAACGGAGCATCAACTATTGTTCGAAGGACTTTAGATTGAAAGGATTGAATACGTTTGATGTTAGAAGCTTTTGCTGTCCCCCACAGTTCAAGTTCGTATGTCCATATAGGTTTCAGTATTGTCTTGTAGATAAGTAATTTGTTTTCAATAGAAAGTTTGGATTTTCTGTTTAGTAGTCTGTATAGCTGGCCGTATCGTCGGTTGAGTTCTTGTCTTTTGAGTCTAGTATGTGGGTTCCACGTTAGTCTTCGGTCTAAATGAAAGCCAAGATACCGGACTGTGTCTGAGTAAGGAAGCTGGATGGAATTAAAGTGTACTGGTGGACAGGAACTGCGTCGGAGTGTAAAGGTAATGTGTTGGCATTTAGATTCATTAACTTTAATGCGCCAGTTATTACACCAGTGCTCAATCAAGGTGAGGTGGTTTTGGAGATTTAAGGATGCTATTTCGGGATCAGAGTTGGATGATAAGATTGCGGTGTCGTCAGCGAATGTTGCAAGAAAAGTATCGGGATGAACAGGGATGTCAGCAGTAAAGAGGATGTAAAGCACGGGACCCAAGACGCTGCCTTGGGGAACACCGGCTTTAACGGAGTAGATATTGGAAAATTCTGTTCCACAGCGAACTCGAAAGGAGCGGTCAGAGAGGTAGGATCGGAGGACTAGGTACAAGGACTGAGGTAAATGGATTTTAAGCTTGGAGAGCAGTCCGGAGTGCCATACCCGGTCAAATGCCTGTGCAATGTCCAGAAAGGCACCCGAACAGTATTCCTTGTTTTCTAGGGCTGAGGAAATATGATCAACAACTCGGAGTCCTTGTTGAACAGTAGAATGTTGAGAGCGAAAACCAAACTGATGGGAAGGGATATTTTGGGATTCTATAATGGGTAGGATTCGTTTCAAAAGGATCTTTTCAAAAATTTTTGAAAGGATTGGGAGTAGGCTGATTGGTCTATAGGATGTTGAGCTATTGAGAGGTTTTCCTGGTTTTGGGAAAAGGATAATAGTGGAGTGTTTCCATAACAGAGGGAAGTGGGTGGTGCGTAGGATACAATTGTAGATATATGTAAGGAATATGACTGCTTTGGATGGAAGTTGTCGAAGGATTTGAGATGTAAGGAGATCATGTCCAGGAGCTTTACGGGGGATTAGTTTTTTTAATTGAAATTTTACTTCGGAAGGATGAATAGCTTTTGGGGGCAAGGAAAGTGGGATTGGTGATGTAAGGAGTTCTTCTACTGTTACGGTGTGGGCAGGATGGGATTCCGGATGTGAAATAAATGTATTGGATAGGTGAATGGCGAACTCCTCAGCTTTATCTTCGTCAGATGCTGCCCAGGAGCCATCACCTCGTCGGAGGGGATGGGAAATGCGGTGAGGATTTAGGATTTTTGTTGTGGTTTTCCAAAGGGAATTGTCGCGAGAAGAGAGAGAGGATAGGTAGGAGTTGAAGGATTGCGATCTGAAGGTGGCTAATTCCAGTTTTAATTGTTTGCAGTAGTAATTATAGGAGCAGCGGTCGGTAGGATGTCGGGTACGTTGCCATAATAATCTGGCACGGCGTTTGGTGCGGATTAGGTTAAGGAGGTGTTGGGGTAGAATGGTCTTTATAGGAATTCTGGAGGAGTCTTTTGGGAAGGAGGCAGTCCAGGCGGCTTGTTGGATTGTGGTAGTAAAGGAATTTACGGCACTATCAAGGTCATCGGGAGTTTTGAGGGTTATGTTAAGATCAATTTTATCGGAGATGATTTGGCGGAAAAGGTCCCAGTTAACTGGACCCCTAATAAATGACGGTGGAGGTTTGGGAACGGGTTCAAGTGAAACATTAAGGATTAGAGGACTATGGTCAGAGGAAAGTTCATTTAGACGTGTAATGGAACAATTGAGGGGACTTAAGCCGCTGTGGATAAAGAAATCAAGAAGATCAGGATTACGGTTGGGATCTGTGGGCCAGTAGGTAGGAGAGTTGGGGGAAAGGAGGTGAAAACGTTGGGAATTGAGTGCAGACAGCAGGGTTCGGCCACGAGAATTCGTGGTTCTGGAACCCCATTGTTGTTGCTTGGCATTTAGGTCTGCACCCAAGATGAAGTGATGTCCTAAGGAGTTGAGGAGAGAACTGAATTGGGCATTGGATATGGATCGGTTAGGAGGGCAATACGCTGATGCAAGAGTAACCGGAAAGGAGAAGGTTTTTATCACGATAGAGGTGGACTGTAGGAAATCATGTATTGGTAATGGGAGTACGTGATGGGAGAGGGATTGGTGTACAATTACAGCAGTACCGGCATGTGCTTTTCCGTCAGGGTGGTCAGTACGATATGTCAGGTATTGTGGTATATTGAGGTGCTGTTTAGTGGTTAGTCGAGTTTCAGTAATTAGTGCCACATCAATGTTCTTGTCAAGTAGTAAAGTAGATAGTTCGTCTATATGATTTCTAACACCATTCGCATTCCAAAGGAGAATGGATATGGGTTTAGGGATGTGAGTCATTTAAGGATTTTTCAAAGGAGGGATGAGGTGAGATACGAGATTCGTGAGGAGTGATATGAGTGGAGTAACAAGGGATTTGAAATCGGTGAGGAAAGATGCTAACAAACTTGTGAGATCAGTTGCATTTGAAGGAGGAGGAATATGAGGAATTTGTTGTTGGTGGTTAGGTATATTAGAATGAAAAGGATTTTGAGGTTGGGGTTGAGGTTGTTGTTGTGGCAGGGCTTGACATTTATCGGTTAAAGTCTTACCTCTAAGTAGTTGGGAGAATGATACATCATTGTTTACAATTCTGGAAGGCTCTCTCTCTCTTCTTGTTCTTAGTGCTTCATCTTGAATCCGGTTTTTCTGGTGTCTGGTTTTGAGATTCTTGTAAATTTGGCAGCCTTTGTAGTTGGCCGGGTGTCCCTCCAAACATAGGGCACATACTGCTGGATCTTGTATAGGTTTGGTACACTCTACAGATTTGTGCTGTTCACCGCACTTCACGCAACGCGGCAAATGGTGGCAATATGACTTCGTGTGGCCATAGGTCTGACAATTATGGCACTGCACGATGTCTCTCTTGGGATATGGCTTCTCAACTTTCACCATTGTGTAGTATATTCTTGTGATATCATATATTTTTTCGATACCTGGTGATGGCTCCAAGTCCACGAAAAACAATGGTAGTGGGATCCTATTTCGTAATCCTGGCTGCTCCCTGTCCTCCTTCAAAACGTTTGTTACCTGGCGTACATTGAAACCAAGCGTCGTTAGTTCTTCTTTAATAACTTCAGTGGGGGTGGAGGAGTGTAAATTTCTTATCACTACTCGTAAAGCTCTTTCCTGCCTCAGCTGGTAAGTGTGAAAATTCGCATTTGTTTCTGATAAGTACTTCACTATTTTTCGGTAGGCTTCTGCAGAATCAGGTGTTATTTTGGTGTCATTGGTCCTGTTAAGGCATGAATAACTGCCAGAGCAGATTTTATTTAGTTGGGTGCAGAACATCTGGAAATTTTTTATATTTTTCACAAATATCGGAGGAGGCTTTGGTTCTCTGGGTATTGCTGCAGACTCCATTACTTCTCTGTCATTTTGAAGCACTTGGTAGGGGTTTGGAGTAAAGAAAGGTGATTCTTCAATCGTTTCTTGTGCAGACGTACCTGGTTGGGGCTGAGGTTCTGGTTCTGAAGTGTTCATTTTGGTCACTGGAGGTATATCTCGTAGGCAGCGACGAGTCCTTTGTTTGGCTGGTGAGCTAACTCCGTCTGACCGAGACCTCTTGGGCACCTTACTGGCCATCACTTGCTGATCATACCGCATATCATAAGAGAAAAAAAAAAAATAAAAAAAAAAAAAAAAAATTTTTTTTTTTTTTTTTTTTAAGATAACAAAAAAAAAAGATGCCAACAGTAAATATCAACTGCTCTGATATACACTTTAACTGTATCACGTGAATAATCAGAGAGATTCCGCTATAAAATTGGTAAAAACTGAGAGAGGAGTTGAGGAGACAACCTTCGCATCAGCTGATCCACTGCCTTCCATCCCTAAAGCTAATGCTGAAATTGGACTGAAATTCTTCAAAAGAATTTGAAAAGCTTCAACGGGCTAAAATCTTCTACCTTTTCAATGCAGATTGACGAATCTTGGATTTTATTTATGATCCAGAAATGAAGCGCCAATCCATGCACTGGAAATACCCACCTTAACCGAGGGCCAGAAAAGCTCGAATGAGCTATTCAAAATTCAAAGCAATGGTGTTTATTGATTTATTTTTTCTTATGATGGTGTGTATTGAAGCTGATAATAAGTAAATATGTACGAAATCAAATTAAAATGTTTTACAGCATTGGCCTCGTTATTTAATAGCCATACATGTTATTTGTATAAACAACTCTGGTATAAACGTCCTTACCGGACCATTTCGTCGTGTTCCCACTTTAATTTTTTGGGGTTATTATTCTAGTTTGCTCGCCATTAATTTTTAGCGTAAGTTGGAGCAGGGGTTTGACGAGCATAGACTGAATGTGAAGCCGCCAGCCTTTGTTGTTCCAGAGTCAGTCCTCTTTCGCCTTGGCAGGGAAGCTGCTGCTCGCAGACAACTAACATCAGTACTGAAACTATGGACATCGCCAAGTACAGGATAGTTCTTTTGGGTGAGTCTGGGGTTGGAAAAACTGCGCTTGTATCTCAGTTCATGACTTCAGAGTACATGAATACCTATGATGCTTCATTAGGTGAGTAGGTTTCATTAGTTTCTATTTATAATTTTATTTTGTTGTGAGATACACATAGTGTAAAGTAAAAGTAAATGTTTAAAGGTATGATAACAGATCTCAAGAGCTACAAAAAGTATATGTAAACAATGGTCTGAATTAACGCAGAACGGTAGACAACTTAGGATTTTTTAAAAGTAAGTCACGTTTCTCGTTGAATAAGAATCAATAGCTAAAATTATATTTAATTTAGGTTAAAAATAATTGTTTTGTAAACTAGTTAATTTTTTCATAATATTTCTTAAAAAAATAAACTCAAGAATTGTTTGGCATGAGGGTTCCAAGTAAGTCGTTTGTCCAGGTGGAGTCCTAGGTATCGGATTTGTTCAACTGTGATAAGTGGGGCATTGTTAAAGGATACTGTAGGACAGGAAGTCATAGGTTTACGACGAAGAGTAAAGGTAATTTGATGGGATTTATTGGAGTTTATTTTAATCCTCCAGTTTTGACAGGATTCAAGTGAGTTGTAGGTAAGAGTATGACCAGGAGGACAGTATACAGCTGAGAGTGTTAAATGGAAAGGACGGGTTGAAATGATTACTGAAGTTGCTTGAATAGCCTCAGTTGGAGTAGAAGGAATGAGAGAATGGGATAAGGATGCAAGAACCGGTATGGGAAGTGTTGTCGGGGTGGTCTCAATTCAGATAAAATTCCCGATATCCTATCAGCCTTTAATTCTTACCTCCACGCCTCAATTTTACAGTAGAACGCGAATTAAATAACTCTCTCTTTTTTCCGATCATCTCATAACGAATCCTAACTACACCATATCCACAGACTGGTACTAATGGTATTAATGTTGCTAAAAATCTCATCCACCGAAATCTCTCCCTCTCCGATCCCCAATTTCATGTAACGTGTAAAACAGATCCTTTCAAATAATCAATTTTCTTTCCATGTCATATTTCAAGCTGAACTCTGTCATTTGATTCAGGACCTGGATCTGCCCAAAGAGAATGCTTTTTGGTTCAAGATTGAAGCAATAGAACTCTTAAAATCTGGTGTAAAGATTACAATGTACAGAAATTATCAGAAAGACTTGATCGCCTTTTTCAAAAGTATGAGAACCTTGTTGCCTGTTGTAATGTCTCAGGTCTCATGAAAGCATTAAATCTCAATCACAACCCTTCTGAATGGAGGCTGTTCATAAATTCGTCAAAGCTATCCCTCAAGGCAGTTATGTTGCACAATGACAATTTACTTCCCTCTATCCCTATTGGCCATGCTGTCCACATGAAGGAAACTTACCAAAACATGGAAACCCTTCTAAAATCCATCAAATACCAGGACTACCAATGGCAAATCTGTGGAGACCTGAAAGTGGTGGCAATTCTTCTAGCCATGCAACAGGGATATACTAAGTACTATTGTTTCTTATGTGAGTGAGACAGTCGGGGCAGAGCATCTCAAAAGAGAAGTCCTGACCCCTGGACAAACAAATGTTCTCTACAACTCTCTTGTCGGCCCTAAAAAATCATTTTACCTTTACTACGTATAAAGTTTGGAATTTTTTTTTCAAAGGAATGGACCAATCAGGAGAGGCATTCAAGTACTCTGGAACGAAGATGTGAAGGTCGGTGGGATACTTCAATGCTCGCAGACTACTTTTGGAACGTTGTGAGGGATTTGCCAGAACATCAGTATAATTGTCAAGCAAAGAAGAAATATTATAGATAAACTGTACAACAGCGCTGTTCTTGCCGAGAGAAGTTGTAATCTAATGTTTTGTGGGTTGTAAAAGTATTTCACAAATAATAAAGCATTTTTAAAGCCTAAAGAATTATCGTGTAACTTCCAATAACATTTAAAAAAAAAAAATTATTTTATGGAAATTTACAACTGTAAACATATATACAACCAGTAAATGTGCTGTTGGAATACATTACATAAAGGTGCTTGTGAAGAAGCTATCCATTGGTAACACTTCAAAGATAAATTAATTTAGGAGGTCCCATGGACATTTTCTTTTCAGACGCCTCGGGGGATTGTCAGGAATTGTATTGGATGAAAGGTTACAAACTAGAGGATTGGGGTGACCAAACAGTTTGAAATGAAAACAGGTATATCTAGTTCGGAACAAGTCTTCCACAAGAGGAATGTTGACGTCTTTATGGATAATTTTATTTCTTACATAGTAAGGAGCATTTAGGATTTTACGGAGGATTTTGGAATGTAAGGATTGGATAAGGGAAGAATTTGATGTTTTTGTAGAGTCCCAAAGCTCAATACCGTATGTCCAAATGGGCCTGATGATGGTAGTGTAAATGAGTTTTTTGTAGAATATTGGAAATTTAGAGCGTTTGTCAGGTAAGTGTTGTAGTAGTCGGAATCTGTTGGCAGTTTCTTGTCTTTTAAGTCTAGTATGAGGATCCTAGGTAAGGCGTTTGTCAAGAAGGGGTGGTTCATTATTGACAGAAAACACACACGTGTCATCAGCATAGGTAGTGAGGACGGTTGAAGGATAGGTAGGGATATCAGCTGTATATACTGTGTAAAGGATAGGACCTAAGATGCTCCCTTGAGAAACACCAGCGGACTGGGAAAAGGGAGGTGAATAAGCAGAGTTTCAATTTACTTTAAAGATTCTATCTGTGAGGTAAGAGAGGATTAATAGGAAATATGTAGGAGGCAGAAATTGACGGAGGTTGTACAGTAAACCTGCATGCCAGACTCGATCAAAAGCCTATTCCACATCGAGAAAAGCTGCCGTGAAGTACATTCCGCGCTCCAGTGTTGAGGAAATTACATCCACCATGCGATGGCACTGCTGTATAGTGGAATGAGATGATCGAAATCTAAACTGATGGTCATGAATCAAGTGATTTGTGTCTAGGATTGGGTAAAGGCGTTTTAATATAAGTTTTTTCTAGTATTTTTTCTATGATGGGAAGTGGGGAGATAGGACGGTAAGAGGATGGGTATTCAGGTGGCTTTTTGGGTTTTAGAATCATTTTTATTATGGAGAATTTCCAAGGATCGACGTGTTGTTATTAACGGTTGTTTGTACAGTTGTTATGAATTCTTTAATAGCTGAATCAATCTGAGTATTAGTTTTCAACGAAATATTTAAATCCAGACTATTTTCTAGGTCATGCCGAAAGTTGTCCCAGTTTACTTGTCCTGTAATCAGTGATGTAGGAGAGGATTTAGGAACAGGATTTGAATGCATGAGAAGCACAACTGGGGAGTGGTCTGATAAAAGGTCGTTTACGGATTTGATAATGTACTAAAATGAAGGTATTTGGGAAGTAACGAATATATCAAGGATGTGGGGACGTTTCTTATGAGATGTAGGCCAGTAAGTAGGGTTCTTGGGAGGCAGAATGGAATAACTATTGGAGGATGTGACACGGGAAAGTATCCCGCCACGAGTATTGGATGTTCGGCATCCCCACCGTTGTTCTTTGGCGTTGTAATCTCCCCCAGCAATGAAGCGCGGAGCAAGGGATCGGAATAAGGAATCAAGTTCAATAATGGAAAGGGAGTTACCAGGCGGGCAGTACACAGCTGGTAATGTTATATTCACTGGACGAGAGGATAATATAATAGAGGTTGATTGGATATTGTCTGTTGGAGTGGAAGGAGTCAGGGAATGAGGTATGGATTTATGAATAAGGATACAAGAACCTGCATGGGATGTATCCTGTGGTACATGGGTGATCTGATCTGTATGTGATATGTAAAAGCGTGTATGTGTTGTAAAATGGGTTTCAGTCACTAAGGCTACGTCTATAAGATTTTTTTGAAGAAAAATGTCGTTTGTCTCGATAATTCTGTAAACAATTTGCATTCCACAACTGGGATAACTGGGGTCTTACTGCTCATCGTGAGGTATTAAACGGGATTTCTGAAAGGAGTCGGGTAAGGAGTGTGATGAGAGGTTTGATGGTATCATTGAAGATCATAGAGGAAGGATGTAAGAACTAATACTATGTCGGTTGGATTATGGTTGGGATAGGAATAGAAATTGTCCTGTGGTGGAAGAACCTGCCTAGGTCGGGGTAGGACTCTCTTTTGGGATCTTTGAGTATGTTCCACATGTAGTGGAGTTTCGGATGAATGAATGATCTGCGAGGAAGATTGGGATGAGTCAGGATGTTTGGGATTGATCTGTGGACAATCTGTGGACAATAACTTGACCCTTAAGATTGAATTTTTGGAGGATGGGTAATTTTTTTGTGATGACACCGCAATCCTATCATCCAACTCAGATCCTAAAATTGCATCCTTAAATCTACAAAGGCACCTACCTTTCACTGATAAAGCACTGGTATGATGAATGGCGCATTAAAGTGAATGAGTCGAAATGCAAACATATTACCTTTTCTCTTCGAAACGATTCCTGTCCACCAGTACACTTTAATTCCATCCAGCTTCCTTTCTCAGACCCAGTCCGGTATCTTGGCTTTCTCTTAGACCGAAGACTGACATGGAACCCACATACTAGACTCAAAAGACAAGAACTTAACCGACAATATGGCCAGCTATATAGACTACTGAACAGAAAATCTCAACTTTCAATTGACAACCAACTAATGATCGACAAGACAATAGTGAAACCTATTTGAACCTACGAACTGAAACTGTGAGGGACAGCAAAATGTTCTAACATCAAACGCATTCAGTCCTTTCAGTCCAAAGTCCTTCGAACAATAGTTGGTGCTCCGTTCTATGTAACCAACCAAATCCTACACCATGACCTTAATATCTCATTTGTCCTTTACCATATCCCTCAAAAATTTTCCAAATTCCATCAAAACCTTACATATCACCCAAATCTTATTTTACAATCCCTCTCTAGCTCTACTCATCCCTACAATATTCCTCGAAGGTTGAAGCGGCTGTGGCCCAAAGACCTATTGTAAGAATATATTAGAGTTATGGTAATGGAAAGATTCTCCACTCAAGCCATGTATGTCTGGTTATAGTGTCCCTGCTCAGCCTCCATTGGTAATACCAGTGATGCGCCTGAGTGAAAGACGCTGAGATCTCCTAGAATCCTGCCTTTCACTCCACGAGTGTGGGGAAAGACTAGGCTTGGAGATCTTGAGCGAATGAATATTGTATAAAATCATGTGTGTATTTACGTATTTATTTTGTTAGTTTATTAGTTGATTAGTTTATTTTTGCTTACTTTTGGATTATTTAGTTCATATACATTTACTTTTAGTATTATTATATTGCTGTTTATTTATTTTTATTTATTGTGCATATTATGAATGAGCTACTCTTTATCACTATTACTATTGTCCTTAAAATGTGATAGATTGTAATATATCTCAATAAAGAAATTTCATAAAAACAAAATATGAGGGATGCCCAGAAGGGGGTTTCATGGCACATGTTGTATCAAGGCTTTTGTGGGGAGCACATTTTCACGTGCTTTCGAATTTTTGACGGGGACACATTTCGACGGAGTAATGAATTTTCGAAACTTTTAACCAGGGGACAATAGGAAAGCATAGAACAGTACACTTAAAGCATAAATATAAATGAGCTATGAATTTTAAAATTCTACTTTAGTTTGCACTGTTTTTAAGAATAGAAGAGTAAGAAAATATCTTGGGAGGAGGGAGAGGAAAGTTTTTGCACCATCGACCTTGGGAAAGATGGGCACTCCTGCAAGATGCCTTAGGATTTCTCGTTTTTTTTTTTCTTTTACAGCAGCATAATAACGTATTAGGAAGTGAAAAATACGAAACTAACAATATGGAATTGCCTGTAATAATTATTTTTAACTTATTTAAACTTTTGTTGTCTACACTTTCGATTTTATTCATTTACCTTCCAGAGAAGCTAGCATAATAGAAAATAAATAGTTTCAAAATTTAAATAGTAATACCTTTTTTTATTGTGGAGACCACAACGGACTCATCTGTATCAAGCACTGCTAGAAAGTCAATAAATTGTTGATAAAATAATAAACTCTTCAATTAGTTCTTCCAGGGTCAAGATATATTAGCTGCCATGCAAATATTAACTAATCTTAACTTGAAAATGAGAAATTATGACAATTATAAACGCTATTTTTTTCGCTGAATAGGGGATTCGCTGACCACTCTGTGAATTAAGCTTAATCACCTTTCTTGAAAATTAAACCCTTACGCTCTTTAATTGTTGCCCATGAATGAGATAGATTGTAATTTATGTAAAAAAAAGATATATTAAAGTGAAAATACAACAAATAAATAGACTTACAAATTACAATTGGATTAGCTTATTTAATAAGCTTCAAGTGATGATGTAACAACTATAGTAACAAAACATACATTTTATTTAGTATTCATCATAGTTTCTGATGCTTTTAATCATTTCAACATGATTGGATTCATGTTATAGAAAATAATATGCATCTTTCATATATTAAAGTTTGTGTTTTATAGGTGAATGTAGTGATTTTTTAATACTAAATTACAGACGACGAATTTGGTGAAAAAACTGTCTCCATCTTATTAGACGGCGAGGAATCCGAAATGGTCTTCATCGACCATCCCAGCTCAGAAATGTCGGTGAGTTAACTTCTCGATTTAGTTTTAATATATAATATATTGTCAATTATCTAATATTAAATTATTATTCCAAGGTGGAAAACTCGTTGTCAACATACGAACCGCACGCTGCAGTGGTTGTCTACTCAGTCGTTGACCGAGCTACCTTTAAGGCTGCTGAGGAAATACTCAACTACTTGTGGAGGGAGAGCTACACCCAAGAGAAGACAGTTATCCTCGTTGGGAATAAAGTAGATTTAGCCAGAGCAAGAGTTATCACCAATACTGGTCAGTCACACTTAATTTTTTTTTAAATATTTCACATTACCTGGAATAAAATATATATCCAATATCTCTTTTTCACGCTTTTTCCCGTATCTCTCTTTATCGCCGTGACTTTTTCACCTTAAGCAGTCTGAATTAACTCCATCATCCTTAAATATATGATGGTACCAAGGGCTATAGGATTCACGCTGTCCTATAGACGAGGGTCTGGTAGAGTCTTGGTGGTCATGGTCGGTAACCACCTTGTTGATAAACGTAATTCTTCGGTAACATCATGGAAAAGCATTGGTCTTGGATAGGGACACCGTTCACCAGAGCTAGGGAAGTAAACGTGCATTCAGAACACGTTTCTGGTAGTCTGACAATACACCTTCATAGCTGTAGCTATTTCTAAAATGCTATGCCGCTGTTAGATGATGGACTTGCCGCGTGAAAGACATGATGTCTTTTCCAGAAGTTGTGCCCCTTTAAAAGCCCAAGACTCCCTGTCTGGTGAAACCATCGGGGATTCCAGGGAGAACAACTTCCTTAAGTTGAGGCCTTTAACCATGGTGTCAACCAACCAGTTGGTTTTTGGACTAGAAACTTTTCGAGCCACCGGCAACAGACGCTGACACCTAAGTTTATGCGAGAAGTCGACGTGACGGGGAGGTGACTATTAGAGCCACAGGTTGTCTAGGCAGAACTTGGATTATAATATCTCAGCTCGCTCGGCATGTCGACTAGCCAATGCATGTAGAAATAGAAATAGAAATAGAAAAATCATCTTTATTGTGGGACTAGGTCCCTTTAGAATAACAGTATTGTTCATATAAATTAACCATAAATCTGGCCAAAAGACTTATTACAATGAATAATAACAAAATACTAGTAATAAATTAAGTATTAATTAAGCTCTTAGGATAAATTAACGAGAACAGTTGGGTAATAGGGGTTCAGTACTACAATATCGGAGCTAAAACAATAGCATAATAATCACTGAATGAAATTAGAAAGGAACGCAAAATCAATTTTATAGGCAAAGCATTGTAGTGATGGAATATAAAAATTAAAACAATAATAATAACTGTTAATATGTAAGCAAAGGAATTGTAAAAAAAAAAAAAAAAAGCCTTATAACATAGTATGGATTTAACCAGCGTCTGATTGGATTGTGAAGAGGAATTGGAATAAGAGGGTTTTAAAGGTGGATAAGGATGATGCATGGCGGATTTTTAGTGGGATGGAATTCCAGAATGCAGTGGAACGGACAACGAAGGAATGTTTAAATGATGCAGATCTGTGAGAAGGGGTGTAAAGGTCAGAAGGACGAGATCTTGTGGATAGGGTGTGGATAGATGATTTTTTATTTATTTTATTTTATGCAATTTGCACCTGCGCAGTTGCGCATCTAGCAAATTTGTTGTATTTTTATTGTCTTGGTGTAATTGCTTGATTTTTTTTTTTTTTTTATTGATGTAGTAGGTCTCTTGGCCATTTTCTTCTTAATCTTCGTTGCTCAGGTAACAGGGAGCAGGAGATAGAAAGAACCAGAGGATTGGAGTGATTTTGGGTTGAAGAATGATATGTAGTGTATTTGTCGTGGATGTAGGATTTTACTGTTGGGGTGTTTAAGTCGTTATGTATAGTAGTGTTTGAAATGTACCAAGGTGCGTTAACAATTTTTCGTAAAATTTTTGATTGTGCTGTTTGTATTTTGTTTATGTGTGTTTGTTTTGCTGAACCCCAAAGTTCTGCTCCATATGTCCATATTGGTCTCAGTAAGGTGTTGTAGATAAGTCGCTTGTTTCGTAAGTTAAGTGAAGATCTGTAGTCCAGAAGATGTGAAAGTTGGCTATATCGTCTGGTAAGTTCTTGTCTTTTTAATTTCGTATGTATGTTCCAAGTAAGTCTTTTGTCTAAGTAGAGTCCAAGGTACCGTACATAGTTCTTTGAAGGCACTGGATTATTGGCAATCGTTATGGGTGGACATGAGGCTTTCCTAAGAGAGAAACTAATGTGGGTGGATTTTGTACTATTAATTTTGATTCTCCAGTTTTCAAACCACTTTTCGAGATCATGAAGATGGTTTTGTAGGGCAATTGATGCGATAGTAGGATTTTTGTGTGAAGATAGAATAGCAGTGTCGTCAGCGAAGCAATAAATGGTGGTATTAGGGTGCTCAGGGATATCAGAAGTGTAAATAGAATAGAGGATTGGGCTTAAGACGTATTGGGCTTGTGGTACGCCTTTGTGTTGGGGAAAGAAGGAATATACAGAAGAGTCTACGGAAGTACAGAAAAATCTATTAAGAAAGTAGGATTGAAGAATTAAAAAATAAGTGGAAGGTAAGTGCGATTTTAGTTTCCATAATAGGCCCTTGTGCCAGACACTATCAAATGCTTTCTCTATGTTGAGAAAGACGGCAGAGCAATATTCCTTTTTTTCAAAAGTCACAGAGATAGCATTTACTATCCGATGGCACTGTTGCACAGTAGAGTGATAACAGCGAAAGCCAAACTGGTGATTTGGTATCACTTCACTATATTCTAGAATAGGCTTTAGTCGGTTTAGTAATAGTTTTTCAAATAGTTTGCCCATTATTGGAAGAAGTGCTATAGGACGATAGGATGAAGGAGAAGTGGTAGGTTTTGAAGGTTTGGCAATCATTTTGATTGTGGAGAGTTTCCAAAGGAGAGGAAAATAGGTAGTGCGTAAAATGGAGTTATAGATGTGTGTAAGAAACAAAACAGCTTTTCGAGGTAGGTGTCGAAGAATGAAGGGAGTGATTAGATCATAGCCAGGAGCTTTTTTGTTTGGTAGTCTGTTGATTTCTTTGTAAATTTCTTTTGGATGAAATGCCGGTGGGGGTAGTGATAAGGGTAGTGGTGTTGTCAATTCTACTTCTATTGCGTCAGTAAAATTATTGTCCTGTATTCTGTTTGTCCCAAATACTTGTGCAAGATATTTAGCGAATTCATTGGCTTTTTCTTCGCTTGTTATTGCCCAAGTGTTGTCTGTACGTCGGAGAGGGTATTGAAGGTCTTTTTTCTTTAGTATACGTCTTGTTGTTGTCCATATTGATCCATTTCTATTGTTTATTGTGTCTATGTAGTCTTTATAGCTGTCATTTTTAAATTTTAATAGTTTTTCGTGAAGTTTTCTAGTTAGTTTGTTGAGTTCTGTTTTGTACGATGGATATCTAGTTCTTTGCCATAGGGCTCTAATCCTACGTTTTTCTTTTATAAGATTATGTATTGGCTGAGGTAGGTAAGAAGCAGGTTTAGTGTATGTCTTTGGTGGTCTCGTTGAATGCCAAATAGCCTCTTGTATACTTTTTGTTAGGTCGTTGACTGCATTGTCGAGGTCGTCAGCTGTACTAATTAAAGTGTTTAACGTAATTTTGTTGTTCAAAAAATGTTTAAAGTCGTCCCAGTTTATGTAACCGTTAATTAATGTCGGGGGTTTGGGTTTAACGAAAGGGTTGTTCGAAAGTTCAAGTAAAATTGGGCTATGATCAGATGAAAGGTCAAGGAGAGAGGAAACGTTGGAATGTGCATGTGGTAAGGAGCTTGTGACAAAGAAATCAAGAAGATTGGGAGACTTTGATAGTGAAGTAGGCCAGTAAGTAGGTTGAGATGGCGAAATTACAGAAAATTTCAAATCTTCGATACATTTTTGTAGTCTTTTTCTACGAGTATTGGACACTCTAGATCCCCACCTTGTGTTTTTTGAGTTAAAATCTCCTCCTACAATGAATGATTTTCCCATTGTCGAGAAAATAGCCTTTAATTCATTCGTGGATATAACTTTATTGGGAGCTATATAGACTGAGGCAATCGTGAGTTGGAATTTTGAGGAGTTTAGAGAAATATTGGTGTATTGTAGGGAATTCGTAGAAGCAGCAGGAAGAATATGGTGATTTAAGGACTTGTCCACAATAATTGCAGTTCCTCCATGTGCTGTGTGGTCTGGACGGTCAGTTCTGTAAGTTTCGTAATCTTGTAGCTTAAATGTTTGTTTGTCTGTTAAATGAGTTTCAGTAATCAGAGCTATGTTTATGTCATGTTCTTTTAAACATATTTCCATTTTTTCGTTGGAGCAGACCATTGGAGTTCCATAGGAGTATTTTTAGAGAAGGTGATTTCGAATTAGTCATTGGAAGGATTAGAAATGAAAGTAGAAACTAGTTTAGTTAGAAGTTCTAAAATAGGGGATAAAAGGAATTTAAGTTCAGTTAGTGTCGCCCATGAGTCCTACTTATTGGACAACATCCCTCAAAAAACGTCCCGATATCCTGGATATATTTATCACCTCCCTGATTTCCTCCTCCCAAACTATAATCAAATCCCTGGATGACCTTTCTTCAGACCATAGTCCGGTTCTGCTTTCATTACATTTCATTACATTACTTTGCTCCTAAACCATCACCTCCCAAACTGATCACTGGACGAGTAAACTGGGACAAATTTCGTGATGATTTGGAAAACAAACTTGACCTCAAAATTCCGCTAAAGACAAAAGAAGACATTAATGGTGCCATAGAAAAACTGACATCATCAATAACAGACAGTATAAATAATAATACCTTTATCAATAAGATTAACAACCCACAAAATACTAACTTGCCACAGCATATTCCCATCTTATTAAAGGAAAAACGCAGAGGAAGATCGAAGTGGCATCGAACTAGATACCCGACATATAAAGCGCATTACACCCAACTGACTAACAAACTGAAATCAGAAATAAGAAAATACAAAATTCAAAATTTACTAAATTTTACTGAAAAACTTACACCTACCGATAAATCACTATGGACGGCCACTAAAAGGCTCCTGAAATTTAAAGACTGCAACCATCCACTACTCACTGAAGCCCAAACCTGGTCCAAATCCGACGAAGAAAAATCCCAAATATTTGCCCACCACCTCTTTAAAACCTTTAATCCACATCCCGATATTCTTAACCCAAATCACCTTGAATGTATTGAAGCTGAACTGGATATCCCACTCCAAATGACTCCTCCTCCTAAAGTCTTTCATCCTTCAGAAATATCCAACATCATTCACAGGTTACCTTCCCGCAAAGCTCCTGGACACGACCTAATTACATCCCAGATCCTAAAACTACTTCCTCGGAAAGCCATTCTATTCCTTACATATATATATATATATATATATATATAATGCTGTACTCCGATCAACACATTTTCCCGACCCTTGGAAACTATCCATTATCAAAATGATACATAAACCCAAAAAGCCACTAGAATACCCATCCTCTTACCGTCCTATCTCTCTTTTACCCATCATGGGAAAAGTCCTAGAAAAACTCCTCCTAAAACGCCTGTACCCAATCCTAGATTCTAATCACATAATCCCAGATCACCAGTTTGGATTCCGCAGATCCCATTCCACTATCCAGCAATGCCATCGTGTGGTGGATGTTGTCTCCTCTGCATTAGAGCGCGGAATGTACTGCACGGGAGTCTTTCTCGATGTAGAACAGGCTTTTGATCGAGTCTGGCACCCGGGATTACTTTACAAACTCCGTAAATTCCTACATCCTACATATTTCCTCATTATCCGTTCCTATCTAACTGACAGATACTCAAAAGTCAATCACAATAATGCTTATTCATCCCTCTTTTCCCAGTCCGCTGGTGTTCCTCAAGGTAGTATCCTTGGTCCTATCCTTTACACAGTTTATACAGCTGACATCCCAACCCATCCTAACACTGTTATTACCACGTATGCCGATGATACATGTGTCCTATCCGTTAATAATGACCCAACCATTGCATCCCAAACTCTTCAATCGCACATCACAAGCCTTGAAGAATAGAAAATAGAAATAGAAATAGAAAAATAACTTTATTCTGGGACACAGTCCCTTGAGAATAACAAAATAGAACAAAATCCAAAAGATTACATCTGGCCAAAATAAAATAAATCGAAAAAAAGAAATAATGTAAAAAAAATATAAGGTAAAAATTCTATATACAAAACAAACTAAACTATATACAAAAACATTAATACTATGACAAGAAACTTAAAGCTATTTGCTCTTATAGACCAGTATACACTTTTCCGAAAAAAATAAAGAATTAAAAAATAAAAATGTATCAAATTCTCTATTGAAATCCGCTCGAATGGTTAGCAAGTATCTGACTGTTTTTGTGATAGGAATTGGAATAGGAGGGATTTTTTTATATTTTAATAGGAGGGATTTAATATTTTTTACACTGTATCCTAGTTCTTCGAGTTCGAGTTTGATATCTTCAATTTCTGTAGTGCGATGAAGATTTCGAATGACAAAACGAAATGGTTTTTCATTCTGTAATTGATATGTGTAGAATGTTGCATTTTGTGCTTTTAATAGTTTTATTATTTTTCGATAATCATCTGGAGTAGATGGAAATATTTTTGTCTCATTTATGTTAGAAAGACAATAAAACCCGCGAGGTCCGACTTCTGTTGATAAATTTTGACATAATTCTTTGAAGTTTTTAACTGATTTTAAATTTATAGAGGGGGGTTTAGGAATATTGTTGGTTGACAATTTGTCCTGAGTGTTAGACGACATAAGAACGGGTTGAGGTGCGATTTCTTTGGTTGAAGTAGCATTTGTTTGTTTAAGTAATTCGTTGGATGGGATAACATTTGTTGTTTTTGTGATAGACGATACGTTAGATTTCTGGTTAGTCCCTCTACTACGAGTAGACGCTTCTGTTTTGTCCTGCTTAGAAAGGTTTATGAAGGCAGGAGTTCGTTTTCTATTAGTTACAACTTTTGGTTTTTGAGTTTTTGTCATCCTTGCAAGTCTAAATGTGACTTGCTATTTGAGGGATGAACATTTTTATACCAATTGGTTAGTTCTTTTCTTACTAACCTGATAAAAAATTACTAACCTTCTTTTTTTTGAAGAGGGGGTATTTCTTTCCGGATCAACTTTTTAAAGCTGTTCTTTTTGTTTTCCAGTACTTCTTGCTTTCAATATTTTCGTCTAGAAGTCGATCAATATCGAGTTATTTCAATTTTAATATAGATTGAATTTTTAAAGTTATTTACTTTTTCAATCGATCATATGGTGGATAGATGATTTGAATTGTAGGAGATTGTATGCGTAGGACGGACGATGACTATTGATTATTTGGTAAAGGAATGTGCCTAGGAAATATTGTCTTCCAGGAATATTCCAGGAAAGGAAGGGCCATCCTAATTCAGCATAGTGGTGCGAAACACGGGAATACCTCAGGGTCCCTGTGACAAATCTTACGGAGGCATTCATAATTCTTTTCAGTCTCTCCCCGAGTTCTGCCCGAGGGCACTGTACCCCACGCAGCCGTAATCAAGGTGGGGGAAGATGAGGGAAGTTACTAGTCTACGTGTGGGGATGGGTAGGAGATGGCGGAAGCGATGGAATAGTTTCAAGGTAAGTATTGACCGTCGGGAAATGTGAGCAATATGGTGTTTCCAGGAGAGGGTTTGGTCTATGAAAATGCCTAGGTATTTTACTGAGGAGGTGAAGGCAATGGGATGGTCATTTAGGTACAGGATAGGTATGTTGGTATTGGCTCTGAGAAGGGGTTTGGAACCAATGATAATGGCTTGAGTTTTTGTAGCGTTTAATCTTAATCCATTTAAGTTTGCCCAGGCACTGATCCGATTCAAGTCTTCTTGAATTTTGGCAAATGCCTCATGCAACTCTGAGGGATGGAAGGAAAGGTAAAATTGGGAGTCATCGGCGTAATGGTGATGGGAGCAGTGTAGGATTGATTTATGGATGTCATTGATATAAGAACTAAAAAGGAGGGGAGATATGCTAGAGCCCTGGGCCACTCCTGCAGACAAAGTAAGATAGGAAGACAAGGGTTGATTAGGGATAGCGACAGCTAGTGAGCGTTGGGAGAGAAAAGATTGAAACCACAGGATAGAACTATGGGAAAAGGATAATGATTTTAATTTGAAAAATTGATTAGGGCGGATTGTGTGGAGTATCCTGGTTGGAAACCAGATTAGTAAAGGTCAAGTTGATTGGACTGTTCAAGGAAGTTGGAAACTTGGGATTGCACGATACTCTCCAGGGGTTTGGAAAGGTTAGAAAGGATTGAGATTGGCGGGAAATCTTCAGGGGAAGACGGATTAGAATTTTTATTTAAAGGACGGACTGTGCTTTTTTCCGCAAGGAAGGGAATACTGAATTTTGAAGGGAAAAATTGTAGATGAAAAGGAGTACCGGAAGGATTTCAGGGAGGCATAATTTAATTAATTTGACGGGAATGCCATCTGGACCAATAGAATTAGAGTGTGATTTCATCACGGCGGATATGAGGTCTGTGAGAGAAATATCTGAAAAATAAAAATCGGCGTCATTGAAAGATGTTACAGGAGAAAAGAAGGAAGGGGGAAATGGAGGAGTTGAAGAGGAAGCAGATATAAAATAAGAATTGAAGTCATTTGGTGAAACTGGGAGCACTGCAGAGGGAGGGGATCTGGAAGTATCACAAAGAGAGAGTTTTTGAAGGAGTAGCCATTTGGATTTGGAATCAGGAGCTGAGGAAAGGGCTTCATGGAAATAGGTAGATTTGGCTCTTCTGATTGTGGTTTATGTCATGTTGCGGAGCGGCCTGAACGCTTGATAGTCGTCAGCCAATCCAGTGCGTCTAAAGCGTTTACGGGCTGCATCACGCCTCTTCTGAAGATCCTTAATTTTCTGACACATCCAGGGAGCAGGAAGGCGACGAAAGGTGGAGGTTTTGAGAGGTGCATGGTCATCAAGGATATTAATAAGATTGGAGGTGAGAATGTCAACCATGGAATCAATTGAGGTACAGGAATATATTATATTCCAATCTATGGATTCTAGGGAAGGTAAGATTTTTTCCCGAGTAAGGCCATTAAGGTTACGGAAAGTTATGGTTCTCGGTAGGATCGGAGGGGTTTGGATATTATAGGATATTTGGATTAGGTCATGCGACGATAAAAAGGAAACTGGTAATTGGGAAGAGGAAAGGAGGTTTTGAGCATAATCAATAATGTACAGGTCCAACCAAGTGTCGGACCTTGCGGTGTGATGCGTAGCAGAAAAAGGAACGATAAAAATATGAAGGGAGAAAAAAAGGTTTTCTAGGTATGATTAATCGCTGGAGTCGGAGAGGAAATTGGTGTTTAAGTCACCGGAAATGATAATTTTGGAATAAAGGGGCACAAACCTTCTCCACCGTCATTTATTAGGGACCCAGTTAACTGGGACCTTTTCCGCTTAATCATCTCCGATAAAATTAATCTTAACATATCTCTCAAAACTCCCGATGACCTTGATAGTGCCGTAAATTCCTTTACTACCACAATCCAACAAGCCGCCTGGACTGCCTCCTTCCCAAAAAACTCCTCCAGAATTCCTAAAAAAACCATTCTACCCCAACACCTCCTTGAACTAATCCACACCAAACGCCGTGCCAGATTATTGTGGCGACGTACCCGACATCCTACCGACCGCTGCTCTAAAATTTCTCTACCATTGTTTTTCGTAGACTTGGAGACATCACCAGGTATCGAAAAAATATACGATATCACATTATATACGATTATATTATACAATGGTGAAAGTAGAGAAACCATACCCCAAGAGAGAAATCGTGCTGTGCCATAATTGTCAGGCGTACAGCCACACGAAGACTTATTGTCACCATCTGACGGATTGCATGACGGTTCCAAAGCGTTCGACACAGTTGACCATAACATCCTTCTTACGAAATTGCACAATCTTCCTCTATCCTACAGTGTCCAGCGTTAGTTCAAATTGGTCCCAGTATGTAAGCGCCCCAGGTCAACTTCCATCACCCACCTCCTCTCTTGTGGTGTCTCTCAAGTTTCTTCTCTATCTCCTTCTCTGTTTGCTTTTTACATTAATGGCCTTCTCCTCCTGATCCGTCACTCCCAATACCATATCTATGCAGATGATTTCCAAATATACCTGTCCTTCCCGCCCTCCAACCTATTATCAGCGACAGAAAAACTTTAAGAAGACTTGGATAAGATTTGTGACTGGGTGAGAGCCAGTTGAAGTTGAAGTTGAAGTTGAATGCGGAAAAGACAAAGGCAATCTTAATTGGCTCCAATCACCTCCTTAAAACTAATCCACATATTCCAACTCTATTCCTACATGATGATCCCATCAAATTTTATCCCACTATCAAAAACCTTAGAATAACCTTTGATCAAACGCTTTCCTGAAAAAAACATGTACCCAACATCTCTTGCCGTACCATTTCCACCTTAAACCTACTTTCGTCACCTATTTCTCCTTCAAATCCGTAGGCTGCTGGTAACTTCCTTAATTTTTCGACACTTTGACTATTGATGTACAGTATATGGGGGCGACTCGGGGATCTCGAGGCGAAACTAAAACGTTTGATAAATTGCTTTATACGATTCCTCTTCGGGATCCCAAGGGATGCCTCTGTTTCCCGTTTTATGTAGAGTTGAAGTGGCTCTTTCCTTCCTACCGTCGTAAATATTTCCTGGCATCCTTCCACTTTCAAGTCATCCAATCCCACCGACCTTCATACATCTCCGAGCTCCTCCAATTCAAATCCACTGTTCGCTCACTCAATGCTCGTTCCAGGTCTTCTGATTTATACATAAGGGCCCACTGAACCGCCGCTTTCGACAGATCGTTAATTATCCGATCCCCATCCCTATGGAACTCCATCTCTTCCCACATCCGTCAATCCAATACCCTTCCTACCTTTAAATCCTGCCTGTTCAATAATTTCTTATCCAGTCCCCATAAAATTGTAAATAGATACCACTGTAAATATGATCTAATATAAATTATTAGATCGTTCTTCATTATTTTTACTTTATTTTTTATTATTAAGTTAGAAAGTAAATTATATTTTTTATTATGACTATTTAATTACTCAGCATTTTTTTTATATATATCAGGCTCCTTAGCTCACATTCCTGGCCTTCTGTATTATTCTAAAGGGACTCGTCCCAGAATAAATAAATTAGTATTATTAAAATTGTGTGGTCTTTTTATAGTATAAATATCCGATGTCGTTTCCCTTCCCCTGTTGTCTCATTCTTTTGCAATATTTTAGGACAATTTAGTGTGGGGGAGCCCGGAATTTGGTTGTAGACAAGTGGGAACCAAGGAGGGAGAACAAGAGAAGAGCGACGATTGGTGATAAGTGAGGTTGTTGATATTTCTCTTGGTGACCGATTCGTTGGATTCATTTAGCGATTGTGGTGGTACTTTTTTCGTTTGCTTCACTATTGTAAAGAAGCGAAGTGTCCGGAAGGGGATGTAACTAAAGAAACAATCATCATCAACCAGAGGAAGAAAACCCGATTTGGAGTGGAGAGTGAGCAGCCTGACTTCAAGACGACCCTGGCCATGACATTGAGGGGATTCGACGTCATTATCCAAAGGCTTCAAATATCTAAGACTGTTATCTGACACTGTTAACCTACCCCCCTCCCTTCGATATTTCCTAAGTGTCGGTGCCTATGAAGAAAGGTAACAATATTGAAGAATTTCTCTAAAAAATATATGCTTTAACATCTGTTTAAATTTTCAGAGGGGAAATCATTAGCAGCGAGTCGGGATTGTAAATACATTGAGACCTCCAGTGGAATACAGCATAACGTTGACGAGTTACTCGTTGGTAAGTGTTTTTATAATTCAATAATACTGTATTAAAAAAAGTTAAGTAAATGAACAGTGTAATTTTATATTTACAAGCTAGGCCAATTTCCTTCGCTCACCATTAATAAATTGGTTTTATATGTTGAAATAAATTGTTCAATATATCAAACTAAACGTTTAGATTTAGTAAGTATATAAAATGAAAAGTCTTATGTATGTTAGTATCTTTTCTCATTTGAAAATGTAGTCTCATAATACATATAAAAATAATTTAACGCAAAGGATTTTTCGTACCAATAAATATATTATAATTTTTAATTTTTTATATTGAAAAAAATATTTTTTTTTTGCTCTCCTTCCTCGCCTTTTAGGCTTTACAGGGATTTTCTTGAGCCAGAGAAAAGGGCGAGGGATTAACGTCAGAGATAAAACTCCCCAGCACTGAGATTTGAACACTGCCTGGGAGGGCTTGATTTTATTTCGTGGCGGACCGACGGAATTATGGGCTATAATTATTCATTCAAACTAATAATACAAGTAATCTATAAAAAATGTTGCTTGTGCCAAAAATGGTTCGAATTTCCCACGTTACGGCGATTGGGAGGGGGGGCAGATCAGAAGATCTAAGAGATAACACTTAAGCCTCAAGAACTGCTGGTTTTTCTCGGAGCACTTCTCCTCTGGCAGCCACTCTGATCACACCACCGGCACTTGACGGCCCTCAAGGTAACTAAAAGATATAAGCTGGCATAAAGATGGTAAGCTATTTTTTACACAATCAGTATAACCTACCAATTTATTAAGATATAGTCCGCTGCACAAAAGTAGAATGTTGCCCGTAATTTTGAATGTTGCCTTATTGATACTCATGAGAGTTATTTGCCTTAATTAGAAAAGTTATCTCAAAATTTGATTCACCGGACACGATTAAATAGTTTTTTTTTTTTTAATTTCTATTATTATATTTACAACTGTATTAGTATAAATACATCAAGTAAATGAGTACAGAGAAATATAATCACATGAAAACAGAGGAATATAATCACATAAAAACGCTTGTTGAGAAACTACCCATTGGTAGTACTCTAATAATATGTATACATGAGGAGATCACGGGGCCATCTTCTTTTCAGACGCCTCGAAGGGTTATAGGGTTATCAGTAATCGAAGAGGAAGCAATGTTAGAAACAAGAGGATTCGGATGGTTATGAAGTTTATTATGGAAGGATAAGTATCTATATTGGGCCGAATCGGAAACATGTGGAACATTAAGGTCTTTATGGATTATTTTATTTGTGACAAAGTAAGGGGCATTTAGGAGTTTATGAAGGATTTTGGATTGCAAGGATTGGATACGAGAGGAACTCTTCATAGCTCAACTCCGTACGTCCAAATAGGTCTTATTGTAGTCATGTATATGAGTAGTTTGTAATTGATTGCAAGTTTAGAGCATTTGTCCAGTAAGTGTTGGAGTAAGTGGAAACGTCGAGCAGTTTCTTTTCGTTTCAGTCTTACATGAGGATTCCAAGTGAGATGTTTGTCCAGGTGGAGTCCTAGGTTTCGGATTTGTTCTACAGGGATAAGTGGGGTGTTATTAAAGGATACTGGAGGACAGCAAGTCATTGGTTTACGACGAAGGACAAAAGTGAATTGATAGGATTTATTGGAATTTATTGTAATCCTCCAGTTTTGATACCATTCTTCAAGGTTTGTGATATTGTGGTCACCGGAGATGATTATTCTGGCATGGAGGGGAACGAAATTCAATAGGGTAGATTCAAAGGACGGGTGAAATGGAACAAGAGGAGGACGATATATCACAGCGTAAAGGAGAGAAGTATTACAGAGGATTTCAACTAATAGGATTCAATTTGTGGGTGGTTGGATCATTATTAACTGACACGATAGATAGATAGATACATAGATAGAAAAATAATTTTATTCTGGGACGCAGTCCCTTGAGAATAACAAAATAGAACAAAATTCAAAAGATTACATCTGGCCAAAATAAAATCAATAGAACAAAATAAATAATGTAAAGAAAATATAAGGTAAACATTCTATTTACAAAATAAATGAAACTATATACAAAACAATTAACACTTTTAAGAAAACAATAAAGAATTAAAAAATAAAAGTATATTAAATTCTTCATTAAAATAAGCTTTGTGTTTCTGTTGAGAAAACAGAAAGCTGGATCTGACAATATAAAGTGCCTGATTAATATATAAATACATTATCATTTACATGTTGATTAATGTATAAATACATCATCATCATTTCTTAACGTAACAATAGGCAAGAATTTAGTGCAGTATAAAAGATTATAGTTATAAACTACCAATAGATGCGTTCAGTGACATCAAGATTAGGACAATCTGCACCCTATAAGAAAACTAATATCTCTAGCAAAGAATAGAATTGATATTTGACAAAGAATGATATGAAATAAATGTATGTTGTCAAATAGTTTACAACTATCTGACTGTTTTTGGGATAGGAATTGGAATAGGAGGTTTTGAATGTGGATATGGATAGGGAGGGAATTCCAGAAATTGACAGAGCGAGCAATAAAGGAGTTTTGAATGAGGCAGATCTGTGAGAAGGCATGTAAAGGTTAGAAGGCCGAGATCTTGTGGACAGGGATGGACTGGAGATTTGAACTGGAGAAGGTTGTAGGCGTATGAAGGACGATGGTTGTTGATGATTTGATAGAGGAACGTACCTAGGAAATATTGTCTTCGGAAGGATGGGAAAAGCCACTTTAACTCAGCCTAGTGGTGAGAGACATGGGAGTATCTTGGCTCTCCGATCACAAATCTTATGCAGCTGTTCATTAGTCTTTTCAGTCTATTGCGGAGCTCCACAGAGAGACCATCATACACCACACAGCTGTAGTCAAAGTCGGTGTAAATGATAGAGGAAACTAGGAGTTTACGCGTATGTTGAGGTAGGAAATGGTGGAAGCGATGAAATAGTTTGAGGGTGGAAATTGTCCGTCGAGAGATATGAGAAATATGGTGATTCCAGAAGATTTTTTGATCAATGAAAAATCCTAAATTTTTAACAGAGGAGTAGAAGGAGATTGGCTGGCCATTAAGGTGAAGGATGGGAAAGTCTGTAAGGGATCAAAGAAGGGGTTTGGAAGCAATGACAATGGCCTGAGTTTTGGCAGCATTTAACCTCAGCATTTAAGGTGTTCTTGGATCTTGGAAAATGCTCCCAATAACTCAGGAGGGGAAAATGATAGGTAGAGTTGAAAACCGTCTGCATAAAGGTGGTGGGAACAATCGAGAATTCATTTATGTAGGCCGTGATTTATGCAGGAGCTGAAAAGGAGAGGAGATATGCTTGAACGCTGGACAACTCCAGAGGATAAACGAAAGCAGATAGTGGTTGATTGGGTACGGAGAATGCTTGGGTACGTTGTGAAAGGAAAGATTGAAACCAAGAGATGGAACTATTGGAGAAGGATAGTAATTTTAGTTTGTTGAAAAGGATGGAATGGTTAATGGAATCAAAGGCTTTGGAAAAGTCGAGAAGGGTAAAAATAGTTAACTTTTTATCATCTATTGCAGTTTGAATGTCGCTGGTGATTTTAATTAAGACGGTTGTGTGGAGTAGCTGGGGAGGAAAGCAGATTGAAGAGTTGGTTGGACTTTTCAAGGAAGTTGGAGACTTGGGATTGCACCAATCTTTCTAGGGAATTTGAGAGCTTGGAAAGAATTGAGATTGGGCGGGAATCTTCGGGTGAAATCGGATTAGAATTTTGATTCAAAGGAAGGACAATGGCTTTATTCCAAGATGTAGGGAATACTGAATTCTGAAGGAAGAAATTGTGGATGGAGGACGATATATCACAGCGTAAAGGAGAGAAGTATTACAGAGGATTTCAACTAATAGGATTCAATTTGTAGGTGGTTGGATCATTATTAACTGACATGATAGATAGTTAGATACATAGATAGAAAAATAATTTTATTCTGGGACACAGTCCCTTGATAATAACAAAATTAAAAGATCACATCTGGCCAAAATAAAATCAATCGAAAAAAAGAAATAATGTAAAAAAAATATAAGGTAAACATTGCTCAGGATGGGTAAAAAGGAGATAGGAGGATGGTTTTTCTGGTGGCTTTTTGGGTTTATGTATCATTTTGATAATAGATAATTTCCAAGGGTCAGGAAAATATGTGGATCCCAGTAAAGCATTAAATATATATAAGTAAGGAATTGAATGGCTTTCCGAGGAAGCAGGTTTAGGATCTGGGATGTAATTAGGTCGTGTCCAGGAGCTTTTCGGGAAGGTAACCTTTGAATGATATTGGATATTTCTGATGGATGAAAAGGTTTCAACGGAACAGACATTTGGAGTGGGATATCCAGTTCTGCTTCAATACATTCAAGGTGATTTGGGTTAAGAATATCGGGGTGTGGATTAAAGATTTTAAAGAAGTGATGAGCAAAGATTTGTGATTTTTCTTCATCGGATTTGGACCAGGTTTGAGCTTCAGTAAGAAGTGGATGATTACAGTCTTTAAATTTCAGGAGCCTTTTAGTGGTCGTCCACAGTGATTTGTCGATAGGTGTAAATTTTTCAGTAAAATTTATTAAATTTGGAATTTTGTATTTTCTAATTTCAGATTTTAGTTTGTTAGACAGTTGGATGTAATGAGTTTTATCTGTTGGATATCTGGTTCTATGCCACTTCGATCTTGCTCTGCGTTTTTCCTTCAATAAGATACGAATATACTGTGGCAAGCTGATCTTTTGTAAATCTTTAATCTTACTGATAAAGTTGTTATTATTTATACTGACTGTTATTGATGTTGTAAGTTTTTCAATGGCACCATTAATGTCTTCTTTTGTCTTTAGCGGAATTTTTAAGTCTAGTTTTTTTTTTCCAAATCATCCCGAAATTTGTCCTAGTTTACTCGTCCTGTAATCAATTTAGGAGGTGATGGTTTAAGAGCATAGCTGGAATGTAGTGAAAGTAGAACTGGACTATGGTCTGAAGAAAAGTCAACAAGGGATTTGATTATGGTTTGTGAAGAGGAGATCTGGGAAGTGATAAATATATCTAGGATATCGGGACGCTTTTTGAGGGATGTTAGCCAATAAGTAGGATTCATGGGCGAAAGGATTGAATAATTGTTGGAAGATGAAACACGTGATAGGATGTCACCGCGGGAGTTGAAAGGACTACAGAAGTTGATTGAATGGCATCAGTTGGAGCGGAAGGAATAAGGGAATGGGATAATGATTTATGTATAAGGATGCAAAAATCGGCATGGGAGGTGTTCTCTGGATGATCAGTTCTATAAGTGAAGTAGTAACGTATGTAGAAATGTATCCGTTTAGTAAAGTGAGTTTCAGTCAGTAGAGCAATGCCAATGTGATTATTATGAAGAAATAAGTCAAGTTCGCCAAGGTGGTTATGTAGTCCGTTAGCATTCCATAAAATGATAGTTAGGGGTTTTTTGCTCATCGTGGGAAATTGAACGGAATTTCGTTGATGATTCTGGTGAGAAGAGTGATAAGTAGTTTTATAGTGTTTTGGAGGTCCAATAGATGAAGAAAGGAAGTTATGTCAGATGAATGTTGATTGTGAATTGGATTCAGGATAGGTTCTTGAAGTGGATTAGGAGTATTAGCTGAGGGCGGGATCCGTCGTTGTGCACGAGGTGGGTCTATATTGGAAGGTACTTGTGCTGCAGTTTTTTTCTGGGCGTTAGGATGGGACTGTTGATGATGCTGCGACGGTAATTTGATTCGTAAGGGTATATGATGAGGGAGAATTTGCTGACGTGGAGGATGAGATTGAGGATTATGAGAATGAGATTTGCATTGGGATTTCTGAGGTGCCTGAATTTGAGGCTGCTGCTTCTTGATGGTGATTTGTGTTTTTCTAAAGTCCTGATGAGGTTGATCAATTTCTTTTGAAGTAGACGCTAGAGCTGTGTATTTTGAGTAGACGTTTTTGGCAATTATGGAAAATTTAACGGATTATTAATTTTAGGTAGATGGATGAAACTTTCTTGGTTCAGTTTTACGCTTTTCGAGGCTATGTGCTCTGATCTCTTTGCTTATAAAAATGTTTATAAACTTTGCATCCTTTGTAGTTTGCTGGGTGTTCTTCACCACTAAGGACACATTTCGCAGGCTGGTCTCGAGATCTCTGACAAGTGTCAGATGAGCTTAGGCCGGCACATTTTGTGTTTTTTTATATCATTAATTCTAGAGAAACAGCGGAAATTGGTCTGTCCAATCAGATCGGCAATTTCTTGACCAAATGTGATTTTAGATACGAAAATAGTTGGCGGCTCGGGCTCAGAAAATTCTCGAGGCTTCGGAATCTTGCTTGATGTTTTATTAACGATAACACGATTATAGGTGTTAGTGGTGGTTGGTACAGTAGCTCTGATATTATAGTAATTGATTTAATTCTGATTTGGTGTGGTGATATGTTTTGCTCGGCTGCTTGTTTAGTTTTAGTAGATTTACTTTGTTCCGTTGATTTTTTAGATTTATTTTTTTTCTTATTGGGTGAATTACCTCCCGACCCAGAAGGAGGTTTTCGATGACGTTTTTGAAGTGTTCCTCTTTTTAAATACAGAGAATCTGTTTCGCTAACCTCAGAAAACGGCGTTTCGTCCTCCGAGTCTTCACTTGACGAACTCTTATCTAAATTCATATCTTCCATATTATGATAAGAGAGAGAAAAAAAATATATACGCCTAAATATGACAATTAAAAAGATTAAAGATTAAATTATTAAAAAATAAACTATATACACTGACAGGCAAAAAATTCTACCCACTTGATTTTTTCATGTTTTCATCTATAAATATTTCTGCTTTCTGTTGTTTTATTGGTCTGTTGTTTTTAATGAATAAATAGTTAATCTTTTTGTTGGTTTTCAATTAGGAATGTTATTATAGAGGACAATAACCCTTAATCCCTAATTCAATGAAATGATTCTAGATTCGAATGTTTACTTTCTATGGAATCAAAATGTTTATTCAGTATCATTAGTTCAGTGCCGTTTCTTGCAGCACATTTCTTAGTCTCCGGCTTTTAATTTTTTCAATATTAAGTTTAAAAATGCCTCTTAGTGCTGAGGATGTTGCGCGTGGTGTGGCACTTATTGATGGTGGACGTGCCATTAGATATGCAGCTAATGCCACCGGAGTTCCTTATGAAACTTTACGAGACGCCGTCAGGCGTTTTCGGGAAACTGGTTCTTACAATAGAAGGCCCGGTTCTGGACGGCCTAGGGTAACAGAACCACGGGATGACCGGTTTTTGACTTTGAGAATTTTACGAAACCGGCACCTTACCGTTGTTCAAGCGATCCTCAGCTCGAAGAAGTTCGAGGTGTGCAAATCTCTGAACGTACCGCTCGGAGAAGATTAAATGAGTATGGATTAATGGCTTTTCGTCCAGTAAGAGGACCAGAGTTGACCAGAACTCACAGAGTAACACGGCTGGTTTTTGCTCGAGAACACAGCCATTGGACTATGGACGAATGGAGTGCTGTACTTTTTAGAGATGAATCAAGATTCGCTCTTCTATCTCCAGATGGGCGTGAAAGGGTGGGGAGTAGAAGAAACGAAAGATATGCAGCCTGTAATTTTTCCCAGAGCCAACCTTTCCAACGTGGTTCCTTAATGGTGTGGGCTGGGATTTCAATGGAGCGGAGCAAAGAATTGGTTGTTGTTCGTGGAGGGTCTTTGACGGCCATTCGCTATGTAGATGAGATTTTGGAACCTCATGTGTTGCCTATTCTCAACGAAATCGGTTATCGTCGCTCGCATAGTGCAGACGTTCCTTCAACCGAACAATATTGAGGTTTTAGCCTGGCAGCACGTTCTCGAGATTTGAAACCCATTGAGCGGTTATGGGATAACCTTGGAAGACGACTAAGAGCGCGTGCAACACTTCCTGATACACTGCAGGTCCTTGAAAGGGCTCTTCGGGAGGAATCTATCCTCCAGCAAAGGGACATTTCCCGACTGGTGAAAAGTATGCCGAGGCGTCTTCAAGAAGTAGTGAAGGCAAGAGGAGGAAACACGCGCTACTAAACGATGATTAATTAATTTCTTTTAGAATAATAATGGTTCGTTTTTCATTTTTTTTTTCTCTAATATTTCTTACCCAATCACATTTTGATTACTAAAGGTAAAAAAGATTATAAAATTCCATAAATAATAAGTATTATCTACAAATACCATGTATTATATACAAATAAAACTTTTTTTACAAGTCGGTGGAATTTTTTGCCTGTCAGTGTACATAAATATAATCAGAAATAAAATAAAACATTTCTTAGAATAAATAATCAAATAAAAATAAAACAGTCACTTGAAAAAAAAAAGAAGTAAATATAATGTCTTGGGTTCGAACTGAAGATCTGATGACTGAAGGAAGTTAGTAAACAGAGCCCCTGACCGTGAACTTATCGGAATATGATAAGGCACGTAAAGGAATTAACGGCCACTCGTCCTAAACAAAGGAGCACCAATTTATCACTTGTTTATTGTTAATAAATAGTACCTCACCTGCGTGTTCGTCAACGTAAAAGTGTAACACTGTTCATTAAGTCACCGTTGATTAAGTGTTACACCACAACTTTGAATTTTGAGCACATTACAAAGTAAAAAATACAGAGCCACATGAAAATTATACTGCACTTGCGGCCATGACACTTGCTACTATGAAATACAAAATTTATTTAACAAATATTAACATCAAGCGAGAAGTGTGAAAAGGCCGGTTCTCGCAGTGCTCAGGAGCCATATCGCGGTTCCCGGATCATAAAGCACACACACTCACACACTCATAATTATGAGCGTTTATAGTTTCGCCTGGGATTTCCATTCACACTTCTAACTCTATTTACCATTTAGGATTTTTTTTTTTTTTTGTATTTAAAAGAAAATATTTATTTATATTTTTTACAAAAATACCATAGACTAAAAAAAAATTGTAAATTTGCTTTTAATTACTTTTTTTTTATTACTTTAAAAATTCCCTTATATTTTTTCACCTCAGTCAATTTCTAATGACCGTAGGCCATTGAAGGTTAATGAAGGTTAATGATCTTCATCTATTATATGTATTTTATCATATGGCCAACCTAATGCCGTACCAGATTATTATGGCAACGTACCCGACATCCTACCAACCGGAGCTCCTATTATTACTGCAAAAAATTAAAATTGGAATAAGCCACCTTCAGATAACGATCCTTTAACTCCTACCCATCCTCCCTCTCTGCCTGTGAAAATTCTCTATGAAAAACAACAACGAAAATTCAAAAACTTCACCAAATTTCCCATCTCCTCCGACGAGATGATGGCTCCTGGGCAGTCTCTTCATCTGATTCGTCACAAGAAATGCTTCTATCAGGTTTCATACCGCTAAATAATAAAAAAAAAAAATAAATAAAAAAAGTATCACTAATAAGAAAATATACATAATAAATACTTAATATCTAATATTTACAAAACCATATACAAATATTAAATAAAACATTTTCTGTAAATAAATAAAATAAAAGTCTTTAAAAAAAAAAATAACGAATACATAAATAAAAAGAGAGGTAGAGAAAAAAAACCAATATATGTATATATACCGTGAACTTGAAAGACAAGATCAGCTGAGGAGAATTATCTGTCACGTAAGCTTTCTCTAACGAGCACCAATTTAATATTACTAATTGTTATTAAAGTCAATCACTTCACTAATTGTTAACTTAAAATTGTTTATCTGTTTATCTGTTCACTGTTTACAAATTCTCAGAACAGGATTTAACATAATAACCAGATGATAATGTAGCAAAGACAGAACGATATTAATATTGAACTGCTGTTGCCATGATACTTGATGCTAAAATAAATTATTAAAAATTGATAAATAAATAATGATACTTTTCATGCATACATTCATTCTTTTATAATATGACACGAGGGGCAGTATAGGACTTGAAGGAAGACTTGGGCCGACGAGGGGGGGAGGGGGAAAGTGATCACTCTGAATTTAATCATTTTTCCGGAGATTTTAATAGGTTCCATTTTTTGTGAAAATATCTTTATTGGAATTGAGTCGTATGCCTCCTCTATGCCTAAAAATAATTAAATTATTTTCAGTAAATTCTATATTTATGTTAAAGTGCGGAACCAATAAACCATCCATGATCGACTTCCCTTTCCCTTTCTCTTCCCCTTAAACCAAATTGAGAGTTAGATGGTTATTTTTGAGACTCCAACCACCATTCTAATCCAAATACTTGTTCCATTCTTTCAAATATTTTAAATACGTAGGAACTCAATGACCTTAGGTCTGAAGTAAGAAACCAATTTTGGATCCTTACCTGGTTTTAGAATAGGCATCACACAATATTCCCTCTATGACTCTGATAATAAATTATTTTGCCATAATATTTTTTTTTAGAGAAGAGTTTTATATATTATATACTTGAACAAATGAATTATTAAAAACACATGTCTAATATTACACATTTAAATAAAAAATAAAGAAATAACATTTAATCACATCATAAAACCCATTATGATGTGAACCAAATAAAAGGCTTCGCCTTTTCAGTATCTACAGAAGCATAAAAATATCTTGAATTGGACATAGTCAAGGGAAATATTCATTCACAATATTAAGTTTAAAAAAAAAAAATTAAAAACATGACTATTGGTCTGTGTCTGAGTATAACAACTTAAAAATTAAGGTTAATTTGTTGATTCGGGTTTCCCGAAATATTGAAATGAATGAGCAGTTGGCGGCCTTTCATGCTCTATTAACTAGGGCCACTCTGGCGAAGAGGCGGTTAAACGGTGAGAGATGAGAAGGAAGGTGATGAGAGCCTTGTGGCCAGAATCATAAGTTGAGATCGGCCAATTAATTAAGTTTCCTTATATTGTTACATCTTCGAATGGAAGAATAAAAAAGATAGGCTCCCCGGCAAGAGGGGCACAAATATTAGATGGAGGAAAGTGGCCAAAAAATGCAATTAATTTTTATTGGCACCAAATGTGAAATAAAAACCTGAGTAAGCTCGAACAATTAGTTTTTTTTTATTTTTTATTCTACCTATACTAAGAAAAGCAGCCCACGAACAAAAATTTCATCATTTTTTTTTCTATGGCATTAACCATAAAAATTTAAAATCACTAACTGAGAATAATTATATCACTATTGGCTCCCCCTTTTCCCCGTATGTACTTTGAAAAAGATATTTTAATTTTTGTTTTGACATTCATGTTGATTTATTATTTTATACAGTCCACTACTTTCAAAAAGGGTTTGAGTGCATGTCCTTAAGTTGGAGACATTCATACCTAAACATTTGTAAAATTTTATAATATTCCATGAAAAGAGGGTGGGGAGGGGGTGTCAACAAGTATACAGATAACTGAAGAATAATTTGTGTATATTTCAATGCATCTAAATATATTATATTCAGCATATTTTTATGTATTATTATTTTATATGGCAGGTATTCTGAAGCAGATAAGGTTGAGGGAAACACGAGAAAAGAAGAAGAGCCGAAGACTTCATTCTTCAAGGACAAGTCTGTCACTGAACATGGCTAAGGAACTCCTCCAGAGGATATGCTTATCAGACAGCAAGTCCAAATCTTGCGAGAATCTTCATGTCCTTTGAGCTTTTATAAGCAGGTAACTGTACGCAAATAAGCCTTTTCTCTTACCAATCATTAATAAAATATACTCAATAATGAAAAGCTAGAAAGGACATAGAGTCCGGGGTACAAGCATCCTTTTATCAAACAACTTAAATCCTGCTATAACTTCCTCAATGGATTCATATGATCCTAACCTACAATTTATTTGTTTACCAAAATTCTCGGAATCGGAACGTTTTAAATTTGGAGATCGGGAAAATGTGTTTATTAAATTAGGTGCTCAGTTCTGCGCCTGCTCTAGATTTGATTAGCCACCTTACACATCGTCTCCCACATTTTCTCTTTTTTTAAGTGGAAAAAGTGTCCTTTTCTTACTTAAAAATTAGTAATGCTGACATCAACACAGCAGCAACAACAATGGACTGATAACACAGTGAGTATTGTCGATATTTACTGTGTATTTCTATAAACAGTGAAGCCAGTGTCCTAGGTGCCTTATCGCTATATTGTCATTATCTGCTACGTCTCATTGAGGCGCCCCTCTCTGGCATTTGTAAATAACCTACAGGAAGTTAAATGTAAAATGATTAGTTTTGGCGGGAATAGCGAATAGCCTTCCGCTTTTGTATCGTGGTTTAAGGTTATTTACACTCGTGAATCTTTAAAACAAAACCCCGGCACTGGATATCGACTTTTTGAGGGTGTTTAACTGTGATTGGGAATTCGGGGATCTATTACCTTTTATGACACTGTGTAAGAAGAAACAATAAGAATATATATATGAAATGTGGGACTTAGTAAACACTTTGAATGAATTGACTCATCTGGTTTATTCTTCAATTGTTAGGCCTATAGGACAACTAAATAAAAGGACTATTCACTCCGGTATAATAAAATAATTTATTTTGACAATTGATAATAAATGTATATATATAAGTGAACGGTGGACTTGATAATCTTGGTCTTCAATGTAGTAAGACTCTCTTCCCAGATGACGTCTTCTTGTGTTGGTGTCCAGGCCTTAAGTGTTTGGCGTTGTCCTCGCCATCTGTTGCCAGCTACCTGATCGGATCTTTTCGATTCTTTATCGATGTGAGATTTTCCAATGAGCAATTTGTCCACTGCACAATTGAGTACAATTCACAGTGCTACCTCACATTCCTATATATTATATATACTTTCTCATTCCCTCACACAATGTTAACTAATGGTGTAAATACAGGGGGATGTCTACTACACATTCGAGGCTTTGCCATGGTGCAGGCAGGAGCTGCGCTCGCCGTTTCTTCAAGATCAAGGACACGCAGACGAAGTTTTATTTAATTTATTTTTTTTATTCTTTATTTTTTTATTCTTATATGTGGTATTTTCATCAAGTGATGCCCACTAAGATGTCTGAATCAGTTGGCTCCACCCCTCGTAATTCACCACCTAAACAAAAAACTCATCGCTGTAAGCGATCAACACCTTCTCTCCAGAACTCCTCCTGCAAAAATTCAAGAATCTACTCTGAGGTTAAGACCAAGTACGTCTTCACAACAAATGGTCTCTGTATCTCCTTTTTTACACATATTATATTAAACAAGAGGAAGTATGTAGGATGTAGGAATTTACGGAGTTTGTAAAGCAGTCCGGGTGCCAGACTCGATCAAAAGCCTGTTTTTCATCGAAAAAGAATCCCGTGCAGTACATTCCGCGCTCCAATGCAGAGGAGACAACATCCACCACGATAGCATTGCTGGATATTGGAATGGGATCTGCGGAATCCAAACTGGTGATCTGGGATTATGTGATTAGAATCTAGGATTGAGTATATGCGTTTTAGGATGAGTTTTTCCAGGACTTCGCCCATGATGGGTAAAAGAGAGACAAGACATTAGTGATATATGAATTTTACTAAACAACCCATCAACTATTCATTTTATGTAATTCAGATTATTTATATATTATTTTAGTTTATAAAACAGGTATTAATATGACTCATTTCTGGGGAAGTATATACAATTTTAAATTACCTCTAAGAATCAGTAGGTATACAAAAGTGTTCAATTGCAAAAGTTAAATAAAAAATTCAAGATATTCAGACAAGTATTTTCAAATTAACTTTTATTATTATTATTATATCATTTTTACAATATAGGCCTTCTTAAACGACCTCCGTATAGACTAAAATAAATTAAATTTTAAAAAATAAATAAAAAGTAATATAATAAATTTAATTTTTAAAAAGTTAAAATTTTTTGGACAGTTAAATTATTGCATTAATATTTGTTCGTTAATAAAATCAATATAATGTACCAAAATACGTTATTGTAGAACAATAACTAAGCCATTTATGATTACTGAATTGTGTGGTAGAGGCCTGTAGGCACCCTCACCAGTACCGCTTTTCGGCCGCTTAAGTGCATTTTCTGCGAAACTAAAATATTTTAAAAATTAATCTTTTTTTAAGTTTTTAGAAAGAAAAATATATCCTCCAGATGTTTTATTTGTACACGATTGTTGGCCGTTTAATTACAAACGACACTTGATTTTCAACTTGAATTTTTTTTTGTTAAAAAAGTTGATTTTACCGGTGTTTTTTATTACCTTAGTAAATTATTTTTAAATAATTTTTCATGTTTTATTATTCTCTGACTACTCAGCATTAATAAAAGACCAACTATGACGAAATAAGGCCAAATTTTGATTCTCAGTAAACAAAAAACTAACGAAAGTCAAATTGTTTGGACGCCATGTTTGGACGCCATTTTGGGGCAGTGCGTTCACATTTTTTTGTGAGAACATTGGCTTTTTTTTAATAAATAGTTACAAGGAACACAACGATATGGAAGTTATAGGGATGTGATGGGGGGAGGGGGAGGACGGTGCACGGTAGGGGAATCTGACCCTCAGATTAAGTTGGATCTAATGTAATGGAGGGTTTATCTTGGGATTAGGAACGGATGGAACCGAGTGTGGACGCTCTGGCGGTAGTTTGACTCTTAAGGGTAGATGATGAGGAATTTTTCTTTGTGGAGAGAGAATATCCGCCATGTTTGGGGTAGTGCATTAACTTAGCAGTTCGGTGCTTCAGATATTTTAAAAAGTAATCAGTATTTTAGAATGAGAAATATATTCTCCAGATGTTTTGTTTCTTTACATTTTGCGTTATTGTTGGTCTTTTAATTACAAATGACGCTTGATTTTCAACTTGAAAATTATTTAGTTGAAAAAATTGACTTTATTGGTGTTTTTTATTACCTAAACCAATTATGTTTGAGCATTTTTTCATGTTTTATTATTTTCTGATTATCGAGCTTTAATAAAAGGTCAATCAAACTAAGCCAACTGCTGATTCTCAGTGACAAAAAAACTAACTAAAGTCAAAGTCGTCAATTCGCCATGTTTAGACGCCATTTTGGGGCATTTCGTTCACTTTTTTTTTTTTGTGGGAACATTGGCTTTTTTGTAATAAATAGTTACAAGAAATACAACGATATGCAATGTATAGGAATGTAGGGAGGGGGATTACTTACAATAATAAAACAACATAATTATAGTTCCTATTTCTTTCAATTGTATTCCTCCACCACTAATATGTGATTATATATATATATATATATATATATATATATATATATATATATATATATATACATATATATATAAGTTAAGCGTCGGCGGACTCTAACAATAAAAAAAAAGAAAGGAAAGGGCTTGAAATGCAACACTCACGGTTTCAGAAAAGATACTGATTTATTCCTTTAGTAATCCTCCTTATATACATTTCATATGTTTATTTACATTCAGGACGGTATTAAGGCTGATATCGCCGGTCTCCGGTCTTTATCTCCCCCCCACCAGTTTACGAATAGGATTTTTCGGAAACTTAGATATTCCTAGATCGGAGCTAACGATTATCAGTCTTAACACCTTACAATTGTTTTTACAAGTATAAAGTTGAAAGAAAGTAAAACTCACTCGAGACATACAATAATACAAAGAAATAAAAAAAACAGAACTAAACACAACACTTGCTTCCAAAAACAGAACTCTTAAAATCCTAAAAAAAACAGAGAAGAAAAAAAAATAATACACTTTCCTCTACTGTATTGCTATGATTCTATTTACACATAAAAAAAAAATACACCATATTTTTGCTTAGACAACCAAAAAAAAACATATTTGTTATAACGTGGTGAGGGTACTACGAATCCGTTAGTTTATGTTCCGGTTCTATCATTGGGAGCTTCAATTGTTCAATGTGAACCGTTCTCCTCTTTCTAGGTTCATTAACGCTTTCGATCGTTAGTAGATTATGCTCCCTAATAGCAATCACTCTGAATGGACCCTCGTATCGTAACAATTGTTTCCCTCTGTTGGTCCCTACTCTACGGTACACTATTGTCCCGATCTTTAGATCACCCATTTGGTCACGTACGCGAACATTCTGCCTCTCTACCCGCTTCTCCTTTTCCCGCTTAATTTTCGCCGTTACTCTTCCCCACGTCTTTTCCATCTCCACCCTATTGCTCTGGATTTGCTCGACTAATGGTTCATTAACCGTTGTTTCCCCGCAATCTCGCCTTGGCCTGCGCATCCCGAATAGTACTTCCACGGGCGAAAATCCCGTGACGGAGTGAATCGAGTGGTTGTAGGCTGTTACCGCTTTCTTCATTGCAACATCCGGCTCCAACCCTTTTTCCCCCTGATACACCCGGATGTGATCACTCAGCGTGCTGTGCAACCGCTCAATGCCGCCTCTACCCTTAGGATGTCCCGGGGTGTTATAATGCCAACGAATCCCTAGTCGTTTCACCTCCTCCCTAATCGCGGCATTGTCAAACTCCCTACCACCGTCCGATGTGATCCTCTCGGGGACCCCGTAGAACTGCACCCAGGTTTGTAGGGCTTCCGCAACTGCGTTGGCAGACTTGTCCATGACCTGGTGTGCCATAGCTACCTTGCTAAAGACGTCGATGACCGTGACCCACTTGAACCCTCTCCAGGTAAATGTATCAATCTGGAGGTCCTGTAGTGGCATATTCCCCGTCGGTGTCTCTTCCTGAATCCCTCTGGGGGGGTGTCGATCATATTTCGTGCGCATACACACCTCGCATTTCCCTATGACCTCTTGGATGGATTTTTTCATGCCCCACCAGAAATACTTTCGACGTAATGCCTGCAGTGTCTCGTTCACGCCTCGGTGGTTGGTTTTCCCCTGGTGATAAGCTAATGTGACTGCCTGTTGCTGTTCCTCATCCTGTATAGTTTCCACTGCGTACTTACAACGGATGAGTGTTCTGTCCACACCAATTCGCTCGGATCTCCACATCCGCTTTATTTTATCCCATACCGTGTTATTCCCCACATAAAGATGGTGCGTCTTTCCAGGTTCCGTGGCGTCCTTCAGTGCCGTACAAATTTGCTCTTCACTCACCCCGGGTTGCGACCAGATGACGCGAATCTTGCTTTTCCCATATCTTCGATAATCTATTTTCATCATCCCTGCTACTCTCGTTTTCCAGATTACCTGACGATGCTTGTCATTGATGATGTCGTCTATCTCCTCCATTTCCACTGCTCTTTCCTCCGCTGAGCTCTCCTCTTCCGGGGACTCTCCCCTGTCATCTATACCGACGATATCCTCCGCTCCTTCGCCGTCGGGAGTCCATTCACTCAAGAATTGGCGCACGTCTCGCGATGGTCCTCCCCCGTCCTCTTCTACCGCGTTGATCATGATGGCCCTCGAGAGCCAGTCCGCCACCACGTTCTCCTTTCCCGGCTTATACACCACCTCTATATTGTATTGACTAAGGACTTCCTTCCATCGCGTGACCCTAGCTGAGGTTTCTTTAAGTTTCCCTACCCACTGCAGGGGTTTGTGGTCGGTGTGGACTCGAAACTTCCTCCCAAATACGTATGGCCTGAAATGGTCGATAGCCCACACTATCGCGAGTAGCTCCCTCTCCAAAGCGCTGTATCGCGATTCCGCACCCGTAAGCCGACGGCTCGCGTATGCTATCGGTCGTTCACCCTCACTCCCCCCCTGGGACAAAACGGCCCCTAACGCGTATTCGCTCGCATCGGTGGTTATATTAAAGAGCTTCTCAAAATCCGGGAACGCTAACACCGGCTCTGTCAGCAACCTATTCATACATTTTCGGATATTATTCTCCATCTCTGGTGTCACCACAATCTTCGCGCCTTTCTTCAGCAAATTGTTAATGGGTACCAAATACTCTGCCATCTCAGGTACGAATCTCCGGTAGTAGTTCAGCGTCCCAAGAAGCCTACGGATCCCCTTCACGTCCCGTGGTACCGCCATCCTTGTGATCGCCTCCACCTTTGCCGCATCCGGTCTGACCCCCTCGCTAGAGATAGTGTGGCCTAAAAAATTAATCCGCGTTTGTCCCAGCAGAGACTTCTCGCTTGACAATTTCAGCCCGAATTTCCGGAGCCTCTCGAATACTGACCTCAGATGTCCCACGTGTTCGGTTTCCGTTCTGCTAAAAATCAGCAGGTCATCCATATATACCTGACATACCGAGTCATCGATACCCTCAAAAATTCGTCCATCAGACGCTGAAATGTTATGGGCGCATTCTTCAGACCAAACGGCATTCTTGTGAATTCATAATGCCCCCTTTCGAATGTGAACGCTGTTTTGTGTTGGTCTTCCGGGTGCATCCGTATTTGGTGATATCCCGCCTTAAGGTCCAACGTGCTAAAGACCACGGCTCCACTCAACCTATCCAGTATATCTTCGAATCTGGGGATCGGGTACTTCTCGTCTACCGTGTTATCGTTCAATTTACGATAGTCTACTACCACCCTGTATTTTTCCTTATTATCCCCCGGTGCTGCCTTCTTCTTCACCGCCCACAGGGGACTATTGAATGGTGAGGTGCTATCAACTATGATCCCTTGTTCTTTTAGACTATCTAGCTCCTCTCGAATATGCTGCCTCAACGCCTGCGGGTATCTTCTCTCTTTCACGTAAGTTACCCTATCCTGCTTCAGTGGGATTTCATGCACCGTCCTCCCTGTTACCCCTAATACCTCACCTTCCCTGAAGAAAATGTCCCTAAACTCCTCCTGTAGCAACTTCCTCCAGTCCTCCACTCTGTTCACCGCCCCTATCCGCACCCTTCTTTCTCTCGCGACCCCTATACATCCGAACTTCCTCTTTCCCAACCTAACACTCCAGGCTCCTCTACGATTCCTAATGCTCGCCCCTACCTGCCCCAACAAATCGCACCCCACTATGACCTGGTATTCCCGAGTCATGTTTTTTACTACGTGTACCTTCAGTTCGCCCTCTTTTCCTGCCCACCGATCAAGTCTTATTGTCGCTTCTCCCTCTACGCTACAGGGGCCACCCAGAGTGATTAGTTGGCAATCGCATTTTTGGATCCGGAGTGCCCTCTCACTCCCGCACACTTTCCCTAACGCCCCTCTGGTCATAATAGTGCTCGAGCTCCCGGTATCCACGAGGCACTTTACTCCCCCGTCTACCTCGATAATTGGCAACCAGCATGGCTTACCTCGGATGTTGTTGCATGTTGCTGTGCGGTCGCCTCTCTGCTGCCACACTCCTCAGATGCCGCCCAGCTTCCTCCTCCCCGCCGCCGTTCGTCGCTGCTCGGTCCGTTGGCTGCTCCTGCCTCCTTCGCCTCCACTGCTACCTGGTTCGTCCGTCTCTGTCCCCGAAGTTCCCGACTCCTCGGTTGCCTCTCCCGAAGATCCGTCCTTCCGCTGCATCCTAGCCCGTCTTGTCAGCTTCTGCGTGTTTACTTCCATGGGCTCGTCTTGAGTTCTTTCTCTCCTCCGGAATATGTACGGGCACTGCCTAGCAATATGCCCTTCGGTACCGCACTCGAAACATCTAGTGCGCGGACATTGTGCAACTAAATGTCCTGGCTTTCCGCACCCATGACATTTCCTGTCTTCCCTGCGGGGTCCATTCCTCGGCCTCACTTGTCCGGATCTTTTTTCACCCATCCTGACCTTTTCTCCGCTCGGCTGTACCGTTTCTCTCCTCTTCCAACCCATCGGGGCTGTCCGGGGTCGTCTGTCATTCACCCGGATCCACCCTGGTTCTTCCACGTCCATCCGAGTCTCTTCTTCCCTTGCGCTTAGGTCGATCATTTCCTGGGCACACTCGAGGAATGATCTCTCCCTGGGCAATCCGTCTCTCCTTCCCGTTTCCTTCGCCAACTGGACCTTGAGTATCGTCGAGAGGAACTCCATCCTGGCTTCCACCTCTCCCACACTCATTGTTTCGCGCATTTTCTCCGTTATGCGGTTGTACTTTGCCACTAGTACCCCCGCATACTGGCCCCTCGTCTGACGTTGGGACCGGCGCTCCCTAAACATTTGGAAGATGTCTTCCTCCGGCGTCCATCTGCCTCCTCCGAAGGCCTTCTTCAGTCGCTCCTTAATCACCGGCCATGGTGTCTCCTCGTCCGCCTGAATTTGGTTCAGGATGCTCCTCCTTACTCGGCACACCAGAGCCGCTTTCAACGCTTCCGCGTCCCCTAGGTTTACCAGGTCCTCCGCCACCTTTACCTCTATTCTAGACATGAGGCGGTCTCCGCCTTTCAGGAAATGGTTGAGCTCACCTACCTCGCCACCGAAGCGTTCCAGGTCCGCAATGGCTCTTCGAAGGTCCTGCGTGGTCGCCGCTCTTATTTTCATCCATTCCAGCGCGTTAGCGTGCGCTTCTGCCAATGTGTCCCTCGGTAAGGGAGGGATCTCCTGGATCTGCGGAATCTGCGGTACCTGAGGTATTTGAGGTATCTGAGGCACCTGAGGGGCCTGCGCGATCTGAGGTATCTGCGGAATTTCTTGAGGTTGAGGGATTTCCGGGGCGCTCAACACTCCCGGCCTGATTAAGCCCTCTGTTGGCATTTCACTCTTTCCTTATGACTAGGAGAAGAAAAAAAATGACTTTAAAAAAAAATTACTTCTCTGTTCTCCTGTCGTAGTCCCGGGTTTCGGCACCAGTTAAGCGTCGGCGGACTCTAACAATAAAAAAAAAGAAAGGAAAGGGCTTGAAATGCAACACTCACGGTTTCAGAAAAGATACTGATTTATTCCTTTAGTAATCCTCCTTATATACATTTCATATGTTTATTTACATTCAGGACGGTATTAAGGCTGATATCGCCGGTCTCCGGTCTTTATCTTATATATATATATATATATATATATATATATATATATATATACATACACATACTTTTTTTTTTATATATATACATTATATATACCCACACATAAACGTACTGAACGCGCTGGTCAATTTATATTGATTCCAATATATTGTTATATTACCCCAAAAAAAAAACACAAAAATTTAATTTTGATAAATCATTATCCGTGTTTTTTGTATTCTATGTCATTCCGATGTACATCAGTTCAAGAATCAATCTGTTTTGTTGATTATTTTGATTATCTAGGATCTTCACCTTATCAAAATCAAATTTATGCCCCTTTATAACAACATGGCTAGCTTAAGCCTTCTCTTATTTTTTATTTATGACTCTGTATCTCGTAAGTAACATGTTAAAGGTTAATTATTAATGACCTTTTGGCGGGAATAGTAAATATTCCTTCCGTTTATTTGGGGAACTAGGTTATTTACACTCGTGATTTTAATTTTCTTAAAACAAAACCCCGGCATTGGATATAGACTTTTTGAGGGTGTTTAACTGATGTTGGGAATTCGGAAACCTAATACTTTTGTGACACTGAGTTACAAGAAATAATAAGAATATATGTATATGAAATGTGGGACTTAGTAAACACACTTTGAATGAATTGACTCACCTGGTTTGTTATTGTACAATTGTGAGGCATATAGGACAACTAAATAAATAAATGAGTTTTCACTCCTGTATATCAAAATAATGTATTTCCACAACTGTAATAAATTGACTCTACTAAAGTGTTATAACTATATGCTTGATCTTCTTAATCTTCAGTGTAGTAGACTTCTCTTCTCAGGTAACCTCCTTCCTCCGTGTCCCAGCCTCAAGTGAGTTCTCCTTTCTTCTCCAGCTGCTGCTACCTGGTCGGTCCTTTTTCCAGCGTGTCCCTTCATCGATTCTTTATCGATGTGAGACTTTTCAATGAACAATTTGTCCACGACACAATTGAGTACAATTCATAGTGCAACCTCACATTCCTATATATTCCTTCTCACTCTCTCACACAATGTCACATAAAGGAGTAAATACTGGAGGCTATCTACTACAATCTGTAAGCATAAAGTCTCCTATATAAATACTATGAAGTTTGCCCGATGATTTTTAATACTAATAATGATTTTCAAACATTTTTCTGTAAAGTGGTTATGACCTAGTGTTTTTCATTCAGGTCTCTTTTATATGAATAAATCCTTATTTATACGTGATGAAATAAGTGTTTCTAGTCCTAAAATTTACGTTTGAAATAAAGAAACCTGCTGATTGCTTTAATTATTCTCATGAAAACTTTAATATTAGGATCATGAAGATTTTATTTGTCACTTATAAATACGGATCAATTCCTGTAATGTAGATCTCAGTAAAGAAGACTTTTTTCATTATTACTTCAAATAACGACAAATAGGTTTTATAAAAAAAAATCCATTTTCATTTGAATTAAATTTTGTCTATTTCTAATTTTCTCTTTAATCCTCCAAGAAGGTCAAAACGGCAGTGACCCCGCGACCTTTTATAGTTTGTAAATATTGGAGTTCAGGCAATGGCCAGAATCTCCACTCACGACATGAGTGCATGTGGCTAAAGCATTCTCGCTCAATCTCCACTGGGTTTAGCCCCAGTGACGCGGTTGAGAGATAAGTGCAGGGATTTCCTGGAGTCATGCTTTTCCCTCCACAGCTGGAGGGACAAGTCTAGGAGTTCTCTCGCCTGCAAATCAGAGTATATAGGTATGTATGTGTTCTTTTTTATTTATTTATGTTTAGGTTATTTTATACTTATTTATTGTATATACATTATTATTATTGTAGAGAGAGTGTGAATGTGATCTCTGAACACTATTATAAATGTCCTTTGAGACAGATTGTAATATTTTCAATAAACAAAAAAACATACCTACCTTTAATTTTTTTCTTAAATATTGTCTAGTTTACAGTAGAGCAATTGTTAATTACTTAAATAAAATATTTCTTTAATTGCCGCCTCCTATTCAATGAAAACATAACCTACGTAAAAAACACAAAACTTTGATTTCCTACTTTTCTGCTGAAAATCGACCCATTGTTATAAGAAAATTTTTTGTAGCTTTCACTTTTTAAAAATTTCTCTCCACTTAAAAATTATCCTGTATATACCGAGTGTCCCATAAGTAGAGGGAAGTATTTAAATGATTGGTAGTAAACATCAACATCTGCAAAAAAATCATATAAACAATAGCCCAATTTCCAGCAGAAAAATAGGATATTCGTATTCTTTTAGGTAAGTCACGTTTTCGTAGAATAGGAAGTGATAACTAAAAATATTTGATTTAGTTAATTAATCATTGCTTCATAGTAAGCTAGACAAAATTTACTTCAAACGAAAATAGCGTTAGTCATTTTTAACAACCATTTAAAAAGGACTATTGAGCGGATGAACTCAGCTTTCCATTAACAAAAAAATGAATTATTTGTGATCACCTATCAACTGTAATTGAAATACTTCACTATTAGAAAAACTTACTCGTTGAATCAAGTTTTATTAGAAAAAATTATCTATATACCGTATTTTACGTAGATATTGTATTAGTCTGTGGGCCAGACTCCCTATTGCATCATGCACCTCTTCCCCACACCTCTATAAATTTCATTTCGTTGTGTTCCTAGTAACTATTTATTTAAAAAAACCAATGATCCCACAGAAAAAAGTGAATGCACTGGCCCAAAATGGCGTCAGAACATGACGGACTGTTTGTCTCAATTGACCTTTTATTAAAGCTGAATAATCAGAAAATAATAAAACATTCAAACATAATTGGCTTAGGTAATAAAAAACACCAGTAAAGTCAATTTTTTCAACTAAATAACTTTTAAGTTGAAAACCAAGCATCGTTTGTAATTAAACAGCCAATAATAACGGCAAACATGCTGAAACAAAACATCTGGACAGTATATTTATCTTTCTAAAACACTGATTTTAAAAAAAAAATATTTTGAGGTAGTTCCGCAGAAAATGCAGTTAATCAGCGGAAAAACGGTACTGGCGTAGGTGCCTACAGGCCTCTACCATATCATTCAGTATTCCTAAATGACACAGTTATAGTGCTAAAATAAAGTTTGGTACATTATATTGATTGTATTAACGAAAAATTAGTAATGAAATAATTTAATTGTCCAAAATAATTAAACAAATATTTTTTTTATATTACTTCTTTCAATCTATTTGGAGGTCGTTTAAAAAGGCCTCTTATGTAAAAATTATATAACTATAATAATAAAACTTAATTAAAAAATACTTTCCTGAAAAACTTTAATTTTTTATTTAACGTTTGCAATTTAACACTTAGGTTTGTATCTTTACTGATTCTTAGATGTAAGTTAAATTTTATATACTTCCCTGGAAATGAGTCATATTAAAACCAGTTTTATAAAATAAAATATATACCTAATCTGACCTACATGTAATGAATAGTAGCCAGATTGTTAAGTAAAACGCATATATCATCAATGAAAAAATTAATTTCAGTTTTTTATTTCCTTTATTTTGTTGGGAAGTAGGGCCATATCACAAAAAAAAAAAAAAATAGAAAATTTTAATATTGAATGCTTTATTCTTTCTGCACAATGATGTAAAGAGCAAAGCTACATGTTCTTCTTTGTAACCGGAACTAATTGTCTTTGGTATTTGGTCTCGAAATGTTTTCATGTTTTATTATTTTTTGATTATTCAGCTTTAATAAAAGGTCAATTGTGACGAAATTAAGCCAAATGCTGATTCTCAGTGACCAAAAAACTAACTAAAGTCAAAGTCGTCAGTCCGTCATGTTTGGGCGCCATTCTGGGGCAGTGTGTTCACTTTTTCTTGTGAGAACATTGGCTTTTTTTAAATAAATAGTTACTAGGAACACAAAGATATGCGAATTATAGGGATGTGGGGGGAGGGGTGCACGGTAGGGGGGTCTGGCCCCCCGTGTATATATCCTACATCATCTAACTGATATAGATGAATCTCTCATTTGACAAGTGACGTTTTAATTTCATAACGGTTCAAAAATGTTTGTGAACTACATGATTTTTTTTTTTTGTTCGTATATTACTGATTCAATGAATATTATTATTTATTTGTAATTTATATTGATAAAGTTCACTGTAAAAATACTTAATGCAAATATATAAAAGGTAATATGAATTGAATTAGCTAAAATAATTGATGGATTCGTTCAGAATTTTAATCTCTATTAATTTTCAGGCAGGGGAGGCAGAGGCATACTTCGATTAATGAAGAGGAAGAATTCAAGCAAGATGTCAATGAAACGACTGGCATGTGAACATATCATTGACACAACATTTGTTCCAACAATTATTTTTAAAATTAAACAAAGATAATTTTATTAGATTTAAATATTAAAACTTATGTATACAGTATCATATGTCCAAAAAAAAAAAAAAAAAAAAAAACCTGAGGAGACTTTATTTGTAAAATTATGGATTATTTTAATAATACATTCAAAGTATTTTCAATAATATGAAAAGTAAAAGGATAAATTCAGTATTTATACAAAGTCGATAACTTTTATAGGAATTGATTATAAGCTCAACCAATCCACAATCTATCCCAAATCAATTGGATCTTACGTCATTTTAGCTACTTGTACACATGACAAGTGACACCACTATCACAAATATTTAAAAATAAAAATGACAGAAAAAAGTACTCTCTAGTAAATCATTATTAATAAATTTCATTACAGAATAAAAACACTATTAAATGTTCACATACATGTGAATATATACTTACACAGGTGCATACACATAAATACAGAATTATGCATGAAATATGTAACAATGTTAAAATCATTGCCAATGCCCTCGTTTGATTAAAAAAACAAAAAAAAAAACAACTGAAGCAAAATATTCATTACTGTATAATTTATTAATAATATATTTTCTTACTATTTCAATCAGTTCAAATCTATCTTTTTATTTATTTTGTATATTTATCATACGTTAGTCGTAATTTCTAATTAATTTAATTAATTAACTTTTTAAGTAATTTTAGATAATCATATTTCGCGTTGATGCGTTTATATTGGTATCTTCTCAGATCACTAAATAAATAATTACTACAAATGAATTATTTTAATAAAACTGATAACTATATTTCGAGTAACCTTACTGTTCGTAATAACCTTAAAAGGAACAATATAACTTACCTCTAAACCGTTTTTAATTATTATCGATTCATTACTATTACTAAACAGTGTTATTAGTTACAGCTTCGAAATTATTTTATAGTTTGTATGGTGTTTCAACAAAACATTTACGAAAATTTCTCTTGAGAGGTGGTCCTCCACTAGAGCGGTAGATACGGCCTAGTTTTATTTCTGGTATTACTATCTCATAAATTTCACGGTTACTTTTTTGTTCACAGTTACTTTCAACCTTACTTTATGTGGAATAGGATAATGTCTTTGTATGTCTGTTAGGAGATAATACAGTTATTGATAAATATCAGAATGTCACCAAAACTACATATCATGGTAAATAAGTTTAAAAAAATAAAAATAATTCAAGTGCATTAGAAAAATTGTATGTATAAATATTCAAAATTTGTATATATATAAATATTTTTTGAAATTCTCGTCGTATTTATTTTATATCAATAATTACTAAAACAATCAATTTAGCAATAATTAACAATTAGTTGTAATAATGGAATAATTATTTCTTCATTGTTGAACATTCAATTCGGACTTACACCGACATGTAAATATATCAATCTGTGAATTTTATGTAAATCCCTTTTTAAAAATGTGTGGGAGTTGCCGGCGGGTTGAAGCACCCTGGGCTAGAATCGGAACGAAAATATGAAATAATTATTGCATTTTGATAATTGCAGTGCTATTCAGTTGGGTGGTTGCTTCCCTATCGCACCTACGTTTTTTGCTTTCATTCTGTTAGTTTGTGCCTTTGTTTCGTATATGTTGACATCTTTACTTTTTTTGTATAGATCAAATATTTTTTGATTGGTTAAACATCTCTAGGTCATCAGCAAATAACATTGGCTTGATCTCAATTGGGAAAAATGGTATCTGCTAATGAAATAGCAATGTAAAGAGGGTGTCCAACACTCGACATTTTTTTCATACTCAGCACAAAATCAAGTGATAATATTTCTTTATTTTGACTGCTCTTGTGGCGGATTTTCTCTTTTAACTTGGGGAAGAAGGGGGAGGGCTACAACAGCTTGGAGAAATTATATAGGCTTTCTCTTAATTATAACCATATTAATTTTCTTAAGTTAATGGGTTTGTTTCTTTTGTAGGAAATCTTATGCGTTTTGAAAAGACAGCCAAAGCAATTACATGTCATTTCTGGTGTATTGAATTATACTCGTATTCTATTTGAACTAACTGGTCAATAATTAGCTGTTAAATGCCAAATTGGAATTACTGTTAGTAGCGTTTTTCTTTTAACCCGTTCATCTTTGTTCCTTATTCGTTAGGTGATATTACGTTGTCAACCATTAATGTCGTTAATTTTATGGATTTATTTTATCTTGGCTATTAAACATATTTGGAACTAATTTTTATTAATATCAATCTGCTGTGTAATTTATCTTACTAGCCCAGTCGAATTAGATATGTTACCTTGCAGAAGTTCGAGTAATTAAAATTTCTTTTCTATGTTGTTAGATATGTAGTGACTATAAAAAATCCAAGTTTCCGCTGTTATAAAGGCTTGTGGGTTAGCTGCAATGCTCCAAAAACCATTGAAATTTCCAACTTTTTTTGGTTTACGCTAAATATCTCCGCTCTTTTTTAGAGTGATATAGATAAAAAATGTTTTTATTAAATCTTAAATAGCTTACAATTATCTAATATTTTTAACTCCATGTTGAACATCTTCCAGAGCATTTGGAGGTTTTCCTTGAAGATAATGGGCCATACCGGAACGTTATAGGGTAGTCGGTAGCATGCACCGTCTTTTCGCATCCCAATAAATTACATGTAGTTGTGTTCCTTGTAATTATTTATGAAAAAAAAACAAACAATCTTTCCATAACAAAAAGTAGCCGCACTGGACCAAAATGGCGTCTAAACATGGCGGATTGACCTCTTTAATTTGAGTTAGTTTTTCGCTAACTGAGATTCTGCCCTTATCTCGTCATAATTAGCCTTTTATTAAAGCTATATAGTTAGAAAATAATAAAACGAGAAAAAATATTGAAAAATAATTGGTCTTGACTGTAAAAAAAAACCAGTAAATTCATTTTTTCAAATCTTTCAAACTAAAGTTGACAATCAAGTGTCGTTTTTAGATACGCGGCCAACAATAACGAAAAATGCTTAAAAATAAAAAATGTGGAGAATCCATCTCTCTTTCTAAAACACTGATTACTTTTTAAAATATTTGAAACACTTACTTAGAAAGTACAAATCGTCAGAAAAGCGGCACTGGTATAGGCAGCTAGCTAGGGTCATCTGCCATAGGTCATCATTCAGTATTCAGAACGTTATAACAATATATTAACATTTTTAGCAAATTATTTTTATTTATTAACAAACAAATATTAATACAATAACTTAATTGTCCAAAACTATTTATTTTTACTTCCTGTATTCTCGTATAATTGTATAAATACTATAACTATGTCATTTATGACTATTGAATGATGTGGCATAAATTGAATGAATTTCAAAACATCAATTTCTTTCTAGCGATTTGTATTTATGTTGTTAAGTTTAGAAAAATATGTTACGTACAAAAACTATAGCAAATTGTGTGTTCTTTAATATGTAATTTAAAGATTTGTGCTTAGTCACCTATAAAAACAGGTAATAAAACCAAAAAATTATAAACTTTTTTTGCGAATTTTCAAAACTTTATCCATTTTGAAATCTCGATAGTTCGATTCCTTTTGGGGTTAGAAAAAAATGTTAGATGATTTTAAGCTGTTTAAGATTCAATATCACCATTTTTTATCTATGTCACTCTAAAAAGTAAATATTCAAAACAATAACACTTGTATGTGTAAATAAATATTAACGTAAACCGAAGAAAGTTAAAAATTTCAATGGTTTTTGGAGCACTGCAGCGAACACAAGGATTTAGAGGGCGGAACGTTGGACGTTTTATATTAACTACATACTTAACAATATGAAAAATAAATTTGAATTAACCGACTTTTTGCAAGGTAGACCTCTTTTTAGGGGGGCTAATTTGACTAGCTCAGTCTGTAGCTCACAGCGCCTCATAAGATTTAAGAAATTCATAAAAAAACATACAGAAAAATTTTGTCATTTTTGAGAAATCATTTAAGCTATTTCTATGTGTGACTAAAATTCTAACCACGTAAATCATAGATAAGCAGTTGAGTAAAAAAATTTCTCAGTAGCCGAAGCAAGCTTCCAAACCAAGAATATAACATTATTTGACGCGAAATAGCCCTGAAGAACTACTTATATATATATATATATATATATATATATATATATATATATATATATATATATATATAAGTAGTTCACAGTAGTTAAGTAGTCACATATATATATCTTGCTATTTCATAACTGTCATACAATTTCTAAAAAGAGTTAATTTTATTACCACCATTTGTAACTGCAGTGTAAGTTATAATACAAATGATGACCACGATTATTTTTTAATACTATTGAGCGTCCTTCTCTGCTATATTTTTGAATATGCGAGAGTCTTGAAATTCTCTCCATCATTTTTAATAAAGCATTCATTGCTAAATCGAGGAAAATATTATCTCGTGGGAAATGCTGAACATAAAGGTTTTAGCAGATTTGGTGTTATGTATTTGTTTTCTTCCTTGAACAATGGGAAATAACGAAATATTTTATATTAGATACTTATGGTGTTATTTCAAGGCTAAACAAAATTTATCAAGTCTAATTCGTCGTTCCATATTAGATTCCCATTTTTTGTGTTGGGTGTTGAATAAAATTTCAAGAAATATGGAAGCGATAGTATGCCATTGCGACCAGAAAGGAGGGTCTTGTTCAACGGACTACAAACGTTTTAATCTAAAATCTACACTCCTTTATTTACAGTTAAAACGTTCAATTTTATCACATGTGTCAGCTATAGTATTTCATAATAGTTCGTTAAATAAAAATATGTAATTGTTATTTTGCTTGATTTACTAACAGTCTAAATTTCACAATGGAATCAAATGAAATAGTGGAAAGTTTCAATCCTTCATCTCTTCCTTACAACCCCCAGATTGGCCTTCGACATCTCCAGAATAACATGTGCAATTGTTGATATGTGGTGATTTATTTATATGGAGCTTTATTTTTAGGAGAAATATAATTGAGGGCTAATTAGTGCCAAAAAGGGTCTTGGGTTGCAATGACTTTTATGTTGGAATATATTTTTAGGGATGATTGATGGTGACATTTCTACCAGAAATATGGAAAATTAAAAAAAAAAATTCTCTTTATAATCTTCTAAGATTTTATAAGTTATATATATATTTTCCAACGATCTATCATACATCTATATTATTACTTTCATTTTCTGAAATTTATTTTTCAACCCAGAAAAATATTATGCTAATTTTAATTCTTTATTTAATTATCAAAATTTTTCGTATTTTATATTTATTCAGTTTTTATTAGTACTAACAATGAGTGACAGTTCATTATTCTAAATTAACAAAATAAATGTTACTTCAGAGGAAAAAATCTCGAAGTCAGCATTTAAGACCTCATGGGCTATTATTTCAATAAGGATAAGACCAAGCTGATAATAAAAACTAGAGAGAAAATTATACAATATATATATATATATAAGTAGTTCTTCAGGGCTATTTCGCGTCAAATAATAATAAATAATATATAACTTTATCTTTGGTCCTATGTATGTATGTATATATATATATATATATATATATATATATATATATATATATATATATATATATATATATATATATATATATATACATATACATTCATACATATACACATGTGGTTAGTTGATTTCAAGTAAAACGTTTATATAAAACATACCTGCCTTAATTAAATAATTTCAGTTTCATTTATGAGCTAGGCTGCTTAACCTAAAAAAGTGTATTTTTCTCAAAATTTTGCAAGATGCAAATACTTTTCTGAGGTACATATTTTATATATAAACTGGTGGTAAAAGAAAAAAAAAAAGGTGCACCTTACATCATTTAACGGCGAATTTTACATACAGATTGCATATTGAAGAAATATTTTTGATCCTGAAGTAATAACAGGTACTTGACAGGTTAAAGGGTGCATTAAGCCTTTCGAGAAAATCTCTTGATTCATTTTATAATTAACGATGAAAGTATTAAAATAAAATTTGGACTTCATATCAGTTTGTCTCTATTTGCCTGTTCAAACGCATTGATTTTACTTTTGTTTTGTTTTTCTTTCTTTTTCTTGAAAAACAATAGATCATTTTTATAAATGTTTTAAGAGCATAAAATGTTTTTGGATCTTGCGGCATGCGCTCAGATTACTGTGTTAATTGAGAACGGCCGTAGTCAGCGATAAGCGGGTTGAGTCCACGGGCTGCCTGAAACAACGATTCGGGGGGCAGTCCAGAGGTACCGGGAGACAGACCGGAAGAAACGCTAGGAGACGGTGATCAGGCCAAACATTTCCAGCTGACGACCGCTTCATTGCTTTCACACACCACTACCAAATTTTAGTTCAGACTTCTCATCGAGTGCATATTGCTTGAGGTGCGGATTTCAGCGCTCTATAAGAAGACTTGCCGGGACGCTGGGGTTCTCGCTTGCGGATCTCTACTCACCGCAGCACACGGAGAAGCTCGCCTTCACTTTCGTCGTGAACATGCTTCCTGGACAGAAGAAGATGTGGCCTCTGTTCTGTTTTCTGACGACACTAGATATAGCCTTTAATGGTGCAAACGGACGAGTTCGAGTGTGGATAACACCCGGTAAGCAATATGCTCAGTGGAATATAGTGGGAGGAGGGTCGGTGATTGCTTGGGGTGGAATTTGTTAAGAGTCAAGGACAGACCTCCATGTGTTCCGAAGGCCGACGCTCAATACACACACGTACTTCAAATACATCATCGATGAATATGTAATGCCTTTTGGGTCGTTTATCGCCCTTCGTTTCCTTTTTGTGCAGGATAATGCTCGGCCACACATCGAAAATTTTGTATGGGACTACCTAGACGAGGTTACTGTCCGCACCATCTTCAGGCATCTTCAGAACCAGCTTAGGATGTCTATCTGACAACAACAGACCCCGCATGTACAGTGCCAGCCTTAGACATTCGGCGCCCCCGGGTAATGAAGCCATATCCCCCTCCCCCCCCCAAAAAAAAATAAATGAAATTTATTTCTTAAGCTCTCTTGTATTATGTAATACTCGAATTTTATTTCATTCAATATTTCTCTAATATAGTTTCTTTATTGATAAAATTAATTATTTTTATACATTTTGCTTTTTTTTTTTATTTTTAGCAAGTGGCAAGCGCTCCTGAAGATCGGGTGGCGTCTCCAATGGGCGCCACTTCAGGCGTCGCCCTGGGGCGATTGCCCCGGTTGCTCCGCCCTAAAGCCGGCACTGTCAGATTCTAGGTCGGGTAACCACCTTACTCGTAGTATGCTTACGAGAGTACAGTTGCGAGAGGCCGTTTTTTATTTTTGTTTTAATGAATTTTCGTTTTTTCCTTTGTTTGTGGTCTTCTATAAGCAGAATATGTCACACAATATTGAGATAAAAAAAATTTTTTTCTTTGAAAAAAATAATTACAAAATGTAAGGTGTGCCGGTTTTCATTCCACCAGTGTTAAGTGAAAGTGAAAAGAATCCGAATCGTTCTTTAATATATTTGAATTTACTGATATCATTAAATGGTGAATGAATAAAATTGCAATTGTATGGAATTAGAACCCTAAGGGGCTATCGAGGGAGTGTAGAAAACATAGCTGCTGTTAAGCCCCAAAACTTATTGTAAGTAAACAAATTAAACAAAAATCATTCTAAAACTAAAAGGAAGAGAATTATTTATATAACTGAAGTTATATTTTTTATACAGTGAATTATAAACTTAGTTTAATAGCTAAATTAATTGATACTAATGATATGAAAAAACATTTCAGGAAGCCGAAATGAGAAGAACGGTATGCTAATGAATAACTGTTAAGACAATGTAGAGAAGAAGGTAACTTTGTTTTTTATATCAATCTCATTACTATATACTGATAGGGCACGTTCCTTAATTCAACACTGAACTGATCGAGTGCCATTGGATCTCTCTTTGAACTGGGCTAAGAGAAACCTGCGATAATTACTACGCGAGGAAATTACTCTATATACACTGGTTTGAAAATGTCTTGGAACAAACCAAATTTTTATAGAAATGATAAATGTTTTAATTTTAAAATGTTTTTATCTTCTTGGTTGTAAAATGATTTAATCTTACAGATATTGTAGATGTGAAATATATTTAAATTAACTTCATTTCCAATTAACAACAATCCAAGAGACCAATCCGTTGTGTTAACGTTATTTTGTCCCCTCAATATTGATATCTTATTCAATTAATTTCACTACTTTTTTATCTACTTTAGCTTTTATTATTTTATTTTTAACATGAAGAGCCGTTGTATATACTCTAGGAAGCTGAGTGTATAACCAGAGATCTTATGTAATATATATCTTGGAGTTCTGGCAATGGCCTGATTCTCCACTCAAGACATGAGGGTATGTGGCTAAAGCGCTCTCGCTCAAACCCCACCGGCTTTAGTAGCAGTGACGCGGTTGAGAGAGTAGAGCAGGGATCTCTTGGAGTACTGCTTTTACTTCTATAGTTGGAGGGAGAAGCCTGGATTGAGGTTCCCTGCCATATTGTATATATTGTATATAGGTATGACTGCGTTTTTATGTTTTTAATTTACTTATCTTTAGGTTATTTTTTTATTGTACAGTTTTTTTATTATTATTTTACCTTTGTTAATTTTATATTTTCTGTATGTGTGGTGTGAATGGGTTCATGTATCACTGTAAACTATTGTCTACGTGACAGATTGTTATAATTCTAAATAAATAAATAAAAAATAAAAAATTGAAATATTTATCATTTTTTTTAAAATTTAGTTTGTTCGAAGACTCTTTCACAACCGCAATTTAATCCTTATTGTAAAATTTATTAGTGATTATTTTATGATGGCAATTCCCTGCATTATACAGCATTATATCATGAATATTATAACCGAATATTATAGAATATTATTAATAATATAAAAGGATCAAGAATATTATAACGGAACAAATCCGCCACATTAGTCGGCTTGTTTCCTTCATTGGTCAAATAGAAGAGGAGCTTGAGTAATCTAACCCGTCAACGTCTACCGTCTGATTGTATATATATTTCATTTCTACATTTATTTCTCATAAAGAAATATATATTATAGTTTGTATAAATCAAAAAATTTGCAATAAGAGTTTTTACTCAATATTTGCCGCAGTACCGATCTAGTGGACAACCACCGTAATTAGAATTATTTCTTGTTGAAGCGGTCATGTTGGCCTTTTTGGAGTTTTTAGGCGAGTTGAAACAGATCACCTTGAATTGATGTGAAAGTTGGTCACATAGTGAGCTTATTGGAAGAAATTAGTGTAGCATTGTCATTGACCAACTCATCAATATAATTTTCTTTATATAAATATACTGACCTCAGCAATTCAATAATGATATGTTCAGACCAGGTCGCCAAATCAAAATTCGTAAAAAAAAAATTAAAAAAGAGAATAAATATCTATATCTATAAAGATCTATATTGTTGACAATTTGATCTAAATGATAAATAATAACACTGACTGACTTTTACATGTCTTTCACACATACCTCAATATAGATACGTAGATCGTAGAGTAATAATTAATCCACTACATGTCACCAAACATGACATTATTTATTAAAAGCAGTTACTTACAAAATAAAGGTACTTAGGTATTAAGTAGTTGACCAACTTCGCCAAATGAAATGATTTGGGGTTGAAACGCTTTGATACACAAATAAAATTGTAAAAACGTTTCCACGAATGCTAGAATATTCTAATCAATTTTATTAGTTTTATTTTGTTCTCTTAGAATTGATAGCAAAAACATATTAATATTTGGAATCTACCTTTTACGAAGTCAAATATTTTCAAATTTTCGGAATCACTCCGTCTAATAATGACCCTTCATAAAGAATACACATGTGAATACCATTAGGAAATTTTATCCTGCCAGAAGAATGTAATTATTGTAAGACGTTTTGTTTATTTTGTTATTGCTAAAATAATATAATTAAAGAAAGGAAACAAGATTTTCGTGCTATTAAATCTTTTTAATTGTTAAAATGAAGCAATTTTAGTAATGAATGTAATTTAAATTTAAATGGAAACAAATATTTTTCAAAATCTTGGCTAATTCATTGGTTGACGAATTAATACCCAAGTACCAAAGTAAATAATTTCAAACAATTAATTTTTCTATTTTATAAACCTATCTTTATTTATTCCTCAGCACTTCGCCTTACCATGTCAGCAATAGTTTTCTTCTTTCAACTACCTTTATATGTTAAAAAGTTCATAAATTGACTAAAACAATAACATTTTATGAATTTTTTTAAATATTAAATGTTTTTGTAATTTGGATTAACACTATAATTATTCTAGTTTCAATATTTATATATGTGTGTGTGTTTGTGTTTTAAATACGAAAGAGAGCGTAAATGCGAGAGAGAAAAGGAATGAATGTCTATGTGGGTGCGCGAGAGTGAGAGAGAGAGAGCGTGAGTGTGCGTGTTTGCGTATGTGTGTGCTTGTGTGTGTATATGTGGGTGCGTGTGTGCGTGCGTGCGTGCGCGTGCGTGTGTGTGTGTGTGTGTGTGTGTGTGTGTGTGTGTGTGTGTGTGTGTGTGTGAGAGAGAGAGAGAGAGAGAGAGAGAGAGAGAGAGAGAGAGAGAGAGAGAGAGAGAGAGAGAGAGAGAGAGAGAGAGAGAGAGAGAGAGAGAGAGAGAGAGAGAGAGAAAGAGAAAATTCCGTATGTGGTTGAGTAAGTTTATACATATTTATGTATATAATGAATTTAGTTCTAAAACTTTCGTGAACATTGGCTGTGTCTGTTGTTTAAAGGCCTATCTAACTTTTTCTTCAAAATATTGTTGTATATAATATTGTTGGCATGAAGATTAAATTATTGAAAAAGGCCTAAAACTTTTGTACTGTTTTCTCTGAAAATATATCAAGACATCAAGAATAACTATTTAATATCTTTTTAGAATATTTGTTCAGTGATGCATTGCTTAATAGGTTGTTATATGTTGTAGTTTCTTATATACATAAATTTTATTTTCTCCAAGCTAATCTCATTGATTTCGTATCTATTTTAAATCAGAAAATTAACTAAATAATTATGATTCATGTAAGTTTGATAACATAATGTTGGTGTTACCAGCAGACTGCCAGTATTAATTATATAATACTTTTATGATATCTGTAACTACATATCTATTCTATGTTTGTCGAGAAAAATATTTAGTATTTTTTGTCGATCCAACTGTAACTTGATTCTTTACTTGATGCAGGCGATGATGGACGGTTATAGTATTGTCAGATTGTTGTTACTTCAATAAGTTTTAGGCACAAACTTAGTTGTACACCCCAGGCCTGTAAAGTATTAAAATATATTTTAATTATTATTTTAAAATTTAATTGTGTTTAAAATACTAAGTATTTTATGTTTTTCAAATACCATAATAAAATAAGTGTATTTTAATTATAAAGTATTTAAATTGTTTTCAGAAAAGCTATTTCAAATATAAAATACCAAAAGTATTTTGTAATTTAATAACAAAAAAAAAAAATACAAATACTCAGTGCCGGCCTTAGAGATTAGGCCCTTCAAAAAAATTAAATATATTTCTTAAGCTATTTTATATTATACAATATTTTAATTTCATTCAATATTTCTTTAATAAAGTTGCAAATTTAATTGAATTAATTATTTTAATACCTTTTGTATTTTTTTTTTTGTAATTTTAATAAGCGGCAAGCGTCCCTGATGATCGGGCGGCACCCCCAATGGCCGCACCCTGGGCGGGGTAACCAATCTAGGTGGGAAAAAAAATCTAACACCTGATATTTATCTTCCAAATATAAAGGGAAAAGTGCAGAAATACATAAGAAACATATATAATTATATATATATATATATATATATATATATATATATATATATATATATATATATATATATATATATATATATATATATATATATATAATTAATATGTAAAATGAATATGAAGTTTTCTAAAAACTACACTTGAAAATAGTGGATTATAGTGGACATAAGCAAAAGATATTTTAAAATACAGTATTTGAAATAACAATAAACAAAATGGCTGTATTTAAATTAAAAAGTATAAATGTTTTCTGAAAAAATATTTAAATATAAAATAACAAAAGTATTTAATTAAAAAAGAATAAGATACAAATACACAATACATACATCTCATAAAAGGAGGGTTTACAAAAATATCTTTAAAAAGTTGGTTTGTTCTGGCGAGGAAAGGAGTTATGACATTAGAGTGCTGATATACATTAAAGATATTAAATCATTTTATTCAATTAATATTATTTCTTAACAATTTATAATAAAAGTGACGATTGATCGAATTAATTAATTTTAATGAAGAGAAGAATAGTTGGGGTGGTCATTCAAAAAAGAAGGCAAAAATTAATGATAATAATTATTTTTACATATGCCGACGTTTCGACCTGAAGTTCAGGCCATCATCAGGGTTGACTGCTCTAAAGCAGTTTAAAATTAGTGAGTAGTACCTTTTCTAAATTAGAGCAGTCAGCCCTGATGATGGCCTGAACTTCAGGTCGAAACTTCGGCATATGTAAAAATAAATATTATCATTTATTTTTGCTACCTTTTTTGACTGACCACCCCAACTATTCTTCTCTTCATTATCCACGACAGTCAACCATTTACCAATTACTTAATTTTAAATATTCCGTATGGTGTTAAATAAATTTACTTTGTTGAAAAGTACTTAAAAAAGCAAATATTTTTCCCAATTAAAGATCTTTCGGTTCACAAGAACATTGCTTGTTGATTTATCAAAATATATTCTTGTATCCTTTCCTATGTTAAGACCCTGCAATTCTTAATGTTTTCATTAAATCTATTGAATTTTATGCCCATTGATAATCGTGTTATAAATTTAACTCAATCAACCTTAAACAATTTCCAAGCTCGATTTTCATATGAGACAATTCTCATGCAAACAACAAGACTTAAAAGGACCTGCTCAATTCGGTAATTTATTTTGTGCATTTCAAATACAAAAAAATTTTTTTTTTGTATTTTAGTATAATGGAAGGTGAAAAAAATACTTTTTCGTATTTTGTAATTTAAAAAAAATATAGGTTCAATAAAATGTATTGTGTATTGTTCTTCTTAAACTGCTAAATACGAAAACTGTATTTTATTTCGTATTTTAAAATATATTATTTGAAATACTAATCAGGTTTGATCAAATACTTTAATTACAGTTGGCGTGGTGACTTAACTGAGACGTCTGTGGTGAACGCATTTTTCTCTGTGCCTCGGGTATCAATTACATATTGAACTTTATTGATGCTTACCTCGGGCACAGCAGTCTTCGAATCGTTTAACAGGGTGACCAATATTCAAAGAAGAATTATTTAGCCAACTTTCTTGACTAGAAGCACTCAAATTTTATTGTACTGTACAACCAAAAATTATGTTTAAAGACTAATTGAACACATTCTTGCCATTTCTTTTTAATTTTTGCCACTGCCAATTTGAGGTAATTTCTCAACCCAGCAAAAGAGAGATGTTTTCCGACTCGAATGGTTGCTGAATAATATTAATTATAGGCTATATATCAGCATAATTTTTCCAAATGCCGAATAACCCCGTTATTTTAATGGAATATTTTTAAAATATAATAAAATAATGTCTCAAAAGGCAGACAAAAGCAATCAACTCTTTCGTTTTTCTTTAATATACCAAGTTAATAACGACTGTGGAAAATTTCACAAAGGTATTTTGGAGTATATTTTAGTAAAACAATTTTAAAGTTATAAAATTACTTTATTTTAGATATTGTAGAAATAAATAAGTCAATTGGTCAAATTATGAATTGATGATTTGATGAATGACTTACTTAAATACTAGGCATCCATACCTTTTAAATAAAAATTATTTTAAACAAAAATTAACTAGTGGTGTGAGCTCAAATGAAAGATAAGACAATAATTGACAAAACATGAGCCATTAAATCAGTAGTTTAGAGGGTTATATTTATCGTTGGGAACCGCTAAAATCAAAACTATTTATGATCATCTTCTAATTAAACATTCCTTTTTTATCTCATTACGTCGGATTTGAAAAATTTTACCATTAATTTTTTGCACATTTTTTGCAAATTAATTTTGGTGGATCATTTGTCCCATTGTGGGGCGCTCCGGGACAATTGCTACTGTTATTCCACCCTGAGGCCGACACTGCAAATACTAAATACTTACTGGTGGACGATCAACCCATAATGCAGGAATCTGCTATATGTAGTAGTTTATTTTATGTATTTAAAATTAATTTTTTTTTGTATTTTGGTAAGAAAATACAAATACTTCGTTTGAATTTTGTATTTTAAAAATAAATACAGTTAAAAACAATCTATTATATCTTTTACTTCTAAAAATGTACAATACACGTATTTTCTATATTTCTATTTATTTATGTTTTTAAAATACATGCAAAATGTATTTTAAAATATTTCATTTGAAATACTGCTCAGGTCTGGTAAACCCTTACTCCCGTCCAAGCAACTCATCATTCTCAGTAAAACTTTTCATGATTATATAATATAACACAGGTATGCTTAGAAGGGGAAGCACATATTCATGGGGTGTTGAATTTTTGAGGGGAGGCACGTTTTAATGAGGTTATAACTTTTTGGAACGAACTATATTTTTGTGTGATTCAATTTGGAGGAACAATCAAATCAAGGAACAAAAGAAAAATAATAACCAGGCACAGCATGTGTAATCGTATATGGTCAACAATTTTTTTAATTCTACTTTCGCTTGCATTGTTTTCAAGAAACAGAGAGCAATAAAATGTATTGGGGGAGGGAGTATGCGCCATCGACCTTGGGGGGGGGATAGGCAACCCTGATAACACATGTTTGCTGCCTCAACGGAATCGCTAACCTGTAATACTAAATCAAAAATAATTTAAAAAAATGTTTAAACAACAAAGATTTAAAAAAATACAGATTAGATCCCTATATTTATATGTTACTTATGATTTTATGTTTAAAACTTTCATTCCGTCCATTTAACTATAATAATTTAGGAAAGACAGTCTCTATGGAAAACTTTTTTTGGACGGATTCATTATAAATTACTCAACTATGGATCAATACATATTCATATGTTATAATATTATCGAATCCATCTCAAACATCTTTAAATGATCGACATATTTATGTGTAGGGTCGTATGAGCAATTTTAAGTATTACGTAAATATCTATACACACACAGATATATATATATTTATGGATAGTCGCATGATATATAAAGTAAAAATATACCGAACTCAACCTTAAAAACCATCACTAAAAAGAGGTAAAAGAGAGGGACCCAGCTGCTGTCTCTGAATTTGTTTGACCCTCGACCTAGGAATGAATATAAATATCTGTGTGTGTATAGATATTTACGTAGATAGATAAATAGATAAATCAATTTCTAAATTTTGCCTTAGACGAATAAGTTGGATTTATCCGGTTGAAGTTTTCACACAATCTATTAAAAATTCTTCGTTTTGTCAGTTTGGTGGATCCATCTCTTTAAGATGGATTTGTTCCTCTATCGATCAACATCTTCATTCCTGGGTCGAGGCTCAAACAAATCGAGGGTCCCTCTCTTTTACCTCTTTTTAACGATGGTTTTTAAGGTTGAGTTCGGTATATTTTTGCTTTGTATATCATGCGACTATCCAATTAGATTAACATGTCTATAGGTAGGGCTATTAAATAACAAGATTGATACTCTAAAACATTTTATTTTTATTTCAAAATTATTATCACCTTTAATGTCCACTTCTCATCTATCCCTACTCCATGGGAATCTTCCATTGTCTGAAACGGTGCTGGAAGTCTTCTTCAGTCAGCTCCTTCGCGACACCTGTCGCTTTCTATTTCAGCAAGAGCTTCAATGTTGTAATGTTGAGTAATAATTTGACCTCCAGGTGCCTAATGAAGTAGTACAATCCCATGAGTATCGAAAAAATAATAATAAAATAAGAAATGGTTGGTTTCGATTTTGATTTGTTCATTGGAGCTTTTTTGGCTCTCGGGAAAGTTGGGCTCTTCCAATTCATGTATTGACGCTTTCTTTCGGGATTATCAGTAAAACTCCACGATTCTTCAATCTGCATGAAAAGAAACATGATTCGAGCCCATTGAAGCTCATTAGCTCATTGTTCCAGACAATAGAATATTGGCATGGAGCATAGTAGGGATAGCGGAGGACTATGTATTGAAGATGATAATAAGTAAATAAGATTAGGGGCAGTATAGGACTTTAATGGAAGTCTTGGACCGACGTATTAAAAAAAAAAGTATGCATGAAATCAAAATATAATGGTTTACAGTATCAGTTATTTAATAGCCACGCATAGCTCGTAAATATTGTTTGAAATTATACTTACAGGAGCACGATAATAAAGTTACTTTGCAATTAAGTCTTTTCTTATTAAAATTTTAAATATAAAATTCAATGCGTCCCCTCCACCATTTTTTTGTGGAAACGGATGTTTCATGTAAAAGGTGTTGTTCAACCTAATTATAAGTTACAACCTAAGGAAGAAGGAGGCGTCAAGTGAATACTCACCGTTACTAAATATTGAGGCTTAGAATAAGTTTTTTTCATAGATGAAGAGTTCAATCTATCGTTTTCTAAAATTGTTCAGAATTGGTTTTGAGCGTTAATTTATTAAAAGATATGCTTGAAGGGGCTATGAAATAAGTGTGTTATCCGATGTTTTGCGTTAACCGATTTGGTGATAATGAATGTATTCAGATGCCCTAAGTATGAATTTGCTTTATGTTTATATCTCGATTTTCGGCTGAGTAAGCCAACTTTTCCTTACTAATTTTTATCGATTTAGGAAACTCTAATAATTCTATAATGCTGCTTACAACTATCTATTATTCTGACAATGTTAGGCTTTTTACACTACAATGGAATAGGTGGAAGGGGTTGTTCAGTAAGAAAACTTTTATGTTTCATTTTTACATAACTTTAAAGAATTAGTGGTGGTTGAAAATGTGCATTAGGGCTGTGTAAATGTATCCATTAAGCATTCGACTTCTTAATACTGTCACTGTCCTCTTCAATTTGCCAGGATACACAGAATAACAGGCTACCCGAAATAGCAGCTTGTAAAAAACTGTTAGACATTTAAAAACATTAAGCAATGCAATACTGCAAACTTGATGTGCTACTGGCTGTTATATTTATCAACACACAATGTGTGTAATGCGGCTGTGTGTGAATGTGGGTATGTCTGTGTTATCCACCCATAACTTTTTGCCTACTTTTATTGTTGCCTATCTGTAGTAACTAACAATCTTGTAATTGAAGGGAAATGAATTGCAATGTATCAGCCTTACAATGAATTTCTTATTTATTTAAAAAAATAAAATCAAAATGTAAAATTATTTTTTATTTTCCTAACCATTTTTATCAAAAAATTTATTTATCTATAAATGACTATAAATAAAATTCAATATATTCATTGTGGGTCTTTACATAAAAATAAAAATTGTCTGTACTTTGCATGACTGAATCACGATCAAACACAGATATTATTTTCTATTACTTCAAATTTAACCATTTTGTTTTAACTTATAATTATAAAAAAAAAAATAAACTGTACGAAATAATTTATTTTTTCAAAAATTTGTAGCTATTATAATTGATATAAGAATGCAAATAATGAAATATATATGTGTGTTAGTGAATGCGCGTATCTGTGAGTGAGTGAATGCACAAATTATACAAGTATGTCTAAAACTTTTGAAGACCTAAAGGTGTATCAAATCATGTGAAAATAACAAATAAAGCTCATTATGATCACAAACAACTATATAAATATATTTTCCTTTCTTTTCTTTATAGTTTAATTCGAAGATGTAAAGAGAAGTAGTCGAACATAAGGTTGATAATGATAAAGAATTTATTACATATATATTTTGAGCAGCGGTATTCAATTGAAGGTAAGGCGTGACAGGTAAGACATATGAATGGCAGCTAGGACCAGCAACAGTAGCCGCTCCACTTTAGGGAAATTTACGCTCATTAAATTACAATTGAAAAAAAAAATACTGCTGTTTGAAATATACTTAATAGTACTATTACTTCTGAATATATGTGAGTAAATTATTAATCATTAAAGAGACGGATGGTTGGGGTGATAAAGTCAAGCTTAGGCCTTCAACAGGGCTAAGAAAAAAACAGATAACAATAGGTATGAGAAACTATAAACATCGAATAATAAAGAATGAAAATAAAAATAGGTAAGAGATAAAATTAAAGTAGATAGAGTGAACATTAAAGTAAAATAAAGTAAAAAACAAAAGTAGTAAATCATTCTACCTACTTTACTTTACTTTAATGTTCACTCTATCTACTTTAATTTTATCTCTATCTATTTTTATTTTTATTCTTTATTATTCAATGTTTATAGTTTCTTACACCTATTGTTATCTGTTTTTTTCAGCCTGCTGAAAGTCTGAACTTCGGGTCAAAACGTCAGCAAATATAAAAATAAATATAATTATTTATTTTTACTATTTTTTAATTTGACTGATCACCCCAACCATCCTTCTCTTTAATTATCCACTACAGTCAACCATCATCCCACAATTATTATTCATTGAGTATAATCATAATCGTATTATTATGATTTCTCTCTTAGACGAGATAAATAACATCTCATCGATCAGCTGCCGCGAAAGGTTGTTTTTCCAGCTCAGCCCCACGGTTTACATATTTTTTAGAGGAATCTCTGTGATTTGTCGCTCAATACAGGTCAAGGATACATCAGAACAGTTAATATTTACAGCGTATACAGGTAAAAACTTTTTATTTCTTTTTTTGTCATCTGTTATGATAAGCAGTGTTGCCCAAATGGGAGACCGAAAAGATTTTTGGTCTTACAAACTCAGTCTTGGTCATGGTCTTGGTCATGCGCAAGAGTCTCGATGTAACTTACTAGCTTATTACTGTTGAGATATTACTGTAATTCTTTTAGATAGGAGAAACTTAACTAAGCCCGAATGAAAAAGTAGAGGTGTTAAATGCAAAAGTATATTGGTTATACTACTTATTTGCACATAGTAAGATTGTCATGGCTTAATTTTTATTCAAAACATCGATTTCTTTTAACGGACAACACTAATGATATGCGGTTTTATTGTTTTAAACCGTAGTTATGTACCCAATTAGATTAAATCTGTCCCGAAAGTTATTCATGTATCAGAAGGACTAATAACACTCAAATAACACCAGATACTGCTGAAATGTATCGAAAAATAGTGAAATACTTATCAGAAACGAATTTTAAAACCTACCAGCTTAGGCAGGAGAAAGCATTACGAGTGGTGATAAGAAATTTGCACTTTTAAACCCCAACGGAAGAGATAAAAGAAAAGAACTAACGACGCTTGGTTTCAAATTAAATATATAATGGTTACGTCACGTAACCAACGTTTTGAAGGTGAATAAGGAGCATCCAGGGGTAAGAAATAAATTCCCACTTCCTTTTTTTTTTCGTAGACTTGGAGCTAATACCAGGAATCGAAAAAAATATGAATGAAATATCGAAAATATTTTGTACTACACTAGCGTGAAAGTAAAGAAGCCAAACCCCAACATAGAAATCGAGATGTGCCACAATTTGCAGCAGACGGTCCTGTAGACTTATTGTCACCACTTGCCGCGTTGCGTGAAATGGCGTGAACAGCACAAATTTCTTAAGTTCACCAAACAAGTATAAGTTCCTGCAGTTTGTGTCCTATGCCTAGAGGGAAACTACAATGTCTGACAAATTTATAAATATCTCAAATTCAGATACCAGAAGACCCGGATTCAAGATGAAACAATCAAACCAAGAAGAGGACCTTCTAGAATAGCGACAACTAATGTTTCACTCTCCCAACTACTTGGAGGTAAGAACCCAAACGATAAATGTGAGGCCCTGCCTCAACAACATCCTCAACCCCAACCTTAATATCCTATTAATCCTAATATACCTATTCATGAACAACCTCATCATCATCAAATTATTCATATTCCTATTCCTTCAAATACCACATATCTCACTAGTTTGTTGGCATCTTTCCTCGTTGGATTCAAATTCCTTGTTACCATAGTCATATCACTCCTTACAAATCTCGTATCTCTCCTCATCCATCCTTTCTAAATTTCTTTTATGACTCCCATCAAACCCATATCTACTTTCCTTCGGAACGCGAATGGTGTTCGAAATCACGTCGACAAACTAACAGCTTTACTACTAGATGAAAACATTGACGTAGTCCTAATTATGGCCTTAAAACAGGTTTTAAAAATACCACAGTACATAACATACCGTACATACCACCCTGACGGTAGAGCACATGCCGGTACTGCTGTCAAGATTTCCTACAAATCACCGCCATCGTAATCAAAACCTTCTCCTTTCCGGTCACCCGGGCATCAGCATATTGCCCTCCTAACTGATCAATACCAATGTCCAGTTTAGTTCTCTCCTCAACTCCGTCGGACATCCTATTCCTAAACCCTCTATACCGTCCTTCGTCAGAGTCCTCCTAGATCATCGATAGGCTGATCGCACAGGTGCCCCACAGTGCAGCTGTATAACTAACAATAATACGAATTCTATTATTAATTAAATAAGTAAAAATAAAAAAATAACACTAATAATCGTACAGTACATCATAATAAAACTGAATTGGTAATAATAAAGTAATATAGCACTAAGGCAGAGTGACGAGGATACGGAGCTCAGGATTGATGGATTGACTGAATGATAAAAAAAATTATATAATTAACATCAACATTAGCGACTAATTTTCTTTATTTGTTCCCCTCTATTTAAAATAAAATAAATGAGGAATGGATAAATGCCATAAAACCGATTAAGTGGAATGAGGAAAATTATTTTTTATTTAAACCGACAGGTTATTCCCATTTTTACTCAAGGCTCATTTGCTTGTCAACAGCTAGTGTACGGTTTCATTCTAGCAAACTGACTGAAGCGCAGTGTATTAGCTAACAGTTCTGATATTAAGTAACATTCTTTATTATGTAATCCTCGGTAAAAAATGATAGCTTCAAATTTTTAAGGATTCGATTTAAGTTTTCATATACTATTTGTTAATATACTTTGAAAGCCATTGTAATAATATATTCACCGAAAAATAAAATACTTAACCCTAATTTCAAAAAACAAATATATTTATTAACACTGAATAAGCTGGCATTAAAAATGGCCACAACAAACCTTACTTCTCAATATTAAAAAAACTTGTGTACTTAATTTATTAATTTTTATCTGCCTCAGATACCATAATCCTCAAATTAAATGATAAAAATTTGGGCAATCGCCTGTTCATCAAAATTAACTGTAACTCTGATAATTAATTATTAGTGAAATGGTTATCATAAATTCAGAACAATTACATACTTGAGATTCATAATTCACAAGGTATTTATTGAATGTAAAAAATGACCTTAGTACCTGTCTGTATCTATTTAGTGACGCTGGGGAATTTTTGGAAGGGCAAGGTTAATTATAGAACCACAAGCCAGTTAAAAAAAAAGTAATAATGTCAAGTTTTATGTCGGTGTGGAATGACAAGATAAAAGAAACCGAGGACAATTGGTTATGCGTTGGAACAATTATATCCTCAAGTGGTTTCTGTTGAGTTACATAAGAGAGCAGTTGTTCAGTGGCAATGGAGACTGTTGTAGACACTAGGAGGAGAAGCACAGCGGTGAGCAGCACCAACAACTCCGGAAAGGGAACTAGCTTGGACTGCTTGGTAGAAGGTAGCAAGCACTATATTATCACTCATCTAGATCCATTCAAACTAATGTTCTACACCTATTTTTCTAGATGACCTTTGTGCCCCCCTCCCCCTCCCCCACTACACCTCCAGTCTCCCGTCTCACTTGCCGATCACGTGGCTCACACTTTCCCCTTAGCTCTTCTTTCCGCTTGGCAGGCAACTAAAAACTATCTTAAAATAATAAAAATGGCCAGTCTTTTTAGAGCAAGGCATTCACAATCATTAAAGGGCGGATGTGATATACCGGATAGATTAGAGAAAATGTTATTAGTCCGCATTACAGGCAGACCCCTTTTATCAAATAATTTGTATTCGTCTAAAACTCCGTGATAGCTTCATCCCATCGTAACCTACAACTGTTTTATTTCTTTAAAAAAGTCTCGGAAACGGAGCTTTTTCAATCACTAAACTTTTTCTATTTAATGAGGTATTAAAAACTCATCAACACCCATTTTGCTTTCCACCTGAACCATAGATAATTTGATCATAAAATTCAGAAATAAATGTGGCCTACAAACATATTATGCCGTTTCCGGTGACCTCTACTCCAACATGTCAACATAACTAGGTACTTTCATGAGAAAACACTTCGTTTCTGAGAATTTTCATAGATAAAAAAGGTGTAGGTTACGATGAAATGATGCCACTCACGGAGTTCTATGTAGAGGGATGTTAATAATTTGATAAAAGGGGGTCTGGTCTGTACAGGGGACTATAAAATAAACAGAGTGCCCCGTTAGTAAAAGGAAATAGTTGAAGGAGTTATAGATTTAAAAAAGATTTATATAAATAAAAAACCGGCTAAACAACACTAAGTACTATTTTCCATTAAATTATTGATAATTCACTCCTTTTTTTTTTTATCACCCTCTAACTTGAACAGTTGCTCCACTTTTAGAAAAAACTTCCTTGTCTAATAAAGTTTAAGTTCATATAAATAATTTGAAGTTTGTTATAGAATAAGATGAGATTTCCCTTTAATTATGGGTAAAACTATGTGATTTAATGTCCTGATACCCACCACAAAGATAACCACAGTAATTTATTAAAAAGCTTTATTTATTTTTTTTTTTTATGACCTGTTGGATGTATTCTATTAATTTTTGTAAATTAATCACAAAAATAATTTTTTTTTTTAAATAGGAAGCGATAAATTTTCCGTTAATATTCCTCCTTTTAATGGTTTTAACAAACAAAAGCCCTACCTGCAATCATAGCAAATTTTGTCTAATTTACTAATTACTAATTATTAATTACCTAAAATAAACATTTTTTTAATTATCCCTAGCTATTCAATAAAAAACGTGACACTTATGAAAAAAAAAGTTCAAAAATTAATTTACTTTAATAGCAGGTAAGGTTTGTGTTTGTTAAAACCATTTAAAGGACACTTATTAGCGTTTACTTTATCGCTCCCTATTTAACAAAAAATGTGACTTAGTTAAAATAACACATGACGTAAATTTCCTTTGGTCATTGGAAAATCGGACCATTGTTTATATAAACGTTTTGTAGATTTTGAGATGTGCTAACGCTCTAAATATTTGCCTTTACTAACGGTATATGTCATAAATGGCCAAATTGGGGGAAGAACAATAGCAACAATATAGTCAATTATAGTAAAAATTGGTTTATTTTATGAATATAATTAATTAATTTAGTATTATAATTTATTTAAATAACTTAAAATTCTTTATTCTTTTCGTTTTTAGAAGAATCCTTATTTAAATTTTAAATATAAATAAAAAAAAAGTTTGGCCTATTATTATTTGGAAAATATCGTGATCTTTTATCCCTTAATATTTTTTTATTAATATATAAAAATCAAAAATTTTACGTTAAGAACAACATGCAAGGAAGAAGAAATCTTATTCACACATTTTTGAACAAAATAGTTCTATAAAAAATTAATTCTTAAAAATTGTTTATAATTTTATTTTATTTTTCTTAACGTGATCATTTTTTCATTCACTTGATATCTCCTATATTTTAAAACTTACACCTATTATCTTTAATTATATAACTGCTGTTGATGGCAGACATTAATTTTAAATTATAATTTTTTTTTCACTCGGTTATTTTCGTTTCATTTCTTACGATTAATTTCAAAAGTTTTAGTTCAGTTTGAAAAAGTTAATCATGTTCCTCACATACCTGTATAACTGTACCCTCCGCACAACTCACTTTCCTCTCATATGGAAACACTCCATTATTATCCTCTTCCCTAAACCAGGTAAGCCTGTTAATAATACCTCATCCTATAGACCAATAAGCTTACTCGGAAATCTTTGAAAAAATCCTTCTCAAACGTATCCTACCCATTCTCGAAACAAACAATATCCCCTCCCATCAGTTTGGTTTCCGCTCAAGACATTCCACTGTTCAACAAGGCCTCCGCGTTGTTGACCATATATCCTCTGCGCTTGAAAACAAGCAATATTGCACTAGTGCCTTTCTGGACGTAGCGCAAGCTTTCGACCGGGTGCTTGCTTTTCAAGCTCAAAACTCACTTACCCCAATCCTTGTATCTAGTCCTCAAATCCTACCTCTCAAATCGTTCCTTTCAAGTCCGCTGCGGCACTGAATTCTCCAATTATTATCCAGTTGAGGCTGGTGTTCCACAAGGCAGTGTCTTGGGCCCAGTTCTCTACATCCTTTTCACAGCTGACATTCCAACCCATCCTAATACCCTTCTAGCAACATTTGCTGACGATACCACCATCCTATCTTCCCACCCAGACTCTGAAACAGCATCCCTAAACCTTCAAAGACACATCTCCCTAATAGAGCAATGGTGCAACAATTGGCGTATTAAGATCAATGAATCGAAATGCAAGCATGTCACCTTTACCCTCCGACGCAGATCCTGTCCACATATCCTTTTCAACTCAGTACCTCTTCCCATCTCAGACTCAGTTCGATATCTTGGATTTCTTTTAGACAAAAGACTAACATGGAACCCACATACCAGACTTAAAAGACAAGAGCTTAACCGACGACTTGGCCAGTTATACAGACTACTTAACAGAAAATCTAACCTCTCAATTGAAAACAAACTATTAATATACAAGACCATACTGAAACCCATCTGGACCTACGGACTTGAACTGTGGGGGACAACTAAATTATCGAACATCAAACGCATCCAATCCTTCCAGTCTAAAATCCTTCGTATAATAGTCAATGCTCCTTACTATGTTACGAACAAAACCTTACACCATGACCTTAACATCCCTTATGTCCTTGACGTTATTCCATCCCGATTTTCAAATTTTCATCAGAACCTAACCTATCATCCTAATCCCTTAGCACAATCCTTATCTAGTTCCAGTCATCCCTACAATCCTCCTCGAAGGTTGAAGCGGCAGTGGCCTCGAGATCTTTAGTAAAGACGTCATTGGAGTCCTGGCAATGGCCAGCTTCTCCACTCAAGTCATGAGCGTATGTGGCTTTAGTGCTCTCTCTCAGTCTCCACTGGATTCCCATCCTAGTGATGCGGCTGAGAGAGAAGCGCTGGGATCTCTTGGAGTCTTGCCTTGTTCTCCACATGTGGGGGAAAAGGCCCGACTCGGAGCTCCCTCGGCTGACTGTAAATATTGTAAATAATTTTGAATGTGTTTTTATTTATTTATTTTTTTTTTTTTTAGTTTTTATTTAATGTTATATCAGTTTGATTTATTCTGTTACTCCAAATTTTATTTTATTTTATTTTCTTATAATCTTGTTGTTCTTTTATTGTATATATGGTATGATTGTACTTCATTCATCATAAATACTCAATGCCCTTAATTGAGGCAAAATGTATTTTTTTTCTCTCAATAAAAAAAAAAAATTCAAAAGTTTTAGTTCAGTTTGAAAAAGTTAAGGTTAATGAATTTAGTTAAAAATACAACATTCAGTTTGGTAAAATCAATTAACGATTACTAAACTAAAAGGGTCAATCTAAAATATTTACAAATATCAGGGAGTTAATTTATTTATAATAAATGACTATTAATATGAAATAGTATATTTAGTTATAAAGGAATATCAATTCAAAAGAAATGTTTTTTATTGTGACGAAATAGTCAATTTTGTTGAGTTCTGGTCTCTAAAGATGAAAAATGAAAATGAAATGAAAAAAATATTTTATTATTTTGGGACTGTTGTCCCTTTAGAACAAATTATATATACAGATTGTATGTCTGTGTGGTTACAATTGGATTATATATTTACAATAAGAGTTGACTAAAACTAAAATTACTGAAGAAGAGAAAGAAAAGAACAAGAAAATTGTACATATATGAGATACTAAAAATAACCTAAATAAATTGAGGTAGTCTCTGGGGATGCTTAGATATTTATCTTAAGTATATTTCACAATCAGTCGGATTGAGAAAGGAGTAGGTGTTTAAAGAGGAGAGGTTTCAAAGAGGAAACTGATTGAGCGTGTCGAATATCATCAGGGGTGGAATTCCAGAGGGAGGCTGCTTGTATTGCAAAGGATTTGTCAAACGCAGCAGTTCGGTGAGGAGGAGGATAGAATTCGGAAGTACGAGATCTAGTGGGACGGGATTGGATGGAGTATTTGAATTGTAAGCTGTGAAAAATATAGGAGGGTCGATGAGTTCTAATGATTTGGTACAGAAAGGTGGCTAGGAAGTACTGACGGCGATAGGATGGGTAAAGCCACCTCAACTCAGTGTAATACTGGATAATATGCGTATCCCTTGAGATTCTGAAAACAAATCGTAGTGCACAATTCATTAGGCGTTTAAGTTTGGCCTCGGAATCTCCCGAGAGTCCACCGTACACCATACAGCCATAGTCGAAGTGGGGGAAAACAAGGGAGGAAACTAGGAGCTGACGGGACTTATATGGAAGGAGATATCGTAGACGATTGAACTGTTTTAGAGTAGAGATAGTGCGACGGGAAATTTGGGAGATGTGTGGTTTCCAGGATAGGGTTTGATCAAAAGTAACACCTAGGTTTTTAACGGTGGTGTGAAATAAGATAGGCGAATTGTTCAGGAGGAGATTGGGAGATACCGGGTAGGATTTCAGGAGTGAGGGGGATGCGATCAAGATGGCTTTTGTCTTCTCGGCGTTCAGAGTGAGCCTATTGCGGTTTGCCCAAGCACTTATTCTGTCAATGTCTTCCTGAAGTTTTAGAGTGGTATCTGAGAAATCTGTTGGATTAAAGGAGAGGTCAATTTGAATGTCATCGGCATACAGGTGGTATTGACAGTGCAGGATAGAGGAAGGGAGGTCATTTATATAGATGGAGAAAAGGATGGGGAATAAGAAAGAGCCTTTTGGGACGCCTCTGGTCAGAGGTAGAGATTCTGATGGGGGTTTATTAGGAATTACAACGTACTGGGAGCGACCTGTAAGGAAAGATTGGAACCAACCAATTAAGGGAAGTAGAAGAAAAAGAGATATTTAATTTTGGTTATTAGGATGTTGTGGTATACGGAATCAAACTCTTTGGAAAAGTCTAGGAGAATAAGGATGGTTAGTTTCTGCTGATCTATGGTTGTGTGAAGGTCTTGGGAAATTTTGATAATGGCAGACTGAGTTGACTTTAAGATCAGGATTTGTTTACTCGATTTGATCCTTAGGTTAAGTTATTGTGTTTAAGGTTAAGATCTCTCAGCAAGCAGCTTATACAAGATATGGCACGAGTAGGAATGAGCAATTCCGACTACAGGTCAGAACGGAATTTTCCACCACTGAAATTCGTTCCAATTCTCGTTCCGTTCCATCTTCTTTTCGAACAACACATGAACCGCAAAAAAGAATAATGAAGCAAATATGCGTAATACTAAAACTATTTAAAATGTCTGAAAAATTATTGAGGCTGAGAAAAATGAAGATAAAGGAGAGGAGTAGAGACAAATGAAAAAAAAAAACCAACTAGAAGTTTTAAGAACATTGATCAGAGCTGAAGAGTAACATTCTCCAAATGGTAAGCCTGAATCAAAGGCAATGATTGAATTCAACAGGTACTTAGAAATGGATATTTTATACAACAACGAGGATCCTATTAAGTGGTGGTTTAGTCTGCAGAACTACAGCCCTAATTTGCACATCATTTCCAAAGAAATGTTGAGTATAGTGGCCGCGTCAACGAATCTTTTCAAAAGTGGCATGTTGATTAACTAACGTCTGACTTAATTATCATTTGCTAAAGTAAAAATTGCTGTTTTAAATTCCAATTTTTGAATTAATTTATATAAAGTTTTTTGCGTTTTGTTTTTCTAATTCGTTCTAAATTTTATATTACAGATTTTTTTTTGTTTTTATCTTCGTTCTTTTAATAAAACCAATAAAATTAATATATTTGTCTTAATTTTCCTTAAATATTCCCTTACCCCAAGTTACCGAAAAATATTAATGAATAAAAATCCATTTCTGTTTTCTATTTTTTTTTTTTTATTATTATATGCACAGTTTAACTATTTTAAGATTTAATAATTTAAACTGAGAATAACAACACATGTAGACACTTTAATCCATACCTAAATAATTTCAAACGGATGATAGAATGAAATTTCAGATTGGAACGAGAAAGACCGTTTCCCGTGTAACCATTCCGAACCGTTCCAGAGTGGAATGTGAGGCCACTCGGAACTAGAAAGACCGTTTCCCGTGTAACCATTCCGAACCGTTCCAGAGTGGAATGCGAAGCCACTCGGAACTAGAAAGACCGTTCCCCGTGTAACCATTCCGAACCGTTCCAGAGGTGGAATGGTTTCATCAAACCGGTTCAAGAAATTTTTATTACGACTAAAGAGAGTTCTGTTTCATCTTCGATCTGCTGTTGTAATATGACTTACAAATAAATTAAAAATAAAATAATAGATATTTTTAAAATTTTTAATTTTTTAAACAATATTGATATCTCTCATGACTTTTATAGGTAGCTGGAAAAAGCAAATTAAAATAAAATGGGAAATCCAAATAAACAAATAGTTTGTTTGAATCTTGTCATTATAATTAATATTTTTAAAATTTGCAAATTTCTATCTAAAATTATGATTAAGATCTTATTATATTTTATTTAATTACATTTATTTGTATTCAATCAATCATTAAATTAATTTTAGTCGTTATGATTTACTTTTGAAAACAAACTATTCGACTATTCCGTTAATCAACTTCGACGGCAATTAGCGCAATAACCGGAATTGCTACACACCTTTTGTACCTATTTGGCTTTTTTGCCAAACATTTACCCATCGCAACCTAAACTAAGTCTTTAGTCTGTTTATATTCTTAGATAACGTTCCAGCGGAACGAAGTTACCGAGGGTTTCGTTCCGTTCCAAACCGTTCCAGTGGTTGAATTCGTTCCGCGAACCATTCCGCCCGGAACTGTAAGTCCCTATATACAAATAACTCTGCCTATATTGATATGGTAACATTCTTCATATTGTATGTTTATCTTCATTACCTTCAGATAACTTCCAGCCGACTTAAGCGGATCCAGCCAGGTGGCGCGGGGAGTGCGCCACCCCTGGAGGCTTGAAAAAAGTTCCAAAGCAGCTATTTAAAGAAAATAGAAATATAGGGAAAATTCATCCTCATTCAAGAAATAAAAAAAAAAATTATTATCGTGACCAGCACTAGCAAATTCTGCGCGCGCCCTGTCTCAGATGGTGGAAAAAAATTCAGAAAAAGTAACAAAAAGCACCTAATTAAAGAAAAGAGAAATGTAGGCAAAATTCATTCTCATACACGAATTTCCTAATGTAATATAAAAAAAATTTCTATCCGTGACCAGTACTAGCGAATTCGGCGACGGGGCGCACCCTCCCTTAGATGGCGGAAAAAATCCGGAAAAAACACCTATTTAAAGAAAAGAAATGTATGGAAAATTCATCCTCATACACGAATTTCCATATGTAATATAAAAAAACAATTACTATCGTGACCAGCACTAGTGATTTCTGTCAGGGGGCGTGTTCCCATCCGGATATTGGAAAAATAATTTCTAAAAAAAAGATCCAGAAAAACACTTATTTAAAGAAATGAGTAATGTAGTTTTTGGATTGCCGTGAGATGCGAAGGCTTGTGTTCCTTTCGCAGTTTGTTCCTATTGACTCCGAACTGGGTCTCGTAGGTGAAATACATGATGGAGGAAAATTTATTAAAAAAAAAAGAAACTTCATTTATCCTTTCGAACCACCTTTTATTCGAGCACAAGAAAATACGGGTTTTCTCGGACCAGTTTTTACTCAGTTTCAATAGATCTCAACGTATTACGACCTTCAGCAACTATAATCTTCTGAAGAATCCATGCGAATCATAAAACTGGTCACGATAATAATTTGTATATTTCCCATTATTAGAATGTATTGTTCTTTTATTAAAATAGCTGCTGTTGGGAATGTACTGTTGGGAACTAACGTTTTCATGATGGAATGTACTAATTATTTGGTCTTCGATTTGATCGGAATCTGATTATAATCGTAATCGGAAATTATTCTGAATTTTTTTTTCTTACAGAATTCATTTCCAATCTGCGGGGCCTTTTATAGTTATATTTTTAAGATTTTGACAATATCGGTAAAAATTTGCTTTCGTTGGCCGTGATTATCGACCATATTTCTTAATCAAATTATAAAGTTTAGGTACTCGTTCAACACACAATTTGAGATTTTTTAATTACTTAAAGACTACGTTTTTCACTTTGATGCACTGTTTAGTAGTAGTACACGAAAAAAAAAAATCAGATAACGGTCGTTAAGTTTTTTCTTGGTGACCCGTTTTAACAATTTAGTTTTTTACGTGTTTTAACCCATGTACAGAATGTCTCTTAAGTAGAGGAAAATACTTAAAGGAGTGATAGCGAAACTCATTAAATACAAAAAAGTTTATATAAACAATGGTTTTATTTTTAGCAGGAAAGTAGGGAATTAAAGTTTTGTGATTTTTTATGTAAGCCACGTTTTTTGTTGAATAGGAAGTGATAACAAAAAACTAATTAATTTAAGTAATTAATGATAGTTTCACTGTAAACAAGAAAAAATTTACTTTAAATAAAAATTCGAGTTCGCTTTTGTTAAAACCATTTAAAGAGGACATTTGAGCGACTACACGCAACTAAGGAGTAGGGGGGGGGATTGGTAGTGGTGGGGAAGCACGTGGTACAGAGGTACGCCCCTCTCTGAGAAAATTCCTGGATCCACTACTGAGTGGATTAATAGTTAATATTCTGTATGATTATTAATTGATGAATATTCAATAAATTATTTTCAATGAATTGTTTTGCTATTTAGGTTCAAGTTATTCTTAAGATTTAGAAGTTATTCTTAGCTTTAAGTATTTTTTTTTTTATTAGCACATACACCAATTTAAAATAACATTTAGAAAAGATTCCATCTGTCTTGAAATAAGTTAATTTTTTACAAAACATAATTATTTTGGTCATCCTTAAAATTATATTGCAACCTATCTAGGGTGGCAAACGCCCATATTTGCAGTCTATGGCGAGAGTACTTTCGGCATTTACTGCCAACAACTTTCTTCAAATCAGATACGTTTTTCGAACACAGCTCCCGGTTGAAAAGGACAACCTCAATTAGAAGATAAATAAAAGAATTGTTCCTCTTTTTTGTTTAATTTTCTTTAACTGATTGTGCCCTTGGAAGTTCCTCAGTAATTTAAAGACAATTTTACGACTCTTGTTATATCTGGGTGAAGAAATAACTCCTACCAACAGGCGTCTGTACTGGCTCGTACAGTCACTAGAGAGCGACTGGGAAACTATAAACTAAATACCTACGGTTTGCGGCCGGTAGAGTGAGGTGCAAAAAAGACGATGGGCAACCAATGATATTTATTAACCAACCACATGTTCTTGTTTTCTGCTGACCCTCTGGTATACGTCAACCTATAGATAGCAATAGCCGAAGGCTTCCAGTCATTTCCTACTATAAAATATAGTACTGTATTAGGTGGCTCGCCTTTTATTATTATATCTCTAGTTTAATCAAATTATTTTTTTTTCTCTTGTATCTTTCTTCAAAACTATATACATGTTTTTCTTCTTTTACAACCATTATTTTCTTCTTTCTAAATTTTTTTTTTTACTTATTTCTCCTAATTCCAACGTCTATCCATCATATATATATATATATATATATATATATATATATATATATATATATACTTTTCTGCTTTCCGTCTAATGTGTTAACTATTTGTCACTTAATTCACAATCTCTCTCCGCTCACTATGACGAATTTATGCAATATTTCACCCATAATTTTCACTACATTATTGCAGTATCAGAAACATGGCTTAAGCTATATATCCTTTCCTCCTGTGTTTCCTTACATGATTGTACCTTCAGCCGCCATGACTGGATTTCCAGGATTGGCGGAAGTGTTGGCCACTATGTCCATTATAGCCTGAAATCCCGTTTACTAGATATCTCATCCTCTTCCTATTATCCTCACATTGAATTCCTCTTCGTTGAAATTTCTTTCAAATCACATCTTCTCTTATATGAAATGAAATTTTTTTTGTTTATTATCCTGGGACTGTTGTCCCTTTAGGACAAATTACAGATACAGAATAAATGCCTGTGTGGCCATACATAAAGTTTATTATTTACAATTCTTATTAAGATTAAGATTTCGGAAAAAGAATAAAACAAACATGGTCAATTTTGGGTCTAATGTCATACCTAAAAACGATTTTGTCTGTATATGGAATCAAGGTGCTGTCTAGATAGAGTTCAGGAGAGGAAGGGTGTGTTTCTCTTTCTACTGAAATGGAGGCATTTAGTTTTTCGGCGGAAAATTGAAGACCAGTCGATAGGGACCAGTTATTGATTATATTTATGGTATCATGCATTGTATGTTTTATGGTGGCAATGTTTTGAAAACTAAAAAAAAATTGGCCAAATCGTCTGAAAATATTAGTAGCTTAACACCTCTTGGCAAGTTGAACCCCAAGTTGTTTATTGTTAAGCAGAATAGGGTTGTACACATCCACTAGCGGATCCAGGATTTAATTTTGGGGGGGCTTCAGGCCGAAACCTTTTTTTAAATAAAAATAACGATAATTACTTTGGAAAAACAGAAAGAAACTAACTACCTATATGAAATGGTGTTTAAGTTATTCCTTATGTACTTTTAAATGTAATTACACGAACAATAATACTTTAAGAGGTATTTTTTTTCCCATAAAACATGGTTATATTTTTCCATTTTGGGGGGAGGCGTCAGCCCGAAAGGCCCTCCCCCCCCCGTAGATCCGCCCGTGGACACAGCCCTGAGGGACTTTACTGATCTGTTCATGACCTTCGGATAGTTTGCAACCTATCAAAACCGTAAATTGTCGATTTGAGAGAAACTGGCTTATATTACAGAACATTGTCCTCTAATTCCTATGGGTGGTAGCTTACTTAGGATTATAGTGTGATTTATGTAATCGGAAAATACCGTAATCAGTTATTGGGATTTGATAAAAGCATACTGGGTTTCGGCCTGTAATGCAACCAAATGATCGATTATACATCTTACAATGCAAAATTCTGATTCAAACAGCTGAAGTAAGTTATTCGTCTTTATAATCCACATAAGTCTTTTATTGACCATATGTTCTATAATTCTGCTTAAACAACTTACGAGAAATATAGGCTGATAACTGCTTGGGACGGGTTGTCTTTTTCATTTTTCAGGATAGGGATTACCACCGAGTCGCACCAGGCATTCGGGATATGTCCAGTTGACCAGATATGATTGTAGTAATCCATCATCTATTTCAAAGCGTCAGTGAGTAGGTTTTTAAGCATATCATAATGAATGTTCTAAGGACTGGGTGTTGTCCCTTAGACCCCTATTTAGGGTGGTTTTTAATTCCCATATTGGAAAGGGTTGGTTATAAAATGGGGTTTCCAAGTAAAATCGGTATTCCCGAGGTAACTTGTATCGATGCTTTAAATGCTTGTATGGTCTTATTAGTAATGATTTCACAACCTGCTTCAGCACCTACTTCAGATGGAGAAGATTGAGGCGATGTTTCCTATGAAGGTAAATGAGACCAATCAGCTCTGTTGAGTATCCATGTCGGTTTTACGCTTATATATCTAGGTAGAGTTTATATATCTAAATTTAATAAGTGGAAAGTGATCACTACTGTATAAATCGGGTAAAATTGTCCACTCAATAGTAATGTATAAAACAGAGCTGCAGTGAGAAACATCAAGAACGGAGTAACTACCATAAATAGATCTGTGGAAGCAGTTCAGTGTTAGCATTGAGAGAGCTAAGACGCGCCTCTCTAGTCGCTCAAAGATAAAATTAAATACATTTATTAATTTCTTTTACTTATAACTTTTCATTTATTATTTGTTATTTACTATAAGGATTTATATTTATTTTTATAAACTATAAGGATATATTTATTTTATTTCATTTTATCAATTTTGTTTTCTTTATTACTTGCTTTCTTTTGATTTCTTTTATTACATTTTATTTTATATTTCTATGGAGGATCCCATAGATTTAAATAGCCCAAGGGTTAAGCGAAAACGACCTCGAGGTCGTCTTAAATTTGAAGCCGAAAATACGGATGGTGCAATCCCTATTAGCCCATCGTTCTTTATAATAGAAAGATTAGATGATTAAAATTTTCAAAAAAGTATTCCCGTTCTTAATAAATAAGTTTATTTCAGGTTTAGTGAGAGACTTAAAAAATGTCAAAAAGCCAAGAAATGGTACATTACTTATTGAAACCAAAAACAGAGAATAATCAGAAGAATTATTAAAATGTAAAAATTTTGGTGGCCAATTTCCGATTCAGGTTTCTCCCCACAATACCTTAAATTACAGTAAAGGACTGATTCGATGTTACGGTCTCCAATTTCGAGAGATAGACGAAATCAAAAATGAATTATCTCCAGTGATAAAGAATATATTACGCATTCAAATAAAAAAGAAATAGAAATGAAATATCGTTAAATTCTTATATCGTGATCTTTTCTACACCGAGAATTCCGAAAACAATAAAGAAAGGATTCCATTCGGTCCAGTTACAAGATTATATTCCTAATCCACTTCGCTGCTTTAACTGTTTATCTTTCGGTCACCCCTCGAACGTCTGTAAACAACAAAGTAAATGTATTCAATGTGGAGAAGCAAAACATGAAGATAATGTGAGATGTACGAGCCCAGCCCGCTGTACTGATAACGTGAGATGTACGAGCCCAGGCTGCTGTATTGATTGTGCTCAAAATCACAACTCATTAGTTGGTTGGTGTCCGACTTTATAATACAAAAAGTAGTAAAAACTATCCAAACCATAAATTATCTTTAAATGAAGCAAAAATAAAATTATAAAGAACAGAATCCAACCCAGTTTGCTTGATCTTTTGCTGAAATTACAAAACAAAATCCTAATATTATCGAAAAGAAAGACATAGGCATTCAAACAAATTCATTGTTTAATTTTGGAGAAAACATATATAATAACACTTATACAGCTGACACTATAAATACCCAAACGTCAACAAATCTTACCTACTCCCTATCCCCTCCACTAATCCTCCTACCCAACACCCCTCCCAACTCTCCCTCCACAACGCTGGAAGCATTTACTTAGTACTACTAGACATTACAATAAACACCTACAAAACGCTCACTGCCGTTACCATAAACAAACATCCTACGTTATTCTTATTCTATTAATACAAAAGTAGATCCTATCGTTCTATAATCAAGAAACACTCCTCTGGTCCCACCTCCGGCCGCCTCCCTGCCCCCGCCACCGGCCAGCTCCCTTTTCCCGCCGCCAGCCGCCTCCCTATCGACCCCAAAGCCTCCCCGCAGTATTTGCCTATTTTTCAGCGGAATCTCTCTGACTTTTCATTGAATACATTTCAAGTGTATATCACAACAGTTGATATTTGGTGTTTGATATCTTTTTTTCTTTTTTTTTCTCTCTCTTTCTTTCTTCTTTTATGATAAGCGGTATAGTCACCAAGTCATGTCCGGTAAGGTGCCCAAGAGGATTCAGTCAGACGGCGATAGTACACCTCGTGGTTTAGCAGCAAAACAACATCGTTGCCTACGAGAAACAACAGAAGTGAAATCTCCAACAACAAAAGTGAACACTTCAGAACCAGAAACTCAGCCACAACCAGGAACTTCTTCGCAAGAAATGATCGAAGAATCCCCTTTATTTACTCCAAACCCCTACCAAGTGCTCCAAAATGTCCGAGAGGTAATGGAGTCTGCAGCTATACCCACAGAACCAATACTTCCTCCGATATTTGTTCAAAAATTCCTGTTGTTCTGCACCAAACTAAATAAAATCTGCTCTGGCAGTTATTCATACCTTAACAGGACCAACGATACAAAAATAACACCAGATACTGCTGAAACCTACCGAAAAATAGTGAAGTACCTCTCAGAAACGAATGCTAATTTTCATACCTAGTAGGCAGTAGAGATCTTTACGAGTAGTAATAAGAAATTTACACTCCTCAACCCCAACTGAAGTGATTAAAGAAGAACTAAAGACTCTTGGTTTCAATGTACGTCAGGTAACCAACATCTTAAAGGAGACAAGAAGCAGCCAGGGTTAAGAAATAAAATCCCTCTACCATTGTTTTTCATAGACTTGGAGCTATCACCAGGGATCGAAAAAATATACAATATCACAAGATTATATTACACAATGGTGAAAGTAGAGAAACTATACCCCAAGAAAGATATCGTACAGTGCCATAATTGTCAGGCGTATGTCCACACGAAGACATTGTCACCATCTGCCGCTTTGCGTGAAATGCGGTGAACAGCACAAATCTGTGGGGTGCACCAAACCGATGCAAGATCCTGCAGTGTGTGCACTATGCCTGGAGAAACACCCAACCAACTACAAAGGATACCAAATTTACAAGAATCTCAAACCCAAACACCAGAAAAACCTAATTCAAGATGAAGCAGGAAGACCAAGAAAAGAGAGAGAGCCTTCTAGAATAGTTAACAATAGTGTATCATTTTCCCAGCTACTTAGAGGTAAGAACACAACCGAAAAACGTCAAGCCCTGCTGCAACAACAACCTCAACCCCAACCTCAAAATCCTATTGATCCGAATATACATAACCATCAACGACGAATTCCTCATATCCCTCCTCTTTCAAATTCAACAGATCTCACCAGTTTGTTAGCATCTTCCCTCACCGATTTAAAATCCCTAGTTACTCCACTCATAGCACTCCTCACAAATCTCGTATCTCGCCTCATCCTTCCTTTAAAAAATCCTTAATGACTCACATCCCAAAACCCATATCCATTCTACTTTGGAATGCGAATGGTGTTAGAAATTACGTTGACGAACTAACAGATTTATTACTGGACAAGAACATCGACGTAGCACAAATTACGGAAACACGACTGACCAAAAACAGCATTTAAAAATACCTCAATACATAACATACCGTACTGACCATCCTGACAGTAAATCACATGCCGGTACTGCTGTTACAGTACACCACTCCCTTTCTCATTACCAGCTCTCATTACTGACTCAAGATTTTCTACAATCAACAGCTTTCGTAATCAAAACCGTCTCCTTTCCCATCACCATAGCATCAGCATATTGTCCTCTTAACAGATCCATATCCAATGTCCAGTTCAGTTCTCTTCTCAACTCCTTGGAACATCACTTCATCCTGGGTGGAGATTTAAATGCCAAACATCATCAATGGGGTTCTAGAATTACGAATTCTCGTGGTAGAACATTGCTATCACCACTCAAATCCCAACGTTTCAGTCTCGTTCCTCCCAACTCACCTACCTATTGGCCCACAGATGCTAACCGCAATCCCGATATCCTTGATTTTTTCATCCACAGTGGCTTAGGTCCCCTCAATCATTCCCTTACCCGTCTCTTCGAAATATCCTCAGATCATAGTCCATTATTACTCCAATTATCTCTAGCTTCTATTCCTAAGTCTTCTGTGCTGTTCTTCATAAGAGGCCCAGTTAACTAGAAACTCTTTCACCAAATCCTTTCCAATAAAATTGACCTCAGAATAACCCTGAAAACCCCAGAAGGCCTTGAAAATGCCGTACATTTTTTTACCACGACTATCCAACAAGTAACCTGGACCACTCTTCAAGAACTCCCCAAAAAAATAAGTTACCTCAAAACCTCATAGACCTAAGCCACACCAAGCGCCGTTCCAGATTATTATGGCAACATACTAGATACCCCACAGATCGTCAATCCTATATTTATTTCTGAAAAAAAATAAAGCTAGAATTGGCCACCTGCAGATCCCAATCCTTCAACTCCTGCCTTACTTCCCTCTTTTCTATTGACAATTCCTAATGAAAGATCACTAAACAAATCCTAAAACCCCATCATATATCACATCCTCTCCGTCGAGGTGATGGCTCTTGGGCAGCACCTGACGAAGATAGAGCCGAGGAATTCGCCAAACACATTTTCTTTACATTCACCTCTCATCCGGAATCCAACCCCGTCCACACGTCAGCAGTAGAGGAATTCCTTAATTCACCCATTCCACTCTCTTTACCGCCTAAAGCAGTCAATCCTTCTGAGGTCAAATACCACTTACATAAACTACCTACCGCAAATCACCTTTGAACAACTTTGAGCGCATTTTACATTTTCTCCCTGCCTAACCTGGCCACATTGCACCCAAACGGATTCGTTTTAGATTGTGCTGTTAAGTGTGAGAATCCTAAAAAATTCCAGCACCAGAGTGGGTTCGGTATTTATGGTTGAACTCAAACTTTGTCTTAACCAATTTGCAAAGTTTATGGTGGTTGGGGATTGAGAAAGTTACTATATAGTTATGAGTTAATAATACATTTGCATTACTTTTAAATTTTATTCTAACTATATCTTTGATCAATGGTTCTTTTAAAATTCTTAAAATTAAAATGGTTCTCTAAGATTAGCCTAGAAAAATAAGAAAAACAACCATTTTAATTTTAATAATTATAATTTAAGAATAATTTTAAAAGAACCATTAATCAAAGATATAGTTAGAATAAAATCTAAAAGTAGGGGAAATGTATTATTCTATGTATTAATGTATTGTTACGGGAAAAAGGATATTTCTATTCAATCTAATATTCTATATTGTTTTCAGAAAATTTTGAAAAAGCAGAGAATAATAAACCCAGCGCAGCTATAATAAATCAAAATACTCCTAAATAGGATAAAACTCTCTCTATTTGTATTAAAACCACTTTGTGTTTATCACATAAAGCCAATATTAGACTTATTAATATGTCTGCCTTAGTAACTCTGCCTTTGTAACTCGCTCTCCACAACAAGCAGCTTTCCATTCTTATATCACAACATACGTGATTCATTAATAGAACCAACTTTGGTGGCCTTTACGTCCTGAAGAACCTTGTTTCATTATTAAGCCTTGATTCTTCAATATTTTTAACTTTTTCCTTAAATGGTTTTATTTTTTTTCTGTGTTAGTACTATCTTAGTGTCTCTGTTCAGATATTTTACTCTGTTAATATTCTTTATTTTCATAATTTCTTCACATTCTTGATAATGATTACTCATATTGATTGTTTTTGTTTCACCTAGTTCTTCTTTTCTTTACTGCACCGATGTATAAACAGACGTTTTATGTCATTTTAAAACATTCACTATAGATATTTTGACTTTGATTCCGCTGGATTACCTGAGTCATGCTACTGTGCTTCGGTCACACTGGGATTATTTATGTAAGAGCTCTTGCTATTCATGGGATCAGCTACACTTATCCAGTGTTGAGCGTTATTCAAATAACGTTATTCGAAATTTTATCTAGACTATGAATAATAGGTCAATTTTCATTCGTTATTCTTATTCGATGACATTTGGACAGATCAATATTTATTATTGTTTATTTACAGATAACCTTCAATATCTATATCTATTATTCGTTATTTATGATAAAAATAACGATAAATGGGTCCACTAATATGTTATCTGAGGCCATCTTTAAGATTGCATAATTGCTCATGGTGCTTTTGATACTTTTCGGATTTCTTCGATGTAAGGGTCTGTTTATATGTTTTTGGAGCTACAGTTTTCAAAAATCATCTCCATTTTAACATTACGCCTCTGCGTTTCGACTTATTTGAGTTTTTCAGATTTATTTAATTTAAGGGCCCATTAATATACTTTGGGAGACGTAGTTTTTAAAAATATATATATTTTTCAACAGTGCTCCATTGCATTCCGATTAAATTTGGCTTTTCTGATTTCTTCGGTATATTTATATTTAATCATATAGGTATAGTTTTATTTCTATTAGGTCTATTAATTTGTTTGAAAATTAAATTAACTAATCAAATTTTCCTTTGAGACAGATAGTAATATTTTTCAATAAATAAAAAACTAATAAAATAAAATGAATTAATAATTCAGTGATTTCGTAGTAAGTTATTATCTAAATAAAATTTACTTTATAACAAGGGTAAACCTATTTTACATCATTTTTTTTGGAATGTGTTATAATTTGAATGTAATCTTTATTTAAGTTTGTTGTTGAGGTTTTTCTCTGATACATTTCTAAAAAATAAAAAAATAATCAAAAATGTATACCTGCAATTTTTATGTTTATTAAAAATGTTAGCGTTTTGACCATGAGGCAAAAGGTACTCTTGTTTATTTTTCAATTCTATTGTTTACTCCTGGTCTGGTTTGGAGTTCCCTCACCAGATTGTAAATATTGTATATAGGTATTTATGTGTTCTTTTTATTCATTTATTTTTAGGTTATTTTGTTCTTATTTGTTGTATATATGTTGTTTTTCTGTATAATTTATTTTATTTACTGTACATAGAGTGTGAATGTGATCTGTGAACACTATTATAAATGTCTTTGAGACAGATTGTAATATTTTTTAATAAATAAGATTTAAAAAAAAAATTGTTTACAAAGTGGAAAAATGTAACGTTTGGTGATAATCATCATAATTCTCTGTGAATCATAAATTATAAAATATAATTTAACTTATTTTAGCCCTTAAGTATCAAAATCTGCTTTATATATTTCCAAGTTGGTACAATAAATTTCTAGAATTTAAGAAATTTCAGTTATTCATGTATTATTATTCATATATTTACAATTATTTTCTAAATTTTATTGCGCTATTTTTGAGGATTTTAATTATTATGACCATCCTTATTCTAATGTTGTCCAAAATTGGTCCTGGTCTTGCGAAAGCGCTACTTTCTCAAAGTTAAAGGAGCCAATATTTATAGTCTCGCCTGGTCGAGGGACTTCTCCTGTGGCCATATATTTATTTTATTAGTGTGCATGCTCCGACAGAAACTTCGGGTGAGGAAGATAAGGACGCCTTTTATGAACAGCTCGATCGAACCCTTGATCAGTGCCCAAGATATGACATGAAAATAATTGCTGGAGACTAATGCGAAAATAGGAAAAGAGGAGGTATACATCCCAACCATAAGCAAACATAGTCTCCATGATCAATCTAACGACAATGGAACTAGGCTTATTAATTTTGCTGCCTCCAAGAACATGATCATTGGAAATACCCTTTTCGCACACAAGGATATTCATAAAGGTACCTGAACAACACCAGATAGGGAACACTGTAATCAAATAGATCATATCCTTTTTGATAAAAGACACAAGCCCAGCTTCCAAAACGTGAGAACATTGCGAAGCGTCAATGTGGATTCCGATCACTTTTTGTACATTGCCCACATAACTCCTAGGATCTCCTTTAAAAGAATCGGAGGCCCAGCTATAAAACATAAGCACTATAATCTTGTAAAGCTACGGTAGCCTGATGCCAAACAGTCGAAAGAGGAGGAGAGAGGAAAAACGACTTCATCAAAGAAAGAAAAGACAAGAGAGAAGGATGAATTGGAGAGGGACGAAAAGTACTGGAAGGAGAAAAAATCAAGGGACCTTTTCAAGATCATCAATAGGAAGAGAAGACCTCAAAGAAAAGTACCTGAAACTTGTAGAGACAAGGATGGGAATATAGTGGCCTGCAAGGATGAGGTCCTATTGCAATGGAAAAGCCATTTTGATGAGCTTCTCAACTCAGCCACCTGTGGATCAGAAACAAGAGAGGACTTGTTCCTGGATGTCAGGAACCAGGGATCAGACCTTGAACCACCTGATGATGAAGAAATAATGGATGCCATTAATCGGTTAAAGAATAATAAGGCACCTGGAGCTGATGACCTGCCTGCTGAACTCTTCAAGAACGGAGGTGAGGAACTTTTAAAAGGTTCAGAATTTAGTCTTGACTATTTGGGAGAAGAGGTTTTGCCGGAAGACTGGAAAAAGTCAGTTATATGCCCTATATTTAAAAAAAGGTGACAAACTCCAGTGTAAAAATTACAGGGGTATCTCTCTTCTGGATATAAAATTTTATCTAACATCCTGTTCCAGCGTCTTCTACCCTTTGCAGAGCAGAGGCTTGGTCCCTACCAATGCGGATTTAGACAAGGAAGATCTACGACAGAAAAAATATTCTGTCTCAGAACAATCCTAGAGAGAGGAAATGAACATCAGATTAAAACCCACCATCTTTTAGTTGACTTTAAGGCAGCTTATGATAGCATTAACCGGGAAGAACTGTACAAGGCACTGGAAGGTTTCAATATCCTAGATAAGCTAATACAACTGGTGAAGCTGGCCATGAGGGATGTAAAGTGTACTGTGCAGGTTGGTGGTCAAAGGACAGAAGAGTTCCTCAACAAGGTGATGCGTTAGCATGCCTTCTGTTTAACTTGGCACTTGAGAAGGCAGTCAGGGATTCTGGTCTGCAAACTAATGGGACGATTTACAACCGGATGGTTCAGCTATTAGCCTATGCGGATGATGTGGACATCGTGGGGCGGTCGTTGCAATCTGTTAGAGAAGGATTTTTAGCTTTGTTGGAGGCCGCCAGAGCACTTTTGTTAGAAGTGAATTAAGACGAAACTAAATATATGACCTGAGTCATTTACACTGGGTAATTCTTCGAGCCTCAACCTAAACTCTGCTTCACGATATGAAATTTTCTCCTGTGTTTTCATACCCTCTATCCTTTTCTCTCTCTTATATTCTAGACATTTAGAACTATAAGCAGGATGACTACCAAGGCAATTCAGGCACTTAATTTGATCGTTTATGCAATTATCAGAGTTATATGAATTTTCTCCACATTTTCCACAATTAATAATATTACAATGCTTTCTAGTATGCCTATATTTATAACAAGAAAAACAAAGGAGTGGCTTCGGTTCATAAGGTCTAAGTTTTATGGACAATATATCCAATAAAACTCTTTCAGGTAATTCGCTCTTTTCAAACGTCAAAATCAGTAACGGAGTGGCTCTATTTTCATTACTTATTTTTTTATAGATTCTTTTAACCTTCACAACTCTATGGTTCTCAAATTCAGACACTATTTCATCTTCAGAACAATTTAACAATTCTGGGACTTAGGCAACCCCAATTGAAAAATTAAGTGATTTGTGTAATTCAAATTTAATCGGAATATTTTGGAACGTTTTTATATTTTCTAAATTTCTAAAACCTTTTTCATTATTTACAGTCAATAATATCGTACCATTTCTCAAAAATTTTACAATCACATTTGGACCATAATCTTTCACAAGTCTGCAAACATTAAAAGGACTGTAGTCCTTAAAAGTTTTATTACTCGGATTATCACTTAATCTCATTATTAAAAATTTCTTCGACCACTTTCCTTTATATTTAAATATATTCTCCTGTATGTCAGGAGGTTTTGGCTCTAATTTAGTCTCCATTAGATGAGAAGATAGATTAAATATAAAAAAGAAAAATTATTAAAACAAATGCAAAAAATTACTTAAAATGAAATAAGAACTAGAAATAAATAAAAAAAAAACCGAAAAAGTTACTCCCTGTAAATAGTGAAAATAGATGTAAACAATACTGGTAATCCGCACTCACGATGTTCACTCAACGAATGGTAAACAATAACTGCTGATACATAGCTATATACACTATTCAGGCGAGAGACCTCTGAGCCAGACTTGTTCCTCTAACTGTGGAGGAAAAAGCAGGAATCCAGGATATCCCTGCAGTTTTCTCTCAACTGCGTCACTGGGGCTAAACCCAGTGGAGATTGAGCGTGAGTGCTTTAGCCACATACTCTCATGTCTTGATTGGAGAATCTGGCCATTGCCAGAACTCCAATATTTGTAAACTATAAAAGGTCGCAGGGCCACTGCCGTTTTAATCTTCTTGGAGGATCATGGTGATGTATGGTGCTAAATAGGGATTGTGCAAAGGGATTCAGATGTAGGAAAGGTTCTGGTGAAATTTTGCTGGGATAAGGTCTAGGACAAATAGGATATTAAGGATATTAGGATCATGGTGTAGGGTTCTGTTGGTTACATAGAAATGAGCATCGATTATTGTTCGAAGGACTTTGGACTGGAATGATTGGATGCGTTTGATGTTAGAAAATTTTGCTGTTCCCCACAGTTTAATTCCGTAAGTCCAAGTAGGATTTCATTATTTTCTTGTAGATAAGTATCTTAAGTGATAAGACCCGATTTTCGTACAGTGACAAACCGAAAAACATGCAGTATACAAAATGTGCAAAATCGTGCAGTACAAACTCAACAAAAAATTAAAATAGTGTTTATAACTCCTTAAAAATGCATAGAGTATAGTTTATATTGATAAATATAAAAAGTATTTAATTATAAAATGCTTATAACTTCTTGTGTTAGAATTAGAGCTTTTAAATTAAATTTAGGTGTAACATGTTGTAACGTGTCGAAAAAAATGATTCTAAATCAACAATTTACGATGATTAAACCAAATCTAGCTGAAAGAAACATAACATAAAGTTAATCGTATACTTAACAAAACGAACATTTTTGAATTGAGGCTTCATGTTACATGTTCATGGTCAATTAAAATATTTAAAAATGTGGATTTTGAGTAAAGTCAAATCTTTTTAGTTATTAGAATTCATAGTGCTTAGAATAATGCTATGGATTCAAATAAAAACTAAGGAGCTGAGTATAGGCTTGGATGTCATGGAGTGATGTTCGATTAGCTGTTCTTTTCTGTCCTAATGATGCCTAGTGTTGCCCAAATGCAAGACTGAGGCGAGTCTTGGTCTTGCAAACTCATTTTTGGTCTTGCGCAAGAGTCTCAAAACAGATATTACTGTAATTTTTTAGATATGAGAAACCTAACTAAAATCGAATGAAAAATTAGAGAGTTAAATGTAAAAGTATATTCGTTATACCAAACATATAGTAACTAAGATTGTCAAGTATTAGTAACTGTTTTGCCTTAATTTTTATTTAAAACAATTTATTAAAACAATTGTAAAGAATTATATACATAAAATGAAATAAGACTAGGTGAAAAGAGAAAAGAAAGAAACGAAAAGGTACTCCCTGTAAACAGTGAAAAGAGATGTAAACAATACTGGTAATCCGCACTCACGATGTTCACTCAACGAATGGTAAACAATAACTGCTGATACATAGCTATATACACTATTCAGGCGAGAGACCTCTGAGCCAGACTTGTTCCTCTAACTGTGGAGGAAAAAGCAGGAATCCAGGATATCCCTGCAGTTTTCTCTCAACTGCGTCACTGGGGCTAAACCCAGTGGAGATTGAGCGTGAGTGCTTTAGCCACATACTCTCATGTCTTGATTGGAGAATCTGGCCATTGCCAGAACTCCAATATTTGTAAACTATAAAAGGTCGCAGGGCCACTGCCGTTTTAATCTTCTTAGAGGATCATGGTGATGGATGGTGCTAAATAGGGATTGTGCAAAGGGATTCAGATGTAGGAAAGGTTCTGGTGAAATTTTGCTGGGATAAGGTCTAGGACAAATAGGATATTATGGATATTAGGATCATGGTGTAGGGTTCTGTTGGTTACATAGAAATGAGCATCGATTATTGTTCGAAGGACTTTGGACTGGAATGATTGGATGCGTTTGATGTTAGAAAATTTTGCTGTTCCCCACAGTTTAATTCCGTAAGTCCAAGTAGGATTTCATTATTTTCTTGTAGATAAGTATCTTAAGTGATAAGACCCGATTTTCGTACAGTGACAAACCGAAAAACATGCAGTATACAAAATGTGCAAAATCGTGCAGTACAAACTCAACAAAAAATTAAAATAGTGTTTATAACTCCTTAAAAATGCATAGAGTATAGTTTATATTGATAAATATAAAAAGTATTTAATTATAAAATGCTTATAACTTCTTGTGTTAGAATTAGAGCTTTTAAATTAAATTTAGGTGTAACATGTTGTAACGTGTCGAAAAAAATGATTCTAAATCAACAATTTACGATGATTAAACCAAATCTAGCTGAAAGAAACATAACATAAAGTTAATCGTATACTTAACAAAACGAACATTTTTGAATTGAGGCTTCATGTTACATGTTCATGGTCAATTAAAATATTTAAAAATGTGGATTTTGAGTAAAGTCAAATCTTTTTAGTTATTAGAACTCATAGTGCTTAGAATAATGCTATGGATTCAAATAAAAACTAAGGAGCTGAGTATAGGCTTGGATGTCATGGAGTGATGTTCGATTAGCTGTTCTTTTCTGTCCTAATGATGCCTAGTGTTGCCCAAATGCAAGACTGAGGCGAGTCTTGGTCTTGCAAACTCATTTTTGGTCTTGCGCAAGAGTCTCAAAACAGATATTACTGTAATTTTTTAGATATGAGAAACCTAACTAAAATCGAATGAAAAATTAGAGAGTTAAATGTAAAAGTATATTCGTTATACCAAACATATAGTAACTAAGATTGTCAAGTATTAGTAACTGTTTTGCCTTAATTTTTATTTAAAAAATCGATTTTTTTTACCAGTCCTGGTCTTCATCTTGCAACAGTTAGGCGGCCTTTTGGGCAACACTAATGATGCCTGAATAAGCGAAACGTTAACAGGTGTGTTTTTTTTTTTTTTGCCTACATTTTGGAGAAATAATGAATGAATGAATCAAAATATATTTTATTATTCTGGGCCTGTTGTCCCTTTAGAACAAATTATAAGTACAGATTGCATATTTGTGTGGTCGTAAATAAATTATATATTTACAATAAGAGTTAATTAAAAATAAAATTGTACATATATATAAGACAGACATAGGAATACTTTGATAGTTGGGGTATATTTCGTAATCAGTCGGATTGAGAAAGGAGTAGGTGTTTAGGGAGGTTTGAAAAAAGAAACTGATTGTGTGTTTCGAATATCAGCAGGGATGGAATTCCAGAGGGAGGCGGTTTGAATTCAATTGATTTGTCAAACGTAGCAGTTCTGTGAGGAGGAGGATAGAGGTCAGAAGTACGAGAACTAGTGAGACGGGATTGGATGGAGTATTTGAATTGTAAGCTGTGAAAAATATAGGAGGGTTGATGAGTTCTAATGATCTGGTACAGAAAGGTGGCTAGGAAGTACGATAGGATGAATGGAGCCAGGTAGGTGTAATACTTGGTAATAAACATGTCTCTTGAGATTCCGAAAACAAATCGTAATGAGCAATTCATTAGGCGTTTAAGTTTGACCTCGATATAATATAGGGTTTGGGAATTTTTCAAATTATAACCTAACATTCGTAACAATGTATAGATTGTATACATTGTATGAAACAATGTATAGATTGTCTTAACTCTTCCACGCCACATAGTCGGGAGAAGGGAGGAGAGTTATCACTATCCTTCTTGACAATCCCTTAATGCATATAATGTATTGTCAAGTTAATTTTATTAATTTGGTTGGACTTTACTATGTTTATATCAATAAAACGTCTTAATGTACCTATTCTGTAGCTTTTTTCTAACATCTAGAGTAACATATTTAATAAATAGCCACACGCTAGTAGGTAACTGCAAGACTATTGCGCTAAACCAAGACTGAGTTTGCAAGATCAAAACCAAGACCGCCTCGGTCACGTCTTGTTCTTACCTTTGGGTAACACTACTTATGTCAATGTTCCCGTAAATTGAGGAAATGGTATTATTTTATTTTCAATTTAAAAAAATATATTACTTTATTTAAAATAAAATTTCTGATATTAATGAAAGAAAATATTTTATAAAATAATGTTAATATTAATTATTAATAATAAGTTGCTTTAAATAATTTAATGAACGTTAGGTAAAATTATTTAACATGAAAAGAAATTTTAAACATGGTAATCGTTTTAATTTGTATTAAAAAATGAAAAGTCAATTAATTCACAGAATCTATCACTTACATTATTAATTTCTGGTAGATCTGTCATAGTTGCGTAATTTAAAAATTAAGAAAACGCTTAATTTAATGCATAACTTAATTTAAGAAAAAAGTTGTTCAACCCTTACTGAGGATAGTAGTGACGTATTGTATGATATATTTTTTTTGTTATAACTTGATAATTATTTCATTCAGTTAGATCAAAAAAGAAGTAAAGGATCTCAAGTTCAACCGTATTTGACAATGCCTCATTTTTGTTTGATTATGAACTCGACAATGGAGATCATTTTCAAAAACTACGGCTCTGAAAACATATAAATAGTACCTTATATCGCAGAAATAAAAAAAAACTATAATAAATTGAAATGCATTGGTCTAATCATAAAATAGAGATCATTTTCCAAATCTACGTGTCGGAAACACAAGTAGACCCTTATATCGAAGAAATCCGAAAAACTCAAATAAGTCGAAATGCAGAGGCACAATCTAAAAATGGTAATCATTCCTAAAATCCATAGCTCCGAAAATATATAAATACACACTTATATCGAATATATCCGAAAAACACAAATAAATCGTAACGTGGTAGCATAATCTTAAAATGAAGATCATTTCTAAAATCTATGGCTCCGAAAGCATATAAGAAGACTCTTATATTGAAGAGATCCGAAAAACTCAAATAAGTAGAAACGCAGTGGGATGAATAAAAGAAAATTCGAGAACATTGAAAAAGAATTTCGTATTAATTATAACCGCCATGATCCACCTAAATGTAGTTAAGAAATATTTTAAATTATTTTTGTAAGTATGAATGTCCGAGCAATTTCTAGGTATGTCTTAATATCTGCTTTAACTGGACATACTCTCAAATTTAGTTTTAACAATTGAATTGAACATAAAGAAAATAAGGTTCTGTAGTTATTTGTTTCGAAAATACCTCAAACCGAAACAATAAAAACAAATTTGCGTTAAATATTAAATCTTCTTTTTCATTGTTTTAAAATTTTAATTTTGTCTACCTAGATAAGAAATAAACTTTTATATTTTTCTTTTAACTGTACATAACCATCCTTTAGTTTTCTTCCAATCTAAATAAATAAACAAACATAAGACCGTTAAATGAACTAAAGTTTAAAATTAAATAAAAGGTGGGACCAATCATAGGCATATCCTACTCCCTCCAAATTGATCTCTTCAATTATATATATATATATATATATATATATATATATATATATACGACGCACGCTAGGAAAAAAACTTTGGTTTACTTGTTCCATAACTATTCTACTCTCTCTTAGTAATAAAATATAATATTTTCAATCTCTAACCCATATTCTTTTTAAATGGTATAATAATATATATATATATATATATATATATATATATATATATATATATATATATATATATATATATATATATAAAATATATATATCACTAGTTTCAAATAAATGAATATGATGTAACTAAATGAAGAGATCAATTTGGAGGGAGTAGGATATGCCTATGATTGCGGTTGATCCTTCAATTGTTGCCATCCTTTTTAGACCTGATGGCCTCTTCACCGAGTCTCTAACGGTAATTTATAAAATAGTGTCCCTTTTATCGTTACAACATTACCTTTTTACACAGATCTAAACCTTTATATATGTCCCTATCTCTTACAAGGTGAGGTTACATACATAGCTTATGTGGGATCAACAATTTAATTGAAACTTGTTTTGATGATAATAGGTCAACAAAACATTAGACAACACTGATTACAGGATCTCTTCGCAGATTTTTAGATTATTATGTAGTAATTGATGGATTTTCAAAAAAAAATTCCAGTTAGTTTACTTGAATTCAAATGTTTAAAAAATTACAAAAATCAATAGACGCTACCTGGATAGTAGGCCGAGTGAAGTGCGATCATGCCTTTTCCTTTTATTGCTTAAAGTGTATCACTTCAATATTCCACTTTAAACAATGAATGAGTAAAGAGTGGCTTGCATATTATAAATTTTGACCAGCATTGTATTGAATAGACATATACAGCACGACCAAAAATTATTTTTGGACTAGCTTAAACCATTATTAATGATTAAAAATGAGCAAGGAGAAAATAAGAATCTCCTTAGATAACTCGATAATTATCCAATGGTACTGGAAATATATTTAAATAATGTTTAAATAAATGGATGTTGAGTTTATTGTTTTTTATTTATTCATTATATTTACAACTGTATTAGAATATAAATACATGAATTAAATGTGTACACAAGAATATAATCACATGAAAACGCTTTTTGAGAAACTATCCACTGGTAGCACTCTAATAATATGTCTAAATAAGGAAATCACGAGGCTTCTTCTTGTCAGGCGCCTCGGAGGGTTATCAAGAATCAAAGAAGAAGCAAGATTAGAAACGAGAGGATTCGGATGGTTATGAAGTTTATAATAGAAGGAAAGGTATCTGGATTGGGCCAAATAGGAAACACGTGGAACATCAAGGCCCTTATGGATTATTTTATTTGTGACTAAGTAAGGAACCTTGAGGATTTTACGAAGGATTTTGGATTGTAAGTATTTGATACTAGAGGAATTCAGTGGTTTCGTAGAGTCCCAAAACTCAACTCCGTAAGTCCAAATAGGCCTAATTACAGTCGTATATATGAGTCTTTTGTAATCAGTTGGAAGTTAAGAGGGTTTATCTAGTTAGTGTTGTAGCAAGCGGAAATGTCGAGCAGTTTTTTGTCGTTTCAGTCTTCTATGATACTGGCTATTGTTAAAGGATACTGTAGGACAGGAAGTCATATATTTACGGCAAAAGATAAAGGTTATTTTGACGGGATTTATTGGAATTCATTTTAATCCTCAAATTTTGACACCATTCTTGAAGGTTTGTGATATGCGATTGAAGAGTTTGGGATGCGATTGATGGATCTTCATTAACTGATAAGACACATGTGTCATCGGCATACGTGCTGATGACAGTGTAAGGATGGGTTGGGATATCAGCTGTATAAACTTTATACAACTGTTTAAAAGATAGGACCAAGGATACTATCTTGAGGAACACCAGCAGATTGAGAAAGGAAGTATGAATAGGCATTATTGTGATTTACTTTGAAGTGTCTATGAGTATGGTAGTAACTGATAATGAGAAAGTAATGAAATGAAATGAAAATAATTTTTATTATACTGGGACTGTTGTCCCTTTAGAATAAGTTATAAATACAGAAAAAAATGACTGTGTAGCCATACATTAAATTATATATTTACAATATAATATCCAATTAAAATTAAAATATAGAAAGAAAAAAAAAACATAGAGGTATATATAAGAAACAAAGAAAAATAAAATAACATAAGTAAACAAAATAGTTTTGGGGTGAACTTAAGAAAGTCACTTGTGTACATTTCTTGAGCAGTCGGATTGGGAAAGGAGTAGGTGCTTAAAAAGGATAGATTTAAATGAGGAAACTAATTGTGTATGTCGGATATCAGGAGGGATAGAATTATAAAATAAGACGGTCTGAATAACAAAGGAATTGTCTGCGTATCTCTTGAGATCCCGAAGACAAAACGTATTGAGCAATTCATTAGGCGTTTAAGTTTAGCCTCGAGTTCTCCCGAGAGTCCAACGTACACCATACAACCATTGTTGAAGTAAGGGAAAACATGAGAAGAAACCAGGGGTTGATGGGTTTTGTATGGAAGGAGATAGCGTTGGTGGTTGAACTGGTCCTGTTATACCGGCAACCATTGACCCCACCTTTTATTTAATTATAAAGCTTAGATCAATTAGTGAACTGATTTATTGTTTACAAACGTATGATTACAAAGTTATCAATTGATACAAGCTAATTGATTGAAACTATGCTAACTCGACAAACTCTAAAACGGTCTAGGATGGTATGAAAGTGAGTGGTAAGGATTTCTGCCATGATATCAATGGAGGTTGAGTGATAAATGGGGTCCCATTGGATTGCGTCTAGATCATGCGAGAGGGTTTCATATGTTAGGGAATAGATGCTTCGGAAGAATATAGTTCGGGGAGAGAAAAATGGAACGGTACATTTTAGGAAATCTGGATAAGATCATGAGAAGATGGAAATGGGACCGGGTGCTGAGATGCGGTAAGGAGTTTGTTGAAGGAATCTGGGATAAACAGATCGAGCCAGGACTCCAAGAACTGGTTATGGTGAGTTGGATTATATTGAAAAATGTAGAGGCCAAGGGAATCAAGGAGGGTTGTTAGGTAAGAATAATTAGAGGATAGAATTAGTAAATTGGTATTAAAGTCTCCGGTTAGGATAACGGTGGAGCAGGACGCGATTAGGTTGTACAGATAAGTATCAAATGCTTGGTCAAAGGAAATTCTAAGAGGGCGGTAGATGACTGCAAAGAGAAGCGAAGACTAGGTGGTGAGGATTTCAGCAAACATATATTCAAGGGGAGGGGAATCGGTAGGAGAAGAGAAACTGAGGATTTTGAATTTAAGGCTGTCATGAACAAAGATACCTAAACCAAACCCTATATCCAAACTGTCATGACTTAGGAGTTTATATTTTGATAGAGAAATCTGAGAAAACGGGATTGAGGGTTTTAGCCAGGTTTCAAAGACTGCAATTAAATCTTAAAAATGTGGAGGAAAAAGTCATAAAATTAATCGAAATGGGCTAGGAGCGACTAAGCGTTTACGTGACAGGATAAAAGGACATTATTCATATATGCCTGTTATTTGCATCTAGTACCGCTTTCTCTAACGCAATTTTGAATCGCAGACACTCCAGCGGATCTCCCTGTCTCACGCCATTCGTTGCAAAGCTCATCTCTGACAATTCGCCCTTCACACGCACCACATACATCGATTCTCCGAAGATTAATTTAACCAATAGAATAAGTTTCTCTAGGATGTTTAGTCCTCTCATCGCATGATAAAGTGGTTCACGTAGTACACTATCATAAGCAGCTTTGAAGTCTACAAACAGATGATGCTTATGGATGCAATACTCTCTGCTTCGTTCCAGCAAACGGAGCAGAGAGTATTGCATATAATATGGAGTGAGAAATTCTGACCGACCGTTGATCTACCTTTGCGGAATCTGCACTGATATTTTCCCAGTAACCTCTCCTTATACGGCAGAAGTCGCATATATAAAATGTTTGAGAAAATTTTATATGCGTAAGGCAACAGCGATACACCTTGATATTTTTTGCAATCAGGTACATCCTCTTTCTTGTGGATTTGGTACACCATCGATCTTTTCTAAGAACTTGGCATTATTTCTGATGTCCACACAGATAAAAATAGGTTCTGTAAGGATTTAACTTGATTTCCGCCTCCTTTCTAAGTTATGCTGGCAAGTCATCAATTTCAGGTGCCTTATGGTTTCTAAGCTTCTCAATTGCATCAATTGCAAACAACTCTGCCTTATCAGGCGGTTCAATCTCATTGCGCTGATTTCATTCAGGGTTAGGATCCAATTGGTCAGCTTGACCTTGTTCGAAGTTCAATAGTTCGTCAAAGTAGTTTTTCCACCTCCTCATTACCAGGTCCATGCTTGGGAGAACAATACCGCTTGAATCCCTACATGCAGTGGTTTGTGGTTAAAACGGCTTTTACTCATTATTAATTCTTCGTTAGAAATTACGACAGTCGTTTGTATGCTTGAGATACTCAACCTCATCAAGCTGTTTATTCTCCCATCTCCTTTTCTTCCTACAGTGCACTTGTTTCTCTTCCATCCTTCTTTTGCTATAGAGATCCACCGATGCTCTTGTGTGTCTCTTTTGAAGCATTGATTGATTATACCTGATTCTCGACATCAGTAATTCTTTTGCATTCCTCGTCAAACCAGTTAGCCCTTCTTTGGTAACATTCCGCTCCGATTGTTTCTTCGACAGCTTTCTATGCTGCACCACATTTGTTGTCGTAGATATGCACAGGTAAAAGATCAAGTTCTCCATCAACCTTCAACTCATATCGATCCGACCCATCGGTGTCCTTAAGTTTGCTGGTGTTATTTTTTTACTTCTTTGGCACTTTTGTTTTTTACATTGGAGCTTCTTGATCTTATTTTTGCTATGGCGAGATAATGATCGGAGTCAACGTTCACTCCGCTGTATGTTCTTACATCAAGAAGATCTGACTTATGCCTGCCACTTATCAAAAGATAGTCTATCTGATTAACAGTGAGTCCATTAGGTCATCGCCACATACCCTTTTGTATATTTTTGTGAGGGAAGAAGGTGCTACCAACAATGAGGTTCTATAATTCACAGAAATTGATCAGTCAATATCCATTATCATTGCTTATTTCATGCAGGCTATTGTTGAGGTGTAACTTCTTTCTCTTCTGACTTTTGCATTAAAGTCCCCTGCGATGATCGATATCTGGGCAGGATGCTTATTGTGCTGTCAGAGCAGGTCATAGAATTCGTTCCTTATTTTTTTCCTCAGAGGTCTCAGTTGGTGAGTGAGAGCTAATCAAGGTATAATCGAAGAATTTACCTTTGACCTCGCAGACACTACAAAGCCCGTTCCATAGGTATGCAATCTTTCGTCACAGCTGTAGTAGATGAATTGCTTCCTCTTTTATAAATGGACTTTGGATGGACCAGTCCATCTAATTTCCTGAAGCGCAGGTATATCGGATTTGTATCGGTCCAGCACCTCCAGAAGTTGTTGAAGTGCTCCGGGACTGTATAGCGTCAAAACATTCCAATATTCAATCGTGAAGTCCTTATGACGAGAGCCGCGTTGCACCATTCTTGACAGTCTAGCTTGATTATTTTCAGGTTTCATAATAACTTTGTTTAAGAGGAGAGGGTTATTAGCTCAGCTGCCTCCGATTCAGATGGACGGGCTGTTATGTCTCCTCATAGCCATCTGACTTGCTTCCCCTACCGTGGCGGCTACCAAGGAAAAGTGACCCTATTCTACCTAGGACCTAGGGTGTGTAGTGTTATTGACTTTGGTCTGTAGTGTGGGGGGTCATTAGTGCATTTGTGTGAGTGTCAGTGTACTGCTCCCCCAACGAGGAGGATCAGTGGCTGTCTGCGGTACTTTGGCGGGGCGATGGGGCCCAGACTTCCCCACGCCTATCCTTACCCTCATTCGCTCCGCGCAATATTCTCCAGACTCAAGGTCACACCCAGGCCAGCCCTAGGCTCATTGCTAGGCCCATGGGAGTTTCCCCGGGACCCCTTTATTTATACAGACCTGGCTAGGTGCATTTGACTTTATTGTTTTAAAAAAAAAAATGTATACATATATCTATTTTACTAATATAACGAGTATACTGTGTATATAGCAATCCAATATAATTGGGCTGCAATCTTTTATATTTTATATGAAAATAAAGTGTTTATCTCTTCTTTGAATTTTCAAATGCGAAAGAAGCCTGTTTTTCAAGAGAACATTTTAATTCTTTGATCTATCTTGCGTTGGTGTCGACCAAGATGGAACAGTACCTATATAATTCCATTTTTTTTAAAGCTTATTTATTGAAAAATATTACTATCTGTTTCAAGGACATTTATAATAGTGTTCACAGATCACATTCACACTCTATGTACAGTAAATAAAATAAATTATACAGAAAAATAATATATATGCAATAAATAAGAATAAAATAACCTAAAAATAAACGAATAAAAAGAACACATACATACCTATATACAATATTTACAATCTGACGAGAACTCCAAACCAGACTTGTCCCTCCAACTGTGGAGGGAAAAGCATGACTCCAGGAGATCCCTGCACTTCTCTCTCAACCGCGTCACTGGGGCTAAACCCAGTGGAGGTTGAGCAAGAATGCTGAAGCCACATACACTCATGTCGTGAGTGGAGAATCTGGCCATTGCCATGCCGATATTTACAAACTATTAAAGGTCGCGGGGCCACTGCCGTATAATTCTATTAAATCTTAACTTGGTATCCCTTCCCTCGACCCGGGACGTAGGTAAATTGAAGATTTGACCTCTCCAGAAAAGCTACACTATTAATTGATACATATAGTCACTACATAAAAGCACTACTAAATTCAGACTTAAAACGATTGAGAACACTGATAAGGTTAGAATAAAACAAACGTTATGCTAACAGTACTGAGATCTAGACCACACTGAATTTTGTAAAAAGTATGTAGTAAATAGGATATGTAGTATGTAGTAAATAATAATAATAATAAAAGGCTTAGCAAACCCGAAGGTTCGATGCCGACACCACCAATCGCTTATTACATACATCCCTCCACCTTTCGCCGTATAAAACCCAGTCCCTTCAGATCGGCTTTAATGCAATCTTCCCACCTTCGCTTCGGTCTACTAGGGGGAAGGAATTTACGGAGTTTGTAAAGCAATCCTGGTGACCGTGGGTGAGAAAGACTCCAGTGCTGCAATGCAGAGGAGAAAACTTCTGCGGGATCTGCGGAATCTAGATTGATCAGGGATTATTTGGTTAGAATATAGGATGGGATACAGGATGAGCTTTTACGTTTTATGATGAGCTCTTCTAGGATTTTGCCCATGATAGGTAGAAGAGAGATAGGACGGTAAGAGGATAGGGAATCAGTTGGCTTTTTGGGTTTATGTTTCATTTGAACAATGGAAAGTTTCCAAAGGTCAGGAAAATATGTGGGACGGAGTACGCAGTTATTTTTGTAAGTAAGGAATATAATGGCTTTTCGAGAAAGTAGTTTAAGGATATGGGATGTAATTACGTCGTGGCCAGGGGCTTTGCAGGGGAGTGATCTGAGAATAATATTGGATATTTATGAAGGATGAAATGATTTAGGATGAGGAGAAATTTGGAGTAAAATATCCAGTTTTACATCAATACATTCAAGGTAATTTGGATTAATAATATCAGGATGTGGATTAAAGTTTTTGAAGACGAAGAGAAAAAAAATTAGAAAATTTTCTTCATCAGTTTTGAACCAGAATCGAACTTCAGTAATCAGAGGATGATTGCAATATTTAAATTTCAAGAGCTTTTTAGTGGTCGTCCATTGTACTTTGTCGGTAGGTTGTGTTTTTTTTAGTCAAATTTAGTAAATATTGAATTTCTAATTTTCTGATTTTACTTTGTTATTCGGTTGGATGCAATGTCGGGTATCTAGATTTGTGCCACTTCGATCTTGCTCTGCGCTTTACCATTAACTAGTAGGCCCGTTGGAAAAATTCGCACAGCATATTGTTAAGTAATCAAATGCTAAATTAATAAGAAAGTAAAATAATGCAACGTATCAAAAGATAAAGGATTTAATTGTTACATTATCGATAAAAATAATCGACAAAGGAAACAAAAATTAATCTAAAACTTCATTAATGTTTGGAACCAACATATTTACAAATTTCAATAAGCTATAGCTTTGCTAAAAATTGTCCGATTTCGATGGTTTTTATTTTTCTTTTGTAGGGAATTTAGTAATCTTTTATATGATCATGGCCATAACCGAGGGAAAAGTGTTTAATTTTTTATTTATTCACAAATAAAGTTTCTTTTCTTTCATAACCTGTTTGCCTGAATTTTCGGGGTGATTGGACTATTTTGTCCGCCTGAAGGAGAAGGAAGCCTTCAAAATTGGAGGCTCAATCTTGAGATTTGGTGAAGAATTAACGATGATATGGCTTGCCGATTAAAAACACCATCGATAAATAATATAAACTCCCTCTCTCTCGGTCATAGAGGCCTCAAGTCGAAGAAATAAGACATGTATTCAATGACAATACTACAATTAACGTAAGATTGTGTGGATGCGAACCCTATACCTTGTAATAGTACGTTTTAAAGCTTTAAAACGCAGGTCTTACTGTACGCATCAAAATCTTCAAGTCCAATTTGTCCCGTATCGATCTACAGACTTACCACCGTTCCAGTATTGAAGCCTAGCAAAATGTTTGTATCGACTTTATTTATTTTAGAAAGAAAAACAAAAGTGGAGAATACGATTCGCTAACCCCCCGTGAAATTCTGAATCCAACGGTACCCCATTCATGGTATTTGAGCATGACAGGAGCTTATATTTGGTACAAAACCGATTTCGAGCCGTAGAGTAAATAATATAGATAGATAGAAGAAAAAATACTTTATTCCTGGGACAAGTCCCTTCAGAATAACAATAATGTACAAAATAATGAATATTCCCGGCCTGAACTTTGGAAACAATAAATAACATTGATAAAATAAAATAAAAAGTAAAGAAAACCCTTAGGTGCCCAAGCTATATACAATACAGATACAACTATGTAAGAGCATTATATAAAAATTATGAAAAAACAATTAAAACAATGAACGAATCATTTGAACCTATGAAACAAAATTATATTAAGGGTTGAACAACATAAACATACACTTTGAGAAATGAAGAACGAAAAGAGATACAATGAGTATCATTTCATAAAAAAAAAACTAACTTGAATATAATATGAAAATAAACAGTTACTTATGAAATTGAATAAAAAAAAACATACAAAAAAATGTATGTTTGAAGTTCCCTACGTCGATAGTAGGAAATGCGTGTACTCTCTCTTACCAAGTGTATTAGCACATCAATACATATAGAATATTAATCGTCAGCTGGTATCTGACGTTTTTTGAACAGGAATTGGAATAGGAGGTTTTTCAAATGTGTACAAGGGAAGGGGCATGCCGAATTTTTGACGGAGGAATCCAAAAGTTTGACAGAGCGGGCTATAAAGGAAATTTTGGAAATGAGGCAGATCTATGAGAAGTGATGTCTAGGTCAGGGGTCGGATCTGTAGTGAGTGAATGTATTGAGGACTTAAATTGGAGAAGGTTGTAGCATAATAAGGACGATGATCGGTAATGATTTGATAAAGTAAAGTGCCAAGGAAATATTGTCTTCTTAAGGAGGGGAAAAGAGCCACCCTAACTCAGTGTAATGGTGGGAAGACACGGGAGCGACTCGGGTTCCGATTACAAATCTTAACGAAGCAATTCATAAGTCTTTTGAGTCTATCACGCAGCTCCACCGAGAGGCCATCGTACACCACACAGCTGTAGTCAAAGTGGAAGAGAGAGAGGAAACTAGAGTCTACGGGTATTTTGGTAAATATGGCGAAGTTGATGGATAGTTTGAGGTAAGAACTTGCACGGCGGGATATATGAGAGATATGTGATTCCAGAAAGGTTGACTATGAGAAAGCCTAAATTTTTAACAAGGGAATAGAAGGTAAGGGGTGGTTGTTTAAGATAGAGTGGAGGTAAAGTTGGTGTGGGATCTAAGAAGGGGCTTGGAACCAATGAGAATGGCCAGATTTTGGCAGCATTTTTAGCCTTAATCCATTTAAGTTGGCCCAGGCAATTAATGCGATCTAAATCTTCTGAATTTTTGGCAAATCCACCAAATAACTCAGACGGGAGAAAAGGATAATAGATTTGAGAATCCACTCGGCATAAAGGAGAGTGGTGGGAACAATGGATAATTTAGTTATTCATGTTAGGTCATTAATATAAGAAACTGAAAAGAAGAGGAGACATGCTTGAACCCTGTCAACTCCTGAGTAAAAGGAAGGTAGGCAGATAGAGGATTGCTTAGGTAGGAAACTGCTTGGGTTCGTTTGTGAGAGAAAAGACTGAACCAGAAGATGGAACTCTTGGAGAAGGATAATGATTTTAGTTTGTGAAAAGGATGGAATGGAAATGGAAACGAAAGCTTTAGGGAAATCAAGTAGTATAAAGAATGGTTAGTTTTTTGTCATCTATTGCAGTCCTGGATATCACTAGTAATTTTAAATCAGAGCAGATTTGTGTAAGAGTAGCCAGGACGGAAGCCAGATTTGGAGAGGATCGAGTTGTTTGATTGTTCAAGGAAGTTGAAACTATGGGATTGCTCTAACTTTATCTAGGGTTTAGAAAGAATTGGAAAGGATTGATATTGGGCGGAAATCATCGGGAGAGGATGGATTAGGCTTTTTGGTTTAAAGGAAGGACAATGGCTTTTTCCAAGAGGTCGGAATATTTGAATTCCTGCGAGAAATTGTAGATGAAACAAGGAGTGCTGGGAGATTTCAGGGAGGGCATAATTTTATTAGTTTGATAGGAATGCCATCTGTGCCTACGGAATTGGAACCGGGATTTCGTTATAACGGTAATAAGGTCTGTGGGAGAAATGTCCGGACAAAATAAAAATTATTGTCGTTAAAAAGGTAACTCTGAGAAAAGCCGGAAGGGATGGTAACAAGAGGTAGAAACCGATATAAAGTGGAGGTTAGGTCATAGTGATATTGGGAAAACGAGGAAGGGGATCTAGAAGGTTCAACAGAGGGAAAGCTTACGAGTAAAAGCATTTTGATTTGATATCAGGAGCTGAGGAAAGGGGCCTTCGTGAAAGTAGTTCGCTTCGCTTGTCGGATCCTTGTCTGTGTCCGGTTGCGAAGCATTCTGATATTTGACAATCAACTGCAAGCCTAGTCCTGTATATATGTGGTGAAACGATCCAAAATATGCTGTGGCAACTTGTTGCGATTTATGAGCTTTACTGGAAAACGTTTAAACGTTTTGGATGTGAAGTGGATTTGGGTCAGGAGGATGTGATGGATAATTTATGCTACAAGGATTATTGGTAAGGAGGTGTGCCCGACGTGGTGTAAGAGGAGTCACACGGTGGGCAAGACCTCCCTACCGTGCACCACCTCTTCCCTCACATCCCTATAAATTGCATATTGTTGTGTTCCTTCCTTGTAACTATTTATTAAAAAAAAGCCAATGATCCCACAAAAAAAAAGTTAATGCACTACCCCAAACATGGCGGATATTCTCTCTCCGCAAAGAAAAATTCCTCATCATCTACCCTTAAGAGTCAAACTACCGCCAGAGCGTCCACACTCGGTTCCATCCGCTCCTAATCCCAAGATAAACCCTCCATTACATTAGATCCAACTTAATCTGTGGGTCAGATTCCCCTACAGTGCACCGTCCTCCCCCACCCCATCACATCCCTATAAATTCCATATCGTTGTGTTCCTTGTAACTATTTATTAAAAAAAAGCCAATGTTCTCACAAAAAAATGTGAACGCACTGCCCCAAAATGGCGTCCAAACATGGCGGATTGACGACTTTGACTTTCGTTAGTTTTTTGTTTACTGAGAATCAAAATTTGGCCTTATTTCGTCATAGTTGGTCTTTTATTAATGCTGAGTAGTCAGAGAATAATAAAACATGAAAAATTATTTAAAAATAATTTACTAAGGTAATAAAAAACACCGGTAAAATCAACTTTTTTAACAAAAAAAATTTCAAGTTGAAAATCAAGTGTCGTTTGTAATTAAACGGCCAACAATCGTGTACAAATAAAACATCTGGAGGATATATTTTTCTTTCTAAAAACTTAAAAAAAAATTAATTTTTAAAATATTTTAGTTTTGCAGAAAATGCACATAAGCGGCAGAAAAGCGGTACTGGCGTAGGTGTCTTCAGGCCCCTACCACACCATTCAGTACTCATAGTAGTCATGGCTTAGTCATAGTGTCATAATAACGTTTTTGGTATATTATATTGATTCTATCAACGAACAAATTATAATAAAAAAATGTCATTGTTCATAAAAATTAAACAATTTTTTTTTTTTAATTTAACTTCCTTAAGATAAACAGAATATTTCAAGATGCTGCTAAAAGGGGGTCAAATTCTGGAGCAGTTTCGATGATATTAAGTGGACGATGCAGATTTATTATTGTAAAGATCATTTTATCAGCAAGAAAGATTTGTACGAAGGAATTGGCAAGTCAGCTGGAAAGGACTGTAGTTTTGCCCCTTTACAAGAAAGGAGATACTAGGAAACGTAATAACCATCGAGATTCATGCCTGTTTAGTGTATCAAAGAAACTCTACTAAAGAACCGTAGAAGGTAGAATAAGAAATATTGTCGATTGCCACTGCAATACGGATTGAGAAACTCATGTTGCACATTGGACAGGAAGTCACTGTTGTCGCAAATTAGGACTTTCTTCACTTATAAGGCAGCTTATAGGATATTTCCATCAAGAAAGAAAACTTGTCCTCTATCTGCTTAGTGCCTCACCTTTTGGATTGTGTATTATATATATTAATATTATATATATATATATATATATAATTTTTTAATTTTATTTTATTTTTTATTTCAACCCTCACCTGCCTGAAGGCAATCGAGTTTTTTGCAGCTGTGGGATGTTAACTGTTCCACATAACAACCAATGCTGCCTTTTTGTGGCTATGAAAATTATTTTCTGATGCTGTGACACTACAGCTTGCTCTTCTCTTCACTTGCATTGGTTTGTTTCTTCTTATTCTGGTGGCCCCCGGTGCAGCTTCTCTTCTCTTCCCAAGAGGAAGTGGGTTAGTGTACAAATTCTTTCTACCCTTATTTAATAACGTTGAAGTGATCGTAGTTGTCTTTGGCCTAAGTTGTGGAAGATCTTCTCCTTAGTGTATGACAAAAGACATGTGTCTCTCATCAGTTGCGCTCTCAGTGGACTCTAGAACTGTACAGGTCCGTACAACATGTTCAGCGGTCTCGGTACCCCACACTTGGGCATAGGGGATCGATATTTATACCATAGATCGATCTTTGCTGGAAACCCATGCCCGTGGAATCTGTGGTATATCCAGTAGTCCGGGAGGACCCAAGTCGATTCTTGTCGCAATCTGACGGTATGGAATTACTTCCTTCGGATAGCTACTTTGGGATTGTCAACCACCGTCGGTTCATGTCCTCTTACTGTATCTACCAGAGGTTTTCTTACTTCCTGTTTCTTGGATCACACTCCTATTCTCACTCCGGAGGTAAATCCGGTAGAGCCGCTAAGCATTCTCTCCTAATCTTGTACGGTATTAGTCTTCTCTCAGAGGAGTCGAGAGGTATTCCTCCTGCCCAAGGACCTGCACAGCCTCATGAGACTCGTCCTGAATGATCTGGTACTCGATGCAGAAGCCTTCCGCTGAATCGTGGCCAACCTACATTTCTGTCTGTGCGAGAGATTTTGGCTCCAGGTAGGGGACGCATATCTCAGGATACTCACAGTAACACCTTTATAAATGGTCATAGTTGCTGGGTACCCGAGGCCCCAAAATGCGCCCCCAATACGACTGGACGATAATGAGTCCGTTAAGGGTTAGGGCTACCCTACTTCTCAAGTAGTCCAAGTGAGGTGTCACGTTGAACTTTCTTCCAATCCTAATCCCAAGATAGGTGACAACCTCACTTGGTCGTATTCTTGATCCTTGTATAACCATTGTTATAGAGTGAGCCCTATCAGTCGTGCCTTCCAAGAGGATGGCCTGAGTCTTGGCGGCGGCCACCCTGAATTTCTTCTTCTCGCACCACTCTTCTACTAGGTTGGCGCACCTTTCAGCTTCTTCTTTCAGTTGGGCTCTGCTGATCGAGGCTACCACAACGGCCAGGTATCATCTACATAAGCCGTAGCGGGGAACTGCTCCTCTTCCAGTACTCCCAACAACTCATTGAAGACTAAATTCCATAGGGCAGGACCTAGAACAGAACCCTGGTGACAACCTCTTTCCATGGAGTCTTCAACTTCGAAGAAGTTACCCCGTATTCTTAAAGTTCGGTCCTGAAGATAGCTTTGTAATAGCTCATACAAGTTGCTGGGAGCTTCATACTTCTGCAACTGCTGGAGTACGCAAGGCCAACAAACACTATCGAAGGCGGAGGTTATATCAAACAGGAGGAGCATAACATACTTCTCCGCCTTCTCTTCGACGTCATTGCGCACTCTCAGCAGGGCATCCACGGTTCCCTTACCCTTAGTGGAACCGTACTGCCGTGAATGGCTCGCTCTTGAGAAGACTGGTCGTAGGCTCACCAGGAGTAGGTTCTCTAACACATTGCTCATAACAGGGAGGAGACATATAGGCCTATAAGACTTGGCTAATTGCTTGTCCTTGTCTCCTCCCATGTAAAGGAGCCTTATGTCGGCAATTTTCCAATTTCGAGGAAAGTATCCCCTATCGAGGCAATCATTGAATAACTCCAACAATGTATCTTCGATATAGGGGATACTATTCTTTAGCATAGCCGCATCGATTGCGTCTAAACCGGGAGCACGACCAGTCCTTTGCCTGTCCACAGCAGCACGGAGATCCCATATGTCCCATGGTGGGCACAAGTCCGTACCAGGTGGACATACTGTAGTGCGCCTTATGAATTCCTCTTCTTCATTATCTTGGGACGGATCATCTGTGGGGTAGATTTCTGCTATAAACATCTTCGATGTCTCTTCCAGAGTGGTTGCATGGGTAGCTCCGCACTTGAGCGCAGCAATCACTTGTTGTGGTGTCAGCTTACCTAGAGCCACTCTGTAAGGAATACCCCAAGGATTCTTTGATGACTCCTCAACAATGAACTCGTCCCAAGACTTCCGCTTTTGTAAGCGCACCTCATTTCGATATGGCTTTAGACTTGTACTCGTCACGAAGTGTAATGCGCCTCTCGTCACAAATACACCTTTGGTACGACCGCCGGGCCTTGTAGAGCTCTCTCTTCATCATAGTTAAGGCTGGCGTCCACCATGGCCAGGTCGAGCTCTCACCTTCCGATGCTGGAGGGATTCTTCAGCAGCATCACGGATGACAGTTGTGATCCTGGATACCCTGTAATCCAGATCATGAGTCTGATCCATGTCAGTCTCATCCCATTCCTCATCAACCAATTTTCCCTCCAGAGTCGACCGGAAGACGCTCCAATCTTTTCTTCGGGTTATTTAACCCTTGTCTGTGCCATGGGAACTAAATGAACTTCCCACCAGCCTAAAAGATATCGCCTGATGGTCGGAACTCGTCTCAGATCGAAGGGTCCAATCAATGATGCGGTTTGCCAGCACCGGTGATGCCAAAGTCACATCGATCCAGCTGTGGCCTCTTGCACTGGAGAATGTTGGGATAGCGGAGGAATCGTTTATGACTAGTAGCTGGCTCCTTGCTATAAATTCACCGAGCTGGACGCCTCTTCTATTGGTTCGATTGGACCCCCAGACCGTGTTCCAAGAGTTTGTATCTGAGCAGATGATCACGTTCCGAGTGCAAGCCGTGATCATCTCCAAGCGGTTATGTCCCTTTCTATGTCATTTCCATCAGGCATGTATGATGAAACTAGCGTAAAGGAAATATTACGCCACTTGATATGACATGCGACACAATCCGCCGTGGTATACTGCCTCAGATCCATCACATCGAGGTTAGGATTATTAATCACAATAGCAGCCCTGTGCCTCCTTTCTCTACTGCCCAAAGCTATAACTCTCGATGTGAGGCCAAACCCCGTTACTAAGTTCCCACGGCAGGTCGGTTCTTTAACCGCCATAACATCGTAGCGCGGATAAAGAGCCCGGAGTTCATCTGCCACTATATGCCGGCGCCCCATGTTGAGCTGGAGGATGGTAAGCTCACTCATAAAAGGTCCTCTTCGCTACCTCTTTAGCCCACTTCAGGTGCACAGGGCACTGCCGACTTCCCGCCTTGTGCATCCTTAGACTAGCAGGCGCATTTACCCGCTCGCAGTTGATGCATGATGGACTAGCCAGTTCTTTTTTCTTAGGGCAATCTTTAATAACATGGCCAGTGGACGCCCACCAAATGCAGACTACGGCATTTGATATGCAAGTGGCCTTAGTGTGACCATATCCCTGTCATTTACTGCATCGAGGAGCGTCGAGGTAGTCTTTGATTGTAATACTCCACCATCCTCTATCTAAGCTTCCTATTTCCAACAGCAGGAACCGAACTGTAGGGTGCACTTCTATCACCCAATTCTTTGTAAAGCCATTTCTTGCCAGTGAAGAAAAAAGTGGCCGGATATCATCAACGACCAGCGGAGTGGGGACCGACTTCTCGGGTATTCTTTCCCATAAAAATCTCACCAACTCCGCTGAATCCCATGAGAGGGGGACGCCCTGAACCTCCAATCTAGGTTTCTTTCTCAAGGCAAGTTTGGCTTGAAGGCCACTGTCTCTTAGCCCTTGCCATCCAATCACCTTCGTGGCGTCACTATTATTATCCATGCGACCAACACGGAGCCAGTCTTGGTCGTACGTACAATGGAGGCCTTTACTCCAATTTCGCTTGGTGAAGGCAACCCATTTATTATATCTGCTGGTCTCTTGCTCGTTCCGCTTATAGTGATATAAGTCGATCTCTCAGTTTGAGTTGGCTTTGTAGGCTAAGATTTCACAATATCCGCGATGGTTATTGGTTTCTCTTGCCGTTGTTCTAGAGCTTTCGGTTCTATTGAGATCAGTTCTGTTTGACGAAGTAATTGCTTTAGTAGCTTTAGTTTTTTTCCTCCTTCTCTTACTCCTGACGGTTTCAAATCTCTCTGTTACCTCTGGGGAATGATCCATATCTTGACTAGCAAGTTGGTGCTGTTCTTCAGAGGGTCCTGCCTTAGGCTGTAGATGTTGAGGTGCTGAACTTGAAAGAGCCTCCAAAACCTTTGGCATAGAAGTCTCAACAATAACTTTGGTTAACATGTCATGCACCTTCTCCGATGACAATGTTTCATTTATTGCTCTTTGGACAAGGGTAAGTACACTGTCATAACTATCTTGACTATCTTCGTCTTCTGAGGTCTCAATCATCTTCACAAGACATTGCTTCTTGTTGCTAATATGGTCCCTAACACTACTTACGGGCTTGTTTTCATGTTTGACCATGTATAAACGGAGATTCGTCTGTATTCGCTTGGCTTCAAGAAATAGATTAGAGCCCTCTTCCAATTTCTTTTTAGTAACAGGGGAACCCTTCCTGGCCCTCTTTATCGTACGTTTTCGTTCTTTACGAGATTCCACTCCTTCAACTATATTATCATTCAATATAGTAAATAAGTGATTTAACCTCTAAATAAAAGAAAACTTACTTATCTTTCCTAAAGAGTCTTTGGGCTTCCTAGGGAAGCTTAAGGTAGTTTTAGCTACCAAGGGGTCGAATATTTTTCCTTAACACACTTTAAAACTATTAAAAGCCTATATTAAAAGCTATAGGCAATTACACTATATGCTATATATATCTATTTTTTTTGGGGGGGGGGAGTCCTTCCCTACCTCACCTTCAAGGCTATAAGGGGTTCTCCCGGGCTAGGGAGTGTGGGCGTGGATTTAAAAGACTCCCCCGGCACCGGGATGCGAACTCGGAAATATTTTTCATCGTTGCCTCATATGTCAGCCCCTCGCAAATTATGCACCCTCGTTAGCCCATTCGGCCACCCCACCCACCATTGTGCTAATATTTACTAGTCTTTCAGAAAAGCTCGTTGTCTTTTCAAATTCCTTCAAAAATCATTTGCAAATGTACTAAACAAAGGGAGAGCCATTTCCCTTTCTCAATATACCTGTCTATAATCTGCTTCAAAGTGAAGATAGCATCAATGTGCAACTGCAGTAGCAATCGAAAATAAAATGGTTTTCACCATAATTAACCTCGTTTACTTCGTCTACACCTGCTGGCCTGCCAATTGCTTCGAAAAAATCTTTCTTGCTGATAAAATGGTCTTCACCATAGTAAATCTGCATTGTCCCCTTAATATCATCCAAACTGATCCAGCATTTGACCCCCTTTCAGCAGCATCTTTAAATATTCTTTTCATCTGTCTACTATATATTCATTTAGCCATATAATGGATACTGATCCTTGTTTTCTATTGTTTCCTTGTTTTCACACTTCCTTTCTTGTTCGCTTAATACATTTTTCCAATTTTTGTGTTCAATTTCGCGTTTTCCCTCATTTTGAGACCAAATACTAACAATTCGTTCCGGTTACCTAGAAGAACTTGCTTCGCCTTTCCATTTTTCTTTGTGGAGAGAGAATATCCGCCATGTTTGGGTCAGTGCGTTCACTTTTTTTTTGTGGGATCATTGCTTTTTTTTAATAAATAGTTACAAGGATCACAACGATATGGAATTTATAGTGATGTGGGGGGGGGGAGGGATGGTGCACGCTAGGGGAATCTGACCCACAGACTAAGTAGGATCTAATGTAATGGAGGGTTTATCTTGGGATTAGGAACGGATGGAACCGAGTGTGGACGCTCTGGCGGTAGTTTGACCCTTAAGAGTAGATGATGAGGAAGGATTTGCAGGCGAGGAAGTTAAGGCTGATATTTAGCGATTGTAGGCTAGGATTGGGAAACCAGAGGAGCCTGACGTCGAGGCTGCTTGTTCTTGGTGGTAGTTTGGGAATATTAATTTCTCGAAGTCTGTTGAGGATAGTTCGTAACTGTCGAGATGGATGGATAGTTGTCCCTGGATGACTTGAGAAGGTGATGTCCGCATGCTGGGAAATCTGTCCTATCTTCAATTTCGGGTGCTTATATACAACATACTTCCTCGAAAAGATGGTGAAAAAAATTTAAATAGATAGATAGAAAATAACTTTATAACTTCTGGGACAAAGTCCCTTTAGAATAACAATAAAGTACATAATAAAAAGATTACATCTGGTCTAAATAAAAGCAATAACAAAAATTGAAAAGAAAAAAGGAAAGAAAACATTAGGTCAACATGCTATACCAACATACAAAATAAACCTACATACAAAACACTTGAAACAATGACAAGACACTTAAAACTATGTACAGTGTTAAAATATTATAAGTAAACAATTTTAAGGTAAAAAATCTGGTGCGCGCAACACACAACTTTCACTTACTGCTCTACTTCGGAAAGCAATTCTTGTTTGTCAAAATTGCTTACAAGAAGTAATTAAAAGAAGTTTTCGAAGCGCATTTTTAATGGAGCTAAACCTTGAACAACATATTTTTGAATTTTGGTCATATTCATTAATACAAAAACTCATTAAGACCATCAAAATAACTTACTTACTTACTTACTTGCTTACTTAATCCAGTCCTCCTTGTTACCGCTGAGCAGTATGAGGTTCCTTCTTATAGAGCTTGATCCAAGAATCTCTATCCTGGGCCAGCTGTCTTCTCCTACTCCAGTCCATTCCTCTCCAATCAAAGGCTTCTTTAATTCCTTCTTCCCATCTTTTTCTTGGTTTTCCCTGTGGCCGCCTTCTTTCTACTTTAACCTCGTAGCCTTGGCAACTCTGTTTTCAGCCATTCGCGAGACATGTCCAAACCACTAAGTTGGTTTTCTTGGATTATTTCCTCTGAAGGCCTCAGGTCCAGATTAGCTCGTATGGTCACATTCCTAACGCGATCTCTTCTTGTTTTCCCTTCTATTTTCCTTAAATATCGCATTTCCTTGGCTTTGGATTTGGCCAAGTGAGGGTCCAAGACTCGCTTGCATATGTTAATATAGGGAGGAAGGTATTCTTGAAGACAATCTTCTTAGTGGCCTTTGAGACTTCCTTTTTGTCCAAGAAGCCTGACTTGGGGGAGTAGAAGCATTTTCCTGCCGTCTTAATTCTCTCTTTTATGTCTCCATCAACCCATCCGAATTCGTTGAGGTGAGCACCCAGGTATTTAAAATCCATTACTTGCTCCAGGCGGATTCCACCCAGCCGAACGATCTGGTCTCCTCGGTCACTTCTTCTCCCAGTCCTCATCAAAATCAAAATAACATAAATCCTATTTATTATATCCATTGTTGGAAATAAAAACCTTATCATTGCATCTGTCTATTTGAATCACATAACTCCAGTCTTTGAGTTCTATAGACAAAGAGAGATTTAAATGTACATGGATTTAATTATGAATAAGTAATTATCATTACCTTCTACTACTTTGTATGTAAGATATTGTTTCTCCTGAAATTGTCTGCTTTCCAGCGATATATTATAAGTATACATTCAGTCCCTCATTTTCGGAAATTCATTTTGAACCTAAAACACATGTTCCCTTTTTTCTCTTTTTAATAATTAATCAATTCTTTCATACTTTATATTCAGCCATTTTTAATTTTTAATGATGATTAGAGACAGTTATTTTTTTAAAAATACAACAAATTTAAAGCACTTTAGAGGAAGACATACTGAACATTAGGCATTTAAGTCCTGGAAGATGACATCAGTGTCGATAAGACTTAGCTGATCTTAAAGACCATTTAATAATACACTGATATACCAAGTTCAATCAAAATTGTTAAAGCCATTTTTGAGAAAATCGTAAAGATGTGTAACATCGGTCTTATAAAGTGCCACTTACGGTTAGCAGATTTCCACGAAAAGGTTTCTGTAACATCTCCTGCATATGCCTATCTTAAATACGTAATATCAGTTTCTTATGACTTTTCGTTTTTGAGCTACACTGTTAACATACACACATACAGACCATTTTGTGGGACTTAGTTATTTCGACTCAGATGACCTCAAAACCTGTATTTCCGTTGAAGTCTGAGATTCAAAAATTTTCGGGACCGCAATATTTTCCCTTACTCTTTATTACATATGTAAGTAAGTGAAAATAAAAATTCAGAAAAAAAAATACATTAAGCTGTTCTTTAATTATAGGTTCTGTGTTTCTGTTAACAAAACGAAAGTTGAATTTGAGAATATAAATTGTCAGAGTATTTAAATAATGAATAATATGTATATACATCATTATCTTATTGTTATTGTAACTATTTGAATTTAGTTGTATAACTATAAAAAATATATTAGTAAAAAACAAACAATAGGTTCATTCAGTGGCATAAAGATTAGGAAGATTTTGTAATATCTCTAGTGAAGTTTACAGTGTGAAACAGTACTATGATTTGATGATGAATGATATAAAGTAAATGTATAATGCCAAAAGGTTAGCAAGTATCTGATTGTTTTAGGGAAAGAAATTGGAATAAGATGGTTTTCAATGTGGATATGGAGGGAAAATACCGAAATTTGATAGGGACGGAATTCCAAAAATTGATAGTGCGAGCAATAAAGGAGTTTTGAAATGAGGCAGATCTGTGAGAAGGGATTTAAAGGTCGGAAGGTCGAGATCTTGTGGAAAGGTAATGGACTGAGGATTTGAATTGGAGAATGTTGTAAGTGTAAGAATGACCATGAATGTTGATGATTTGATAGAGGAACGTACCTAGGAAATATTGTCTTCGGAAGTAGGGGAAGAGCAGCCACTTTAACTCAGTGAAGTGGTGAGAGACACGGGAGTTTAAGGGATTCTAGTAGGTTCACTATTAACAATATTAACAATTGATATATACAATCTAATTTTCTAGGAAAAAATACAAAAGCTATGAGTAATAAAATTTAACAAAAATACAAAAGAAAAATAACGCTATACAAAAATGAGAAATGCAGCTGCAGAAAAATTAATTACAGGTTATAAAAAAAAAGGTTAAGTATTATAAACTAAAAATACGAAAATAAAATTATGCTTGCCAATTAACAAAAACTTAAAAGAGTTACAACTCCAGCGCAGATAATACAATACAGCGATGGCCCAGACAATTGTTATGATGCTAAGTGAAAATTGCATTCTAAACTGTCTTTTTTTATATCATCTGTTTTTCAAAAAAAAAAAACAATCGATATTTTATATCGAGCTTGGACGATCGATTTCCAAAGAGATAGGAACAAGTAAAGCTGGATTAAAAATGCAGCACTGATTATTGAAGGTGTCATGACGTCACAAGAGGAGTGTGGAAACAGGAGTATCTCGGGGCCATAATTACAAATCTTATGAAGCTATTCATTATATCAAGTTACAAACAATTCACAATTTTATTTGCTAATAAATTAACAAGTACACAGTTGTTGATACATTAAACCTATGAGTATTTGAAAGCTTTCTGAATTCTTTATAAAAACAGAAAAAAAAATCATCGAAATCGCGGAGAACCATGTGTGATTAGATATTTTTATTGCATTTTTTTCCTTTTTTTTTGGTTTATATTTTTTAGGAGAGCTCTGTTATGACAAATGTATATTTGGCATATAGCTTTAGTGTGAGTACAATGTCGGAAATGAAATAATTTGTACCTGTCGAATGAGCAAATTGGGTTCAAATTTTTATTTGAAAAAGGTAAATAAAAAAACAATGCATTCAGAATTTTATTTGCGAATAACTCAAAAATTACACAAATTGTACTGAGCTGTTTTGTATTGTAAGTACATATAAAAGTTTACACACGAATATATAAGAATAGATATAAATGTTAGAAACATGCAAATTTTCAACAATAATATGGTCGAATTTTTACCACAGGGCGAATACTTGACATTTTTACATCCATTTTATTCATCTTATAATTGATACATTAAATAATAATTTTTAAAAAATTGCTATCCTTTATTAAACGAATTAAACATATTTTTATTCATTCCTTTTTTGGAATTTTTGAGTACTATACGAAACGACAACTGTAGGACGCGTATCATAACTTTGGGAGCCCGTTACTCTTAACCGGTAATTAAGAGGATCTAATTTCATTCATTTGTTATAAATATGTTTATTTTTATTATTATTTTCGGACTATGAAGATGTCGGAGTTTGAGTCTGTTTGGAACGGGGTTCGAGTATCATGCTGTTCCAGTTACTCGTTATAGATCCGAGCCTGCGCACGGGCCCCATTGGCGGTATCCGCTTCATGCACTAGGTACTGGAGTTTAGCATCATCTATAGCCGGCTGATCTGTGTTGCTGTAAGCAAATTTTAGTTCGATTCTTTTTCTTAGGTTCATTTTTGTTTTTATTATTTCGCTATTTACTTCGTAACGCACCAGCAACATGAACCAATTCACTGCTTATAGTAGTAAACCTCTTATGTTGACAGTAGTATTCTTTTAGTAACGTTAACATATTTTTTGTGCACAATATTTCCAATCACTTGCTAACCAAAACATCAAGCACTGCACCTTTACCCGAGTACTGTACCATGGAATCTGGAGAGTTGACAAGATCAGGTAAACGTTATAAATACTTTATTATTATAATTTTATTAGAATTATGTGTTCATCTGTTAAAGGGACTTCTTTGACATCTATAAAAATAATTTCGACATTTCTGATCTCCTCACATTTAATTCTCCAAGTACTATTTATGTGAAATTAAATTTCCGATACTGAATCATTCATATGCCGGTTGCATGCCATGTTTAGTTATTCTTTTATGTATCTTGTACAATTTTTTATATTTAATGCTAAATAGCTATTATTTTCACTTTATATACAATATTATAAAAAAAAAAAAACTATGCTTAAAAGTTTTATTTCTAGTGAAGTTGACCAAGTGATATCGTTATGAGCAACTGCAGTTTCCTTCCTTTTCCTAAAACGCCTATTTCATTGGTTAAAACGCACCCAATATCATACATTTTTTTTCCGTTAATGTAGAAATTTAACAAAAAAAAGGAAGCTCTTCAATATCTAAAAAGTGGTTAGCATTCTTCACTAAGATTTTACCTGTTGCTAAGAAGGTTGATGGCATATTGATGTATTGATGTATGATGTATGTTGATAAAATATTTCTCATTTGTGCAATATTAAATTCCCTTGTATAAACTTATATGGACAGTAACAAAGATATTGTTTGATATTTAAAGATATAAAGGCATTGTTTTGTCCGTTTAGGTTCTCGCGAACAGCGTATGGTGATGGCAACTGTCACTTCTATTACTTTGTTTTGACAGTAATATATTTTAGCTATTCTGTTCATTGATCTAAAATTTTAATTTTTGACTATTAAAAAAAATAATAAAAACATTAGTTACTAGCTCTCGATTGTGTTTCTGAATTGATATGAATTTTTATTCATTTATTCAGTAATATAACTCAAATGTTTAAGTCATGTTCTAATTAAAAAAATAGATTTGTTTTTGTATTTTCTATTTTGTTTGAATTTCTTGTCTTTTTTTTTTTTATAAATTAATGGACCAGTACCTACTCCAGGCCTACCGTGTGCCAAAAATAGACTTTGTCCTGCTTGATTATCTCTGATGAACAACACATGCTTGGATATGGGCAAGCATTCTTGCCTTAGAGAGTTAAACATTTGATTTATTTTTATATTTTGTCGGAATACAATGGATTGCTATATAATATAGAAATCCTTTGTACGGAGCCAGCACAGTGAGCCATTGTACTCCGTTCTGTTAATCAAACCATTGCTATATTAACGTGCAACACAAAGATGCTTCTAATACAATGCAGCTATTATTTTTGCAATCATTGAATCAGTTTTTGCTGATGGGTGGTTAGTTGGCATTATGATTCATTAGCCTTTGGTAGGTATCCCAATGATACTTTGGTTTGACGGAATTTCATGATTGGATGTTCAGAATAATATCTTAAATTATTTATTTCTAAGCTGTATATTTATAAATTAAAAATAAAACAATCACACTTTAATCATTTAGATTTTGTTTTATTTGACGATAACATTCAAACCAAAACAATTTTCATTTTTAAAAAGGTTTGGTACACAGCCCGTATCACACACTATTTAGCTATCACACTGCTTTCAATAGAAATTAATTATAAACAAAGCTTATGAATATTAATTTAACCACCAAAACAAGTGCATCATTATTAATATAAAGTATGAAAATCCTGTGCACTGTTTATTTTTTGTTTGTCAAGCTATTGGAAAAATATTTTGTTTTCATGGAAATTCTATTTAGTTCCTTTTAAATAGTACATAGGTTAATATTATTAACTCTCTATTACCTCCTATGATTTTATAATTTTTTTTTATGTCTGATATTATTTTTTCTTTAATTGTCAGCTTTCTAACAGTATGTAGGACATCGAGAATATAGAAAATTTGTTTTCGATCTTATCATAGTTTATGTTTTATCATTACTGACAATTCAGGTACGTTTGCGGAAACTGTTTTGATTATTAAAACATTTAATCCTTGTTTTTCAATATTTTAATGAGAATAATACCTGCATTATATTTTAGACTATCTATTTGTATACTGATACAACGAGTTTAATCAAAATCCACTCGATGTTTTCGAGAAAATCGTAAAAGAAATTTAAATCAATTGTATATACAAATATTTTCGGTCGATTTCGATTTTTCCCGGGAAAGGTTATGTAACATTCCAGGCATATTACCTTTCTTAAATACGTTGTTTCTATATCCTACAACTTTTCTTTATCAACTAGCAAGACATCGTTGTTTAGATTCTTTTAAACGTGTTTCCGTTGAAAACTCGGATTCGAAATTACTGAAGATCGTCTCTTACTATATATCATTTATATAGTTGAGTAAAAGTAAATATTATTTGCTTTTCTAATAATTTTTATTTCATTGTTCACAATACTAAGAAACCTAAAGATGATAGGCAATCCAGAGGTTTAGTCCTCACTATTTTTCATGCCTATAAAAAATTGTACTTTCAGCAAAACTCGACGAGTGGTCGCTCTTGGAGTAGCCAGGAGTCAATATTAAATCAATTCCCAAAATCAAGAATCCCTTAAAACAATCACTAGAGACCGGATTTCCGTTATTGTACATTTTATTCGTTTACATGTAAAAAAACCCAGGCCCGAATATCTATACGTTTTAGGATCTGGGGAATAACATATTTAACTTTTATATTGCATGCTTTGCCGTTTTTGGCTTAAATTGCACGATTTGAATTTTTGTTGTATTAAATTTTACATCTTGTATTAGACTAAATGATTTACAAATATATATATATATATATATATATATATATATATATATATATATATATATATATATATATATTATAATATTAATATTAAAATATAAAATATTAATATTAAAATATTAACACACACACGTGTGTGTGTGTGTGTGTTAATATTTACTTTTTTATTTTACTATCTTGTCCATATTAAACTTATAAATTAAGAAAGAAAAATATGAAGAAGGTAAATGATTCTGTGACTGGCAAAGTTCGAATTTCACGTTAGAAATAGACGAAATAAATACAAGTGCAGACAGGCTATTCGTGGAAGAGAACTTTCTGAAGTAATTTAATTTTAAAAACTACCCTTCTCGTTTTGACTTGAATTCTCACTTTTTCGAGTGTCACTATCACGAATTCGGCATCAATAATATCCGATTTGGCATTTATAAAATCACATTTGTCAAATTTTTCTCAGCGAATCTCAAAATTGATCACTTAATAAACAGGTTGAAATTATAGAAACTGTAGGGAGAAAATTTAAAAAAGTTAAGAGTGAAAAGGGAAAAATTATACATAACAAATTTTATTTCGTAATAGAAAAAAAGTAGAGGTTACGCTCTTATAAACAAATATAACGACTGCATTAACTGTTTAAATATTAATGTTGACAAGGAACCAGCAGTGGTGTGCTCAAGAAGAATCTACCCCCTCCTCTCTCCTCGTAAGATATTTTATTGCTTACCTTTCGTAAAAACAGAGCAAGATAAGTTAGAATTATCATATATAATCAGATTATATATAAATACACTTGCTGTGGTCAGTTCCATGTGTTACCCTTGTCCATTAGTGCGAACATCCATAACCCTGTCAACATTTGTTCGCCCTCAAAAATTCAAAAAGCCGTCTAAATATGCTCCCCTCAAAAATTTTTATAGCTCAACTTGCGCCATGAAGCCGCCTTCTGGGCTTACCAACCAATTTAAGAAACATTTTAACAAATATATTTCATTATTTGCCAGTTAATTACTGAGACCCTTTTGTATTTGCTTTGTGAATCATCTTTAAATTTTCTACTATTTATGTTAGTCCTTATTTTATTTTATATTTCTCTTTCTTCAAAATTTAGGTTAATCGTAATTTATTGTTGTAGTGTAGTATGGATTATTATTATTGTTAGATATTAATGTAAAAACACGTGATGTTGTACATTGTTGAAAAATAAATAGATTGATTTATTTATTTAATGTTTTTACGTACCGAACTATAATACACAGCTCAACAGGAAAAACGCCGGCAGAACTGTTCATTGGCAGAAGGTTGCATTCGGTATTGAATAGTTTAAAACCATCCGTGAGAGATAAGATGGGAGAAAGCAGGCTAAAACAAAAAATTTACCACGATAGAAAGGAACAAGAACGCAGTTTGTGGTATATTTCTTTAAGATTCCTCAAAAGGAAGCTCCAGCAAGTAGATGTGTCATTTGGGATCTCCATCTGAGTAGCTTGGTCATTTTCAACTAATCTCTTAAAAGCATTTCTCGCCTGCAATTCTCTTCTGAATTGAAGTAATGCTGGAGAAAACCTAATAGTAACCTGTCGGACGAATTTAAAGGTGAATTTAAATTCCCCAATAAACTTATCCCATTAGTAGTGTTTATCGTTAAGGTAGCTTACGATATTGATTCTTCGAGGATATTTCGTACTACTTAAGTAATTTTACAGGTGGTTGAAAGACGCTAGTTACAACACTGAATGTTATGTTAAATAGAATCGGACTAAGAACTCTGCCCTGAGAAACTCCATTTTCCTATCGAAAATTTTGGATGAAAACGTTTCTATATTCCATACGAACAAATATTGAATGATCGTTCGTTTAGGAAGTTTTTTTAATAAAGTTCCACATGGGACGCTGTATTCCGATGTCTTTGAGTGGTAAACTTAAGTTCTCCTCGGAGACTGGAATAAATAATGAATTAAACTTGCTTGATATAACAATAGTCCGAGGAGGATACAAGCTGCTTATGAAATGGTATCAAAAATTACTTACATTAAAATTACAGGTGAATATTATCTACATTTTTATTCAAACCAACCCAATTCAAGGTCCCCATTTATTAATGTAGCAACTAACCTAATAAATAGAACAATTAAACTAACCGACGAAATTTTTATAAAAGATGTAAAGCATCAGGTATTTAAAATTTTAGACAATATTTTTATCCCAGACATATTGCAAATGAAATTTGGCAAAGTATTCCAACGAACACAAAATAAAGATAATAATTAGAAAAAAGACCAAAATAGAAATTGCGAAATTAAAATAACATCTTAGATACGCAAAAGAGAAAAATAAGTAAAAAATTGTAGCTCCTCCATCTCAAACCAATATAACCAAATTCATATACGATTGCAATTTCCTTTCTTGTCCAAAATTATAATAAAATTAGATACCAAAAATATAGCGCTTAATAAAACTTTGAACGTAGTAAACTGTGGGGGACAGCAAAATTTTCTAACATCGAATCCTTTCAGTCCAAAGTCCTTCGAACAATAGTTGATGCTCCGTTCTATGTAACCAATAAAACCCTACACCACGACTTTAATATCCCATTTGTCCTGGACGTTGTCCCTGATTTTTTTTCCAAATTCCATCAAAACCGAAGGTTGCAACGGCAGTGACCCAGAGACCTGTGGTAAGTATAATTGGTAATTGGTTGACTGTCGTGGATAATGAAGAGAAGAATAGTTGGGGTGCTCAGTCAAAAAGGAAGGCAAAAAATAAATTATAATATTTATTTCTTACATATGCCGACGTTTCGACCTGAAGTTCAGGCCTTCATCAGGACTAAGAAAATAACCAGATAACAAGGTATGAGAAACATAAGTAATGATGGTAAAAAAGATAATAAAAAATGAGAAAATAAAATAAATAAAAAAAAATTATTAGAAAAATAAAATAGATAGATATAAAGTAAAATGAAATTGTTAGAATAATGACTAAGAACTAAGAGATAAATAATAAAAACTGTTACATAGTGTGGAATGATGAAGTAGGCATAATCAAAAAGGGGTGACAAAAGTGTTACATTGGGAATCTTAGAATAAAATGTAAAAACATAAAAAAGAAATATAAAGTTATATAAGAAATGAAAATAAAATAAATAGTAAAATTAAAACATTGAGAATGGAGTAGTTAGATAGAAAATTGAGATATTGTAAAGTCTATCAAGATGTACAGACAATGTATAATATAATAAAGAGTTAAAAACAGAGAAAAGGAATGAAAGGAAGGAGGGAAGAAATTGAGAAAGCTGAAATAAGAAGGAAATAAAAGGAGTACTACCTTTCTCCTTAAGTGTCAAGGGGAGAATAAAGTCGTTACAAGGGAGGGGGAGAGAGAAGGGATGTGAAGGTGGCGTCATCTCTAACGGTTATCAATAGTAATAATGTGGTAAGTATATATTGGAGTTCTGGCAATGGCCAGATTCTCCACTCAAGCCATGTATGTCCGGTTATAGAGAGAGCCTCTTCTCAATCTCCACTAGTCCTTAATATCAGTAACGGGGCTGAGTGAGAGGCGCTAGGATCTCTTAGGGTCCTGCCTTTCCTTCCACGAGTGGGGAGAAAGGCTTGGCTTGGAGATCTTGAGTGAATGAATTTTGTAAATACTGTATAATAGCATGTGTGTATTTGAGTAGTTATTTTGATTATTTTAGTTTTTTTTTTTAGTTTATATACATTTGATTTTGTATTATTATTTTGCTGTTGTCTATATATCTATTGTTATTTATTGTACATAGTGTGAATGAGCTACTCTTTTATCATTATTACTATTGTCCTTAGATGGGACAGATTGTAATGTGTCTCAATAAAGAATTGAATTCAATTGAACGTAGTAAATGGACTTATCGAGTGGCTTCATGATGTAAACGTAACCGAAATTGATTGAGAGCCTAGAAAATTTAAGATGTCACAAAATATAAAAACAAGTATAGACACAATTCCCGTTATAGATGATATACTTCAGGCAAAATTAACAGGAGTCAGGAAAACTTAGTGAATTAGATTTTACAAGATTTAAAATTACTCCCGTTGTAGTCGTGGTTGGAAGATGATTTAGGCGCCATAAAACAATTTTGAGATGCAACTACCAAATTTTATTTCAGAACTAGAATAATATCAAGTTTATTTGCTTGATTGTTTTTGTTACCTCATTTCGTTCCTTGTTATTCCATTATTAATAATGTGTTTTTTTTTCTAAATCTATTTCGCATGTTGGAAAATATATGTTTTATGCTTCAGCTTTTGTTGGCGTATTTATAATATAAAATGTTGAATTTAAAATGATATAATTACAAGTTTAGATAAATAAATTTTAGAAATATTGTTTTATATATACTTTTAAATGTTATTTAGTCAATAATTAAATAATTATGCATATATTTTATAGTTTTCAATCTTGAGCCTAAAAGTTTGCAATAATTGGATTTAACTTATTTAAAAATGTAAAATATTAAATTAATTGATTTTTTATTGAAAAAACTGTTCAAACAAAACAGTAAAAAAGAGGAAACTTTACATAAAGTTATAACTATTTAGTAAGTTGTATTTTAAGGAATAAAAATAGAACTCTGTGTAAGGGCTCCTCTAAGGAAAGGGAAATATTTAAAGGGGTGATAGCTGGCCTCAAAGGCTACAAAAAATTGTTTAGAAAAGGTGATTTTCAGCAGAAAAGCGGGAAAAATAAGGTTTGTTCATCATTTCTCATGATGGAGGTTTGTATAAAAACTGTAGAGGGCTGTGCATAAAGACCTAAGATCATACACGGTGGGCCAGACCCCCTTACCGTGCACCCCCCCCCCACATCCCTATAAATTGCATATCGTTGTGTTCCTTGTAACTATTTATTAAAAAAAAGCCAATGTTCCCACAAAAAAAGTGAACGCACTGCCCCAAAATGGCGTCCAAAGATGGCGGATTGACGACTTTGACTTTAGTTAGTTTTTTGGTCACTGAGAATCAGCATTTGGCTTAATTTCCTCATAGTTGGTCTTTTATTAAAGCTGAATAGTTATAGAATAATAAAACATGAAGAAATATTAAAAAATAATTGGCTTAGGCTATGAAAAACACCAGTAAAGTCAATTTTTTCAACAAAAAAATTTTCAAGTTACAAATCAAGCGTCGTTTGTAATTAAACGGCCTACAATAACGCAAAACGTGCTGAAATAAACCATCTGGAGAATATATTTCTCTTTCTAAAACGCTGATTATTTTTTAGAAATCTTTAAGCAGTTCCGTAGAAAATGTACTTATGCGGCAGAAAAGCGGTACTGGCGTGGGTGCCTACAGGCCTCTACCACACCATTCAGTGCCCATAAATGGCTTAGTTATAGTGATATAATAACAATTTTGGTACATTATATTGATTTTATTAACGAAAAAATATTAATGCAATAATTTAATTGTAAAAAAAAAAATTTAAATTAAAAAAAAAGTATTATTTTTTTTTAATTTAACCTCCTTTATTCTATACGTAGGTCGTTTAAGAAGACCTCAATTGTAAAAATGATATAATTATAATAATAAAACTTAATTAAAAAATACTTTGCTATATGTCTTGATTTTTTTTTTATTTAACGTTGCAATTTAACACTGTGTTTTGTATATTTACTGATTCTTAGAAGTAATTAAAATTTTTATATACTTCCCAGGAAATGAGTCATATTAATACCTGTTTTATAAACTAAAATAATATATACCTAATCTGAACTATACATAATGAATAGCTATCGGGTTGTTTAGTAAAACTCATATATCATTAATTAAAAAATTAATTTTTATTTCCTTTATTTTGTGCAGAAGTTGGGCTATATCATAAATAAATAGGAAATTTTAATATTGAATGAATTATTCTCTATGCATAAAGAAAGATAGAAAGGGTGACCCTAACTATAAACCAAAACTGATTGTTTGGATTTGATCTCAAAATGATGAAAACGCATATAACACATTAAACGAACGAGAAAGGAAGTACCAAAACCTCGGAATAGATAAAAAGGACCGGTATCCATTATTTAGCTAAATGAATGTATAGTAGACAGATGAACAGAATATTTCAAGATGCTGCTAAAACTGGGTCAATTGCAGTTTGAATGATATTAAGTGGACGATGTAGGTTTATTATGGTGAAAACCACTTTATTTTCGATTGCTGAAGGTACATATAGGGACTATCTTCACTTTGAAGCAGCATATAGAAAGGTATATCGAGAAAGTTATAGCTTATAGCTGTCCTTCTGTTTAGTGCATTTCCAAAAGATTTTTTAAGGAATCTAAAAGGAAAACGAGCTTTTCTGAAGGACAGTTAGATATTAGCATAATCCAAAGTATGAGGCACTAAGCAGATAGAGAGCTATTTTTCTTTTTATGTGGACTTCTCTATAACCTTCCTTAAAGTGAAGACAGTCCCAATTTTCAACTTCTCTTCCAATGTGCAACTTGAGTTTCTCAATCCATATCACTCTGGCAATCGACAATATTTCTTATTCCAGCTTCTACGATTCTTGAGTATAATTTGTTTGGTACACTAAACAGGAATGGATCTTGATGGGTATTACATTTCCTAGTACCTCCTTTCTTGTAAAGGTAAAACCACAGTCCTTTCATATTATTTTCTAATATGCTTGTTGCCTATGTACGCGCAAAACTGTCAAAGCAGTTCGGTTTCGCCCTTTCCATCTTTCTTTGTGCAGAGAGAATAATACATTCAATATTAAAATTTCCTATTTTTTTATGATATGGTACAAATTCCGAAGAATTTATTCCGCAATTTCTGAACAATAACGAGCTATAACTAATATAAGATTCCTTAAAAATCTTTTGCAAATGCACTAAACAGAAGGAAAGCAATGAGCATTAACTTTCTGGATATACCTCTCTATATCCTGCTTCAAAGTTAATATAGTCCCGATGTGCACCTTCAGCAATCTAAAATAAAGTGGTTTTCACCATAATAAACCTACATCGTCCACTTAATATCATCCAAACTGCAATTGATCCCGTTTTAGCAACATCTTGAAATATTCTGTTCATCTATCTACTATACATTCATTTAGCTATATAATGGATACTGGTCCTTTTTATCTATTCCGAGGTTTTGGCACTTCCTTTCTCGTTCGCTTAATGCATTTTTCCAATTTTCTCGTTTAAGTTCACGTTTTTCCTCATTTTGAGATCAAATCCAAACAATCAGTTTTGGTTTATAGAAGAACTTATAGCATCACCCCTTCTATCTTTCTTTGTGCATAGAGAATAATTCATTCAATATTAAAATTTCCTATTTATTTATGATATAGTCCAACTTCTGCACAAAATAAAGGAAATAAAAATTAATTTTTTAATTAGTGATATATGAGTTTTACTAAACAACCCGGTAGCTATTCATTATATATAGTTCAGATTAGGTATATATTATTTTATTTTATAAAACAGGTATTAATATGACTCATTTCCTGGAAGTATATAAAAATTTTAATTACTTCTAAGAATCAGTAAATATACAAAACATAGTGTTAAATTGCAACGTTAAATAAAAAAAATCAAGACATATAGCAAAGTATTTTTTAATTAAGTTTTATTATTATAATTATATCATTTTTACAATTGAGGTCTTCTTAAACGACCTACGTATAGAATAAAGGAGGTTAAATTAAAAAAAAATAATAATACTTTTTTTTTAATTTAATTTTTTTTTTTACAATTAAATTATTGCATTAATATTTGTTCGTTAATAAAATCAATATAATGTACCAAAATTGTTATTATATTACTATAACTAAGCCATTTATGGGCACTGAATGGTGTGGTAGAGGCCTGTAGGCACCCACGCCAGTACCGCTTTTCTGCCGCATAAGTACATTTTCTACGGAACTGCTTAAACATTTCTAAAAAATAATCAGCGTTTTAGAAAGAGAAATATATTCTCCAGATGGTTTATTTCAGCACGTTTTGCGTTATTGTAGGCTGTTTAATTACAAACGACGCTTGATTTGTAACTTTAAAATTTTATTGTTGAAAAAATTGACTTTACTGGTGTTTTTCATAGCCTAAGCCAATTATTTTTTAATATTTCTTCATGTTTTATTATTCTATAACTATTCAGCTTTAATAAAAGACCAACTATGAGGAAATTAAGCCAAATGCTGATTCTCAGTGACCAAAAAACTAACTAAAGTCAAAGTCGTCAATCCGCCATCTTTGGACGCCATTTTGGGGCAGTGCGTTCACTTTTTTTTGTGGGAACATTGGCTTTTTTTTAATAAATAGTTACAAGGAACACAACGATATGCAATTTATAGGGATGTGGGGGGGGGGGGTGCACGGTAAGGGGGTCTGGCCCACAAACTATCATAAATGTTTGCTAATGCAGTATTATTTACCCGAATATTAACATTTTTTTTAATTATTAAAAATTGTATTTTTGTGACTAATGTACTACAATATATCTCAGGCAATGCTAGGAAAAATTTATCTTAAATAATAGATAATAAATAACGAATGATTTATTCGTATAAGAGTGAAGTAACAAAGAATTTCAAGTTGGTGGAAAAAGAAGCCAGCAAACTGGTGAGATCTGTGGCATTTGAAGGTAAGGTATATTAGGATGGATAGGATCTTGAGGATGCTGTTGAAGTTGTTATAGCGGCAAGGATTCACATTTATCGGTTTGGTTCTTACCTACAAGTAGACAGGAGAAATAAATATTAGAGTTTGCTGTTCTACAAGTTTCCCTTCTTTTTTTGGTTATCTCATCTTGAATCCGGTCTTCTGGTGTTGTGACCTTATTTCTCATTCCTGGCTGCTCCTTATCCTCCTTCAAAACTTTGGTTACCTTACGTACTTTGAAACCAAGCGTCGTTAGTTCCTCTTTTATCACATCAGGTGGGTTTGAGGAGTGCACATTTCTTATCACCACTCTTAATGCTGTCTCCAGCCTGAGCTGGTACGTGTAAAATCCGCCTTCGTTTCTAATAAATTTTTCGGAAGGTTTGAGCAGTATCTGTTATTTAAGTGTCATTTGTCCTGTTGATTCATGAATAACTCCCAGAGCAGATTTTTTAAATTGGGTGTACAGCAACTGAAAATTCTTTATATTTTCCACAAATATGGGAGGAGGCCTTTGCTCTCTGGGTATTTCAGCTGACTCCACTACTTCACTGTCATTTTGAAGCATTTGATACGGGTTTAGAATAAAGAAAGGGGATTAATCGGCCATTTCTTGTGTACATGTACCTGGTTGAGGCTGAGGTTCATATTCTAAAACTTCCTACAGGTATGATCACTGAAAGAGTTTCTCGTAGGTTGCATTGAACCATGCAGGGGTAGAACCGTCTGACCAAGTCCTCTTAGTAGCCGCCTTACTGGACATCACTTGGTGATAATATCATAAGGGAAAAAAAGTAAAAAATAAAATTGTTTTTAACTGTACGTACTGTAAATATAACTGTTCTGATGCATTCATGACCTGTATTGAGTTAAAGATCACAGATATTTCTCTGAAGAATAACTAAGTTCTGGAAGCTGAGTTAAAAACACGACCATTCACGTCAGCTGATCGATCAGCTATTGAATCTTAAAATGGAGATCATTTGAAAAAAACTACGGCTCTAAAAATTTATAAATAGGCCCTTATGTCGAAAAAATCCAACGTACTCAAATAAGCCTCAACGCAGTGGCATAATCTTAAATTGAGATCATTTTATTAAAAAATTACGTCTCCGAAAACATATAAATTGACCCTTATTTCGAAGAAATCCTTCAAGTTACAAAAACATGATTCCAATCATATTTATTAATAAAGAATAACAAATAATTATCTATCCAAAGGTCATCGAATAAGAATAACGAATACAAATTTATCTATTACTCGTTATCTTTTTTTTTTGTTATTGAATAATAATACATTCTGCCACATTGGTGGTCATTGATATTAAGGCTACATTAATCATTCACACAATATGTGCATAAAAATAATAACTGAAATAGAGATAATAAAGAAATAGAAATATAGAAAAATAAAATAAGTAAATTAATATGCCTATGTACAAGAATGAAATAATAGATAGAAGCTAAATGAAATTAAAGTAAATAAAACACATCACAGCTATATACAATGTTTACATTCGCCCAGAGGACTCTGAATCATGCTTTGTTTCCCAAATGTGGAAGCCAAGGCAGAACTCCAGGAGATCGCAGTGCTTCTCCCCCAGCGGCGTCACTGGTATTGGAATCCAGTGGAAATTAATGGAGGGTACAACAGCAACAGATTCTGAGGACCTGAGTTGGGAATCTGGCCATTGCCAGAACTCCAATATATAAATATTTATTACAGAAGGCCGTGTAGCCACTGACGTTTTAACCTCCGGGGATGATTTTAGGGATGGCTGAAGCTCGATATGAATTGTGCTACAGAATAATTATTCGTTATCTAGATAAACTTTCGAAAGACATTATTCGAATAACGCCCAATACTTAAATCAGGTCATAAAAAAACGTATTTTATAGCTTTTTAATAAATTATTGTCGTTATTTTTGCAAAAAAAACTGAGGTACTTTGGGGTGACAGAATATCAAATCACATATTAAGCAATAATTTTATGAAAAACTGAACTTAGCGTTATTCATCCACGTAAAAACCACTTTTGACTGAATTTAAAAAAGACAAGTGAATTTTATCTAGTTACTATGAAGACATTAGTTATTACCCTAATCAAATAATGTTTTTTGCTATCCCATCATATTCGACGAAAAAGGTAGATTACTTAAAAAATACAAAACTTAAAACGCTTTTCTGCGGAAAATCAGATCATTGTTTATATTAACACTTTTTTGTAGTTCATGAGACCTGCTATTATATCTTTGAATATTTCTCTTTACTTACGGGATATCCTGAATATTCACATACATTTTATTAATAAACATTTTTCAACAAAAACGTTTTAATTTAAAACATTGTTACATTGTATCGTTTCGACTTTTATTTAAAAAAATATTTTTATTATTATAGACATTTATTGTTTTTTTAAACTCTATTGTATTTAGAATATGATTGAAACATCTATTAATTCCTAAGTACTTTCAGATCCCATCCGTTATCGTGGTCGTTAATGTGCAAACGTCACCGTTATCTATAGCTCTGAAATCACTAAAGCCTCCATTCCAGTTTCTTATTACGTTATTCTGTGTCTTCAATTTTCATTCAACATAAACATTTGACCTATTCTGATGCTTTTATTTTTTCTATACTCTCGAAATGAGGTTAAAAGTAAATTGTGGATCCTAAATGCATTCATTTATCGAATACTTGATTGATAACTTTTCGCTTCCTGTGATATTGTACATTTTTTCAGTTCCTAAACTTGATATGATGAAATCGGAATCGGTTAACAAATTTTAAATATGTCTCTGCTGAGAAATATGAACTAGATAAGTTCAACTTGCCTACTAGTATACTTACTGAATGTTTTTCTTTGATTATCAAAAGTAAAATATTGTATTTATTCAAATGTTATCAATATTTTGAAACGTGATAAGCATTTATATTTTTATTTTAGTTTTTTGAAACAAACATTCTATGAACAAAATATTTTTGACATTATTGCTCTAAATTATCAATTGCCATTTATATCACGTATTTTATCTTGAATAATAATTGATTCGGGTTGAAATAATTATTTCATGCAATATAAGTGTTGCAAGTATAAGTATTTATTGTAAAATAAATTTTGTTAAAATATTCGCGGTAGATAACAACAGATTTTTTAAAATCCATGTCTTGTAGTTTGTACTGTAAACATTACATTGTTCAGATATGGAATAATTTAATACTTATTTCATAACGACATATCATACTAAAATATAAATACATAAAGTTATGTGTATGTAATAATAAAAAATATTTTTAATTATTTTATATCTTTTAAAGCTTAGCTATTAAACTCAGGATATGTTTATAATTTGGTCAGTACAGGCAATTAGATGTTATTTAGTAAAAAATTGGGTCGCCAAAACTCGTCGCGTGTTATTTCTCGGAGCTCGTTCCGTAAGTGCTCTTTCTCGGAGCTCGTCGCATAAGTGTTTCTTCTCGAAACATGTCGCGTGTTATTTCTCGGAGCTCGTTCCGTAAGTGTTCTTTCTCGTAGATCGTAGCGTAATTTTTCTTTCCCGGAGCTCGTTTTGTAAGTGTTCTTTCTCGGAGATCGTCGCGTAAGGTTTTTTTCTCAGAGCTCGTGCAGCTGCAGAATGAATGTCTGGAAGCTCGTCTAGCCGCTGTTTTGTGCCGGAGCATGGACTTCGGAAGGGCTGAGCTTAGCCGTAATACTTTATATAATATCAACATTTACAGATACTGACATATACTTCCTAAGCCTCAATAATTTAATTATAAACTAATTATTAATTTACAATGGCATTCAGTTCCGAACACAGATGGATAATTTGAATATCTTTGATATTTAAATAGCAGTAGCCTGGATATTATTGCTATGTACCCTATATAGGTAGATTTTTTTTTCTATAAAAATCTTATTATCAGAGTCTCATTACTAAAAAATTCTCATGATGAATTAAATAAATATTAAAATATATTGTAAATAGATCATTTTGTTTTAATATATAAATACTTTACTTTTGTAGCTGGGACCTCTGCGAATCTTAATTTGCTACACTAGCGGATTTTTCAATATGCCAATTAAGCGATTCTTAGCTATGCTTCATTTGTCATTGTAAATAAAATAAATAGCTTTGCGGGAGTTCCTCTAGTTGGAATGAACGTGGTTGTTAAAACTTTCATTCAAGTTAATAACTTTCATGCAATTAACTTCATAACATTTTCAGTTTTAGTAGTATCGATCGAAGCTGTTTAGTTATAAGTTTTGCGGAAAACCTTTGCAATGTAAAGAAAATTGAAAACTTTTAAGGTATAATTAAAGTAAAATGTTACAAATTTAAAATTCATTTTTTTTTTTTTTTTTTACAAAATAGTCATTGTACTACAGTAAATAAGTAATAAAACATAAAATAATTGTAAAACTACCAGTGTTTTAATAGTCAATTGTAAATAAACATTTTTTTTTACTTTCTGTTGGCATTAAAGGCTTTGTAGATCTTTTGCCGCATTAACAAGTCTACTCCATCTCAGTCTATCTTGGACTATTTCTTTCCAGTTATTTGGATGCAGCTCTATTGCATCTTTGTTAATTCCATTTATCCATCTGCTTTCTGTTCTTTTGCACACTATTGAGGTGTTCATTGTCGTATAGAGGCTTCCAGATGGATTGCTCCCAGCTACACGCCCCGCCCATCTTTACCTCCGTGCCTTCATATCATGAGATATTGATTGAACAATTTCTGTAAGCAGTTCTTTTTTAGTCTTTCTTCTCCTAAAAAAAAATAACTTTTTTTTAGTCTTTCTTCTCCGCAATGTGCCTTCACGAGCGAATGAAAAGAATAGACCGAGAGTTTTGGAAAAAATACAAAATCCCCTCTCAACGGCTCAAGACACAAAAATCCTTCATGCTGAAGGCGATGGCACTACTTGAAGAAAGAGGGCTTGACTGCGAAAAAAGGGAACCATTTATACATCCACAGTTACCAATTCACAATCACGCATGCAACGCAGAACTGCAACTCCTTCATAAAGTGGACAAGAAAAAAACACCTGAATACGAGTTAAAAGCATTAGCATTTGAAACCGTAGCTCAAAAGTACCCTCCTCAAGATTGGTTCCATATCTATACCGACGGATCAGCTGAATCAGCCGTTAAATATGCTGGAGCAGGGGTTTACTCAAGGGAATTCCAAATCAGCGCTGCGGTGGGAAAAGATGGAACAAATTTCGACGGTGAGATAGCGGCGATCCTCATAGCCTTAAAAACATTGTCTAGAAGGCGGGATCAGAGCGCTGTTATCTTCATCGACCCCCAAGCAGCCATCCTTGCTGTCACAAGCACGAATGAATGTTTATCGATTGCTATATTGGAATGTAAATCCCTCTTCTTTAACCTGACACACCGAGGCACCAATGTGGTCCTACAGTGGATCCCCAGCCATTGTGGGATTCCGGGTAACGTTGAGGCTGATATTCTTGCCAAGCGAGGAACAGATTTGCCTCAGCCGATACATCCAAAACCTTACGACTCAATACGGCGAATGGTGAAGATGGTAGTGAAGGAGGAAATAAGAAAAGTACATTTCGGCAAAGTGGAAGGGAAGCGTTACGAGTGGTTGAAGGATAATCCGATTCCAGCTGAGCTGCCGAGAAGAGATGCAGTTGCCTGCTTCCGCCTGGCTACTGGTCACGACTATCTGCAGAGTCATCTCTACAAGATAGGCGTCGCTGAGGATCCTACCTGTAAATTGTGTCATCTAGGAACAATGGATGCAGACCATCTAGACGCATGTCCTGCCTTGAGGGACATAAGAGACAAAATATTTTCAAATATACATATCAGAAAGTCTAAATTATACTGGGCAGCAAGATGTCGGATGGCCAAATGACCAACGACTGGCATAAGAAAAAAAAAAAAAAGTCTTTCTTCTCCATGTGTTAGTAATCTGATCCCAGATCGCACTGGATTATGTAATAAATAAATTAAATAGATCATTACGTAATATTTCAATATTTCTTTACTTATCGTATTTATTTAATGTTTATAATTTTAGAACCTTACTGCTATGTGAAATTTGTGTCTCTCCACCGCGTGTTAGTACTCTTACCCCAGATAAAGAAATAATATTCCATTAAAATCTACCGTGTTATGTGACTGAAAAATTTACTCAGATGAAATTAATTCTAATTAATGGTTCTAGTGTTGCCTTCTGGTTACAAAACATTTGACTAAAATTGTTTTAATTATCCAAATGAAATGAACAAACAGTTGATGTTTATTTTTCAGTGGATTTTGCGCCATATTTGTTCTCAAGTTTCTCTAACCTTGTTTCTGTTTTTCCATATAAAAGTCGCTCCTTTTGAATTCACATCAGTTCTTCATCTCCAGTACCGTCGCGTAAATGGGGTGCAGCGATCGCGGGGTCGCTACGAATTGGAAACAAAAACAAAAAAATATGATATTCATGAGAAATATTTCTATCTGCATTTCATTTTGTTTCAATCATTTTCTTTTCAACTAGACCCTAAACTTTTTAGTAGCGCAGCAAGAAATATTGATTCTGGGACGAAATCCGGAGTGAGGCACGTTTGGAGCAATGGAGCAGCAAGATTACGCATAACAGTAGTTTTTGCATTCCTCAATCCATTAGTCATTGCAGCATCAAAGTTGAAGATCAATTATGTATTTCAGGTTCAATCCTTTAACTCAAGCAGAGAATCAATACTTCAGATTGTTTAAGTAATTTTGGAAAATGTGGGTGTCCTAATTTCTGATGTTTTACAAACCATGAATGCTTGCATAGTTTTCTGTCGCCAACCTGGTTCTTCTAGGTATTAACGGTTTTATCTTATAAGCCTTTTTCTTTTCATCAACAAAATATTGGCACTCCTGGTCAAACCAGTGGCTGTTCATATTTCCCACTTCTTCTGCTATGATTTCTTCAGCAGCCTTTAGAGCAGCTCTCTTCATTTTTTTCCATTTATTTTCGATATTTTCCTGCTCTTCTAGTTGTCCACTTTCTAGATATTTCTCCACTTTTCTTTCACGTTTCTTTTGGATGTGTGGCATTTTTAAGGACTTTATACTACATTTATATTTACTCATTTTTTTCCATTTTGGCCATTTGTTCTTATTCCCATCAATCTGCTTGTACTTCACATTCATCAAAAATTATCACTAACTACCTCGGCCTCTCCGCGGCTTCTCACACTTCAAGATCACTTTGGTTACTAATTTATATAGTGTCGTGGTCTACTTGATTTTCGGTCTTTCCATCTGACAATGTCAGAGGAGGGAGGGAGGGAGGGAGGGAGAAGGAGAGGGAGAGGGAGAGAGAGACAGGCATATGTTTTTAGGAAATTAGATGAGACAGAGGTACTGGAAAAGGTGATAAGGAAAAAGAAAACAATATTACATTAGTATAATGTAATATTTTAGTATATATTATATTAGTTAGTAAGTTTTATACAGATACTAACTAATATTACTCGTTTATATTAGTTAGTAAGTTTTATATTAACTTTAGGTTAGTCGGTAAGTTATTATTGTTTAATTATAAATAGTTTAGTTTAGATTAATCTTTAGCTTAAGTTTTATTAATTATCTTTAGTTTATACTACCAGTCTCTTAATTAAATTTTTCATTGGGCTTTAAATAATCTTTTAGTGTAAATTGTAAGCATAAATAATAAATGTTTCAATGTTGATTATCTATAAATAAAACATACGTTAAATTGGTAAGTAGATACCTGAGAATTTCGCATGGTTTTTCTATTTAAATTGGCATAAATCTTTTTTAGAACGAAGATATTACATATATATTCTCTAAATATGTACATTGCTCACTTATCACCAATTCTACCAGCATAGCATATAGTATTTTTTAATAAATAAATTATATATGTTACAATAAACATTTGGGATACCTACTGTTTCTGTTAACAGAGTGCCAGATCTATAAAAGAAGATGGCTGATGCTGATATTGTTCGTTTTCTATTCGATGTCGAACGCCATGCAATGGGTACAATACTCAATCATCGAAAATGTAGTTACCAGATACTACGGACTTGAGCCTACTTCTCCTTGGATAGAATGGACAAGCATGATCTACATGCTAACTTATATATTCTTCATTATTCCAGGCTCTTGGGCATTGGACAAATTCGTAGGTTTTTTTTATTAATTTATTTATTTGTTTTTCTTGTATAGACATATTATATGTTGATAATAACATAAGACATGAAATATTTAAGTTAGTCAATTTAATCACTGATTTTTTCATAAATTAAAAGAAATATATTAAGTCAATTCAATGTTTTGTTCTGCGTTTAGTTATTGTATTGATAGCTAATTCATCAGCTGATGTGAAATGTTGTGTTTCGAACTCGGCTATCAGAATTTACTGCATTTTCAAAAGAATCTATGTTATTATTCACTTAAAAAAAGGTCAAGGATACACCAGAAGAGTTGATATTTACTCTGAACAATTACAAATATATACTATTTTTTTTAAATATTATTATGGCCATCACTAGTAGAGTGGCTAATAAAAGTACTAGGTCGTTAGGCTCGAAACCTCGATCTTCTCCTGTCAAGCAAAGATGTAATGGAGTCCGCGCCGATACCAAGAAACCCCCAAGATTCTTTAAGAACACAAAACATAGTCAGTTACTATGTTCTCAACTAAACAAAATAGAAGACTCCGGAAGCTACTCATGTCAAAGCAGTACAAAAGACAACAAAATATTTCTAGATATAGCTGAGACCTATAGAACAATTGAAATATCGTCCAGTGTCACAACTGCCAGGCGTATGACCACACGAAGACGTATTGCCATCGTTTGACGCGTTGTGTAAAATGCGGTGGACAGCACTAAAATGGTGGGTACGCAAAATCTAAACAAGAGCCTGCAGTTTTTGCTTTGTGCCCTGAAGTACATCCGACGAACTACAAAGGCCAGATATACAAGAGAATCAAATTCAGATATCAAAAATCTCGGTAGTATAAAGAAACTGAAAGATCCAGATCAAGAAAACAACCTTCCGAAATCATAAACACGACAGTATCTTTTGCACACCTATTAAGACACAACAACAATATATACCTCGAAATTCTCAATCACACCATCAACATCCTACAACTCAAATTTCACCAAATCCTTAACAATTCTATCAACACCAAATTCCTCATGTTCCTCCTCCATCAAATACCACAGAACTCATAAGTTTACTTATATCTTTTCTCTCCAAATTCAGATCCCTTGTTACTTCTTTATTATCCCTTCTCACCAATCTTGTATCACATTTTATCCCTCCCCAAAAAAATCTTTAAATGATTTCCAATAAACCTATGATCTTTCTCCTGTGGAATAGGAATGATGTTAGAAATTATACACAAGAACTAGCTGCAGTATTACTTGACAAGAACATTGACGTGGCACTAATTACAGAAACTCGACTAACCACTAAACAGCTCTTCAAAATACCACAATACGATATCGTAATGACCACCCTGACGGAAAGGCACATGCCGGTACTGCTGTCCTTGTACACCAATCTCTCTCCAATCACCTGCTCCCATTACCTACCAAAGATTTCCTGCAATCCACCGCTATCGTAATCAAAACCTTCTCCTTTCCGGTTATTCTTGCATCAGCATACTGCCCTTCTAACCGATCCATATCCAATGCCCAGTTCAGTCCTCTCCTCGACTCCTTAGGACATCACTTCATCTTGTGTGCAGACTTTTATGCCGAACACCAACAATGGGGTCCCAGAACCTCGAATTCTCGCGGTCAAACTCTGCTGTCTGCACTCAATTCCCAACGTTTTCACTTCCTTTTACACAACTCTCCTACCTACTGGCCCACAGATTCTAACTATAAGCCTGATATCCGTGATTCCTTTATTCACAGCGGTTAAAGTCCCCTCAATTATTCCATTAAACATCTAAATGAACTTCCTTCTGACCACAGTCCTCTAATTCATTGTTTCATTTAAACCAGTTCCCAAATCTTTTCCACCGTCATTTATTAGAGCCCCAGTTAAGTTTGGCCAGTCCTCTCTGATAAAATTTATTTCAATATATCCCTAAAAATTCCCGATGACCTATCCAATTACCGTAAATTCCTTTACTACCACAATCCAACAAGCTGCCTGGACTGCCTCCTCTCCAAAAGACTCTCCAAGAATTCCTAAAAAGACCATTCTACCCCAACATCTCCTTGACCTAATCCACATCAAATGCCGTACTAGATTATTATGTTTTAGACATTCCTCTGACCGCTGCTCCTATAATTATAACTGTAAAAAATTTAAACTGGAATTAGCCACCTTCAGATCACAATTTTTTAACTCCTACCTATCCTCCCTCTCTGCTCGTGACAATTTCCTTTGAAAAACCACAACGAAATCCTAAACCCTCACCAAATGTCCCATCCCCTCCGGCTAGATAACGGCTTCAGAGCAACATCTGGCGAAGACAAATAAGAGGAGTTCGCTAAACACCTATCCAATAAATTTATTTCATTTCCGGAATCCCATCCCGTCCACACCGTAACAGTAGAGAAATTCCTTACATCACATGTCCCACTTTCCTTGCCCCCTAAAGCAATTCATCATTCCTAAGCAAAATTTCAATTTCAAAAACTAATCCCCCGTAAATCTCCTTATTCCTCAGATCCTTCGGCAACTTCCACCCAAAGCAGTCATTCCTTACATATATCTACAATTGCCTTCTACGTGCCGCCCACTTTCCTCTATTATGGAAACAAGCCACTATTATCCTTTTACCAAATCCAGGGAAAACCTCCCAACAGCTTGGCATCCTATAGACCAATTAGCCTACTCCCAATCCTTTCAAAGATTCTTTTGAAACGAATCCTATCCCTTATATGATCCCAAAATTTTTCTTCCCATCAGTTTTCGATCAAAGCACTCCACTGTTCAACAAGGATTCCGAGTCGTTGAATATATATCAACAGCTTTATAAAACAAACAACGCTTTCGACCGAGTATAGCACCCCGGGCTGCTCTTCAGGCTTAAAATCCATCTTCCTCAGTCCTTATACCTAACCCTTCGATCCAATCTCTCTGACCGCTCCTTTCAAGTAAGCTGTGGAACAGCGTTTTCCGATGTCTATCCAGTTAAAACCGGTGTTCCCCAGGGCAGCGGCTTGGGTCCCGTACTTTACATCCTCTTTATAAGACCACATGCCGGTACTGCTGTAATTGTACATCAATCCTTCTACCGTCTCCAGCTTCCATTACCTAAACAAGACTTCTTACAATGCACCGCTATCTTAATCAAAACATTCTCCTTCCCGGTTACACTTGCATTAGCGTATAGCCCTCTTAACCGATCCATATCCAATATCCAATTCAGTTCTCTTCTCTAGGTATACGGGTATATACCTGTTACACAAGTGTGCCTCCCCCCTTCCTGTACTCACTCGTTATTCTTAACAAACATTGTTCCAGAATAAAATTATTTTCTACTCTATTCTATTCTATATATTTACATAAGCATGTGTATATGCCATGTTACTTAATTAAGCTTTGTTTCAGGGAATGAGGAAATGTATACTGGTCGGAGCTGGAGGTACTTGCATAGGATCATGGATTAAGGTTCTTTCGCTCAACCCAAATCTCTTCTACGTTGGATTTATTGGTCAAACCATTGTTGGTGTCTCACAGGTTAAAAGTTCATTCCTCTCCATTAAAAATTCAATAAACTTCAATTGTTATTCATTTGTGAAAATTAAGTAGTTGTCAATTACTTAGTTGTAATAAGATAATTGACTTTTTAAAATTATTTATTTTTAATAATAAATTTACTTCATTAAATTTCATTCATTCATGAAAAATGTTAACTAGTTTAAATGAAATAGCCTATGATTGAAATGACTATCAATCTGCGAAATTTAAGGAAGACGTATCACACCCTTCAGGCTTTATATTCGTTATTCATATTATTGAACAACCTTCCCTGGCAACTTTTTTCATTTTCAGGTCCATTTTTCACAATAAAGCATTGTGAATCAACAACTTTTTTAAATATCACTATTATAAAGATTATTGGATTTGGTATAGGCTAGTTTTGAATAAACTAAGTATTATGCTACCAAAACAGTCCATTTATCAAGCGGATCACCTGCTGATCCAGGATTTAATTTGGAGGGTAGAGCTTCATAGCCCAGTCAAATTAGACATGTTATCTTGGCAAAAGGTCAGGCAATTAAAATGTTAGTCATAATGTTAATAAGCAAGCAGTTAATCACTGAGTTTATGTTGAGTTGAATAGTGAATTATTAACTGTTCAATTGGCACTGTTTTTATTACACTAAAGTTCACTAATTCACTGGTAATTAAGACATTTGTGAAAGAGGATAATGCAGGTTGGCAGTTAGAAAGAGGCGCATGCGCAGACTCTCAAACCATTTAAAGAGGACTTTTGCTGGGTTTATTGCATTATTTCAAAGCTTTAATTATTTTTTTCTCGATGACCTGGAATGTATAATAATAGAAATGAGAAACTGTTTTTTATTTTGATTGCTGTTTCATCACACGTTTAAGGCCTTCATCGTTACTGCTCGTCCCGAGCAACCCTCATCCAATGATATAAACCTGATGTGATATAAATAAATATATATTTATTTATTTTTGTTTTTCACTGCGATTCCAACCCCGATCTAACTTGCCAACCATACTATGCACCATTCAGTCAACTATTGCTCCATCATTATGAATAATGATGCATACATGGAATCAACAACTTGATCACATTATAATTGTATGAGATTCGACACAATTTTTGTGACTTTTTGGCACTTGAACCATTTTCAAATGTCATTTGTTGTGTTCTATTAGAAATCTAAAGTGCACATGAATTTTTGGTTGCTCGGATGACCCCCTGTCAAAAATCCGGCTTGATAATTATTTTGTATTTTCTAATTTTGCAGGTATTTGTTTTAAGCGTCCCTGCTCGATTGGCTGCAGTATGGTTCGGTTCCAACCAAGTTTCCAGCGCTTGCAGCATTGGAGTCTTCGGCAACCAGGTAAATCACTTGCACACAATTTTTCCCTTTCCTCTTTCTTATAAGAAGATAACTAAATGGTACTATGATGTGTTTCACATTTATTTTTTATACGATAAGTACATATTTGTAGTTTCATTAATTTTTTTGTATTATTTATTTATTAAATAATATAACAACCTGTCACATGGACATTGGTAATAGGGAGGTAAGATAACATTCATACAATATGTACAAAAAATATGTAAAATAAACAGAAGAAAAATAACTAAATAATAATCAAAAAGTATATACAATAAAAAACATAAAATAACTTAAAGATAAATAAATTAGTTTCATTATTAATGTAACTGTCTAGTTCGTAATGTGTTGTTCAACATGACCTCTCATGCACATCAGGAGGGCAGTTTCTATCTATTATGAAAAATCCAAACAAGTTATATTAGTTAGAAACTAATAATTTCTTATTTATGATATCCAGTAAAAGTTCTTCTTCTGTGCCTCTCAACAATAGAAATCCTCTACATATCCATCAACTCTTAATACATAGTCGAGAAAGGTATACTGGTGACATTAGGTTGAATATCTGGTGTATGTGAAATGTAACTTTTTTCAGATTTATTTGTTTATTGATAAATATAATTTATGCAATAATTTTTTTCTATGTTATATCATTATTTGTATGTAAGTAGCATAGATTCTAACATCGACATTTTCCCGAAACCAGACAAACCTTCCAATAATACACCATCATGTAGACCAATTAGCCTCTTCCAAATCCTTTCAAACATTTTAAAAAAAATACTATTAAAAAGAATCCTACCCACAATAGAATCCCAAAACCTTCCTACCCACCAATTCGGATTTCGCTTCCAACATTCCACTATTCAACAAGGACTCCGACTTGTTGACCACACATCCTCAGCCCTAGAAAGCAAAGAGTATTGTTCAGGAGCATTCCTGGACAACGTGCAAGCTTTTGACCGGGTATAGCACGCCGGACTGCTCTTCAAGCTTAAATCCCATCTACCTCATTCCATATATATTATTCTCCTATCCTACTTCTCTGACCGCTCCTTTCAAGTTCGCTGTGGTACAGAATCCTCCAACTGTCATTCAATCGAGGCGGGAGTTCCTCAAGGCAGCGTCTTGGGTCCCGTCCTCTACATTCTCTTTACCACTGATAATCCTACTCATCTCGAAACCCTCCTTGCAAAATTCGCTGATGACACAGCCATCTTATCTTCCAATCTATATCCTGAAACAGCATCCTTAAACCTACAAAGTCACCTCTCTCTTATTGAACACTGGTGTAATAAGTGGCAAATCCAAGTAAATAAATCCAAATCCAAACATATCAATTTTATCCTTCGACGCAATTCCTGTCCACCAGTCTACTTCAACTCCATACCACTTCCTCTGTTCGATACAGTCCGGCATCTTGGCTTTATTCTAGATAAAAGACTAACATGGAACCCACATACCAGACTTAAAAGACAACAACGATTCTGCTAACGATACGTACAGTTATATAGACTATTGAAAAGAAAATCTCAACTTTCAGTCCACAACAAACTACTAATCTACAAGACAATCCTGAAACCTATTTGGACCTATGGAATAGAACTGTGGGGGACAGCTAAACTGTGTTAAAAAGTTTTCAAACGCATTCAATCTTTCCAGTCTAAAGTCCTCCGATCAATAGTCGATGTTCCCTTCTATGTATCCAATAAAACCCTCCATAATGACATTCATGTCCCATTTGTTCTAGACCCAACCCCAGGAAAATTCTCCAAATTTTACCAGAACCTCACTCATCATCCAAATCCTGTACCACAATCCCTATCTAGCTCCAGCCATCCCTACTATCCTCCCCGGAGGTTAAAACGGCAGTGGCCCCTCGATCTTCTGTAAATATTTATATATTAAAGTTGCCAGGTTCTCTACTCAGGTCCTGAGCGTCTGTTGCTCTCCATCAGTTTCCACTGGTTTCTAATAACAGTGATGTGGCTGGCAGAGAAGCACTGGGATTTCTTGGATTTGGGATTTGGGAGTCCTGCCTTGGCTTCCACATTGGGGGATAAAGCATGACTCAAAGTCCCTAGGTGAATGTAAATATTGTATATAGGTGTGAATGTGTTTTATTTACTTTAATTTTATTTAGCTTTTATCCATTATTTCATTTTTTGTACTAATATGTCTGATTAATTCACTTATTTTATTTTTCTATATTTCTTTTTTTTATTATTTCCATCTTAATTATTATTGTTATGTACATATTGTGTGAATGATTCATGTAGCCTTAATATTAATGGCCTTTAATGTGGCAGAATGTATTAATATTCAATAATAAAAAATGTTAATTATATAAGCGTAATGGTTCCCTTATTTTAGCTGCATCTGTTTTGTAATTTATTGCTTTATTAATATGTTTTGTGATGAATATAGATTCTATTATTTTTGTGTGTTTGTACTATATGAGGTTGTATTAAATTGAATATGTCTCTATTTACAATACTCTGGTAAGCTAGGGCTGTTTTATTGTCTGATTTAGTATTTTTTGAACCCTTAAAATGTTGGTTCATTCTTTTGTCGATATTTTATCTGGATTCACCTATGTAACCGATTTGAAATTATTACATTCAACCTTATAAACAACATCTTTTTGCTTTAACCTATTTATTTTGTCTTTCATATGACTTATGAAACTGTATTTTATTATGAAATAAAGGTTGCAAATTGTGGTTAGTTGCTATATTATTAGAAGGTTTTGGTGTATTTTCTATTTGTTTACTAACTTGAAACAACATTTTGTTAATCATTGTCTTAGAAGACATATTTTCAATCAAAATATTGTAAATTTTTTTTTTTTTTCTATATTTGTCATATGTAATTTTACAAGCTCTACCAATGAGATCTTTTGCTGTGTTTGTTATATGTTATTTTGGATGTAAGGTATGGAAATTTAGTAGTCTGTTACTTGTTATATTTTTTAGGGTCTATTTTGTGGTAAAAGTTATCATTATTTTTAATTATCATTAAATCTAAAAATCTTAGATCTAGATTGGAAGATAAGATGGCTGTGTCATCAGCGAATGTTGCCAGGAGGGTTTCGAAATGAGTAGGAATAACAGCGGTAAACAGAATGTAGAGGACGGGACCCAAGACGCTGCCTTGAGGAACTCCCGCCTCGATTGAATGACAGTTGGAGGATTCTGTACCACAGCGAACTTGAAAGGAGCTGTCAGAGAAGTAGGATAGGAGAATAAGATATAAGGAACGAGGTAGATGGGATTTAAGCTTGAAGAGCAGTCCGGCGTGCCATACCCGGTCAAAAGCTTGCACGATGTCCAGGAATGCTCCTTAACAATACTCTTTGCTTTCTAGGGCTGAGGATATGTGGTCAACAAGTTGGAGTCCTTGTTGGACAGTGGAATGCTGGAAGCGAAATTCGAATTGGTGGGTAGGAAGGTTTTGGAATTCTATTATGGGTAGGATTCTTTTTAGTAGTATTTTTTTAAAATGTTTGAAAGAATTGGGAAGAGGCTATTTGGTCTACATGATGGTGTATTATTGGAAGGTTTGCCTGGTTTCAGGAAAAGGTCAATGGTAGAATCTATGCTACTTACATACAAATAATGATATAACACTGAGAAAAATTATTGCATTTTTAGGGATATTAAAAGTTATAAAATATATGCATGAATATATGAATGAATGAAATACAAATAACAAAAATGTATCTTGTTTCTAGACTGTTTTTTTTTTTTTTTTTTTTTTTTTGGTTCTCCCCTGCCTCGCCATTTAGGCTATACGGGATTTCCCCGGGCCGGACTGTGAGGGCGGGGAATTTAAGATCCCATCCGGCACCGGGACGCGAATTCGTACCTATTTTTGTCTCTCAATACTTCATGTATCTGCACACGCTTTAGCCCACGCTTCGGCCACCCCGCCCCCTTGTTTCTAGTCTTAAGATGAGATAATAAAGTTACTCCAAAACGTCATAAAAATAAAGACGATTTTTTTTTTTTAAGAATAAACTTATATAAGTATCTCCCTTAGAACTTATGAACAACTTACAATAGAGTTCAGAGAGTACATTCACACCATATTTATAGAACCATAAATAAATAAGATAATAACAAAATAATATACAGCAAAATAAGAACAAAATAAAATATCATAATGAGGGAAGAAAATAATAATAAAATAAAAATAAATAAATAATATAAAATAAAATGTTCTTAAAAAATAAAATAAACATCTTAGACGCAGGCATACCTATGTACACTATTTACAATCAGCCAGGGGAACTCCAAACCAGACTTGTCCCCCCACTAGTATACGGAAAAGCAAGGCTTCAGCAGATCCCTGTGCTTTTTCCTCAACCACTTCACTGGTATTAAAAGCCAGCGGATGCTGAGTAAAGGCGTTACAACCACAAACACTCATGACTTCAGTGTCCAATATATAAATGTTAAAAAAGGTCACGGGGCCACAGCCGTTTTAACCTGCGAAGAGGATTGTAGAGATGAGTGGTGCTACATGGAGACTGTGCTATAAAATCTGGGTGATGTGTAAGGTTCTGATGAAATTTAGAAAATTTGTCTGGGATAAAATCAAAGGTAAATGGAATATTTATGTCACTATGCAGGGTTTTGTTAGTTCCATTGAAGGGAGCATCGACTATTATATGGAGGACTTTAGACTGGAAGGATCGAATGTGTTTGATGTTAGAAGATTTGGTTTTCCCTCACAGTTCTAGTCCGTAGATCCAGATGGGTTTTAGTATTGTCTTGCAGATCACTAATTTGTTTTCAATAGAAAGTTTAGATTTTCTAGTCAGTAGTCTATATAGCTGGCCATAAGGTGGGTAAGTTCCTGTCTTTTAAATCTAGTATGCGGGTTCCAGGTTAGTCGTCTGTCTAAGAGAAAGCCAAGATACCGAACTGAGTCTGATAACGGAAGCTGGAGGGAGTTAAAATAAACTGGTGGACAGGAATTACAATGAAAGGTAGAGGTTATATGTATACATTTGGATTCATTTACTTTGATCCTCCATTTCTCGTACCAGTGTTCAATCAGGAATAGATGCCTTTGCAGATTTATGGGCGCTCTTCCAGCGTTTGAGTTGAAAGGTAGGATAGCAGTGTCATCAGCGAAAGTTGCTAGGAAGGTATTGGGATAGACGGGGATATCAGCGGTTTAGGGGGTGTAAATGATGGGACCCAAGATGTTACCTTGAGGAACTACATCCTCAATTGAGTAACAGTTGGAGAATTCTGTACCACAACGAACACGGAAGGTGTGGTCGGAGAGGTAGGATTGGAGGATTAGATATAAGGACTTTGGTAGGTGGGATTTAAGGTTGAAAAGCAGCCCGGCGTGCCATACCCGGTCAAAAGCTTGTGCTACGTCCAGAAATGTACTCGAGTAAAACTATTGGTTTTTTAGAGCTGATGATATGTAGTCAAGAACTAGGAGTCCTTGTTAGACGGTGGAGTGTTGGGAACGAAATCCGAATTGATAGGTAGGAATTATTTTGGGATTGTATAATGGCTAAGATTCTGTAGAGTAGAATCTTTTCAACATTTTTTGAAATGATTGGGAGTAGAATAATTAGTCCATCGGAAGATGCATTATTGGAATACTTGCCTGATTTCAGAAAAAAGATGATGGAATGTTTCCATAAGAGAGGAAAGTAGGTAGTTCAGGATGCAATTATATATATATATATGTGTTAGAAATGTGATGGTTTTGGGTGGTAGTTGTCGAAGGATCTGTGGGGTCAGAAGGTCGTATCCAGGATATTTACGAGGAGTGATTTGGTGTAAACCCCGCAAGGGCTAGTAGATGTGCTCTACTAGTGGGGATTAACGATCTTCCGGTCTCCTGAGTTCAGTACACAGCACATTTTCACACAGCAGAACAGTACACTATACATATACACTGACAATAAGGACAATAACAGTACACACCTCAGGATCACCTCTTCTGAGAAGACTCAATGCCAGGAGTATAGCCGGCAACCAGTTGTCCCGAGGTAACGGGGCTTCCTTTGCTGGGCCAAACACCCGTAGAGGAGTAATAGTGATTCAAAGCCATTCTGAGACCAGCCTCGGATATGGAGAGTCTTTACAGAAACGACCTGGCAAGGAAATCAGATTCAGTACATGGAATATACGGTCCTTCAGTGGCAAGGAGTTTGAAATTGTGGAGGAGATGGAGATCTACAAAATTGATATCCTTGGAATAAGTGAAATTAGAAAGAAAGGGTCAGGAGAAATGCAGGTGTACAAGGGATATACCCTTCTATATTCAGGAGTACCACCGGGTAACCGAGCAATGGAGGGAGTTGGATTAATTTTTAAGGATGACATTTTTTCAGAAAGTTCAGGATTGGGAAAGGGTAAACTCCAAAATAATATCTGCCAATTTAATTCTCTCATTGGGAAGAGTAACACTAGTCCAAGTCTATACACCAACTGAGGGCTCTAGTGTGATGGATGTAGAACAATTCTACAGTGACCTAGCACGCATAATTGAAAAAAGTCGAAGTAGAAACACTATCATTATGGGAGATCTCAATGCAAAGACTAGATGTGACCACAGAAGAGCCCATGGATGTATTGGGCCACATGGAAGTGAAAGAATGATGAGCAACAATAGAAGGCGACTAATGGAACTTTGCATAGACAACGATCTTGTAATAGGAAATTCCTTTTATCCTCATAAACTGGTTCATAAGATAACCTTTTCAGCACGGGAAGGAAACGTTAACAGTGTGCCATATTAGAATCAACGACTAACATGCGGTGTGAAGAAAGTGTCAGTCAAAAGAAAACGTTCGGACTGGTGGAGTGAAGAACTTAGAGTTGTTGTAAAGGAAAAGAAGATCTTGTGGAAAATATTTTGTATAGAAAGAAGCCGAGATAAATATGAACACTACAAAGTTGTTAGGAACAGAGTAAAAGTTGCTGTAAGAGAAGCAAAGAGGAAAGCATGGGAAGGGTTTGGTCGCTCCCTTGATGTTGATCATAGAGAGAGTATTAAGCTCTTCTGGCAAAAAATCAAGGCTCTGAGAGGCAGAAAACCAAAACCAGTTAGGAATATAAAGAATGAGAGGGGAGAGTGTCAGAGGAAAAAGAAGTGCTGGAGGTATGGTGCAGGTACTACTCAAGACAGTTTGAAGGCAACAAGGAATCAAGCGATGTTCTTGTAGAAAGAAGAATCTTTCCAGATGACCAAGGAAACTATTCGATAGAAGAAGAGGAGGTTGAGAAGGCTATTGCGAAGATGAAGACATGAAAAGCAGCAGGCCGAGACAACATAGTCCCACGAATTGATTAAATATGGTGGACCAGAGTTATTAGGAACTCTTCAAAACTTCTTACAAAAAGTTTGGGACAGTGAAAGAATCCCTAAGGAATGGAAATTCAACGATATAATACCCATACATATGAAAGGAAGTCAAAGTGATTGTTCTAATTACAGACCAATCTGCCTATCTCCATTTCTCTATAAACTATATACCTCCATCCTCGAGAACCGATTAAGACCACTGGTGGAACCTGGTCTCCTGGAAGAGCAAAGTGCTTTTAGGCAACAGGCAAACAAATGATCACATCTTTACTTTGAGAAATGTGATATAGATGTCCTTGGACCGAGACTGAAATATTTATCTCGCCTTCTTAGAATTGAAGGTAGCATTTCGATTCGGTTCCCCGGAATGAAATAGGGAACCTTGAAGGCAAAAAACATCCCAATAAACCTTTTAAAGGCTATAAAATCGACATATCAAGAGCCGAAAGGTGATGTACGCCTGAATGGAAAAGAAGTCAGAATATTTAGTCTTGAAAAAGGAGTGAAACAAGGCGATTCCCTAAACCCCCTTCTCTTCATTGTCTATATGGATGAGATCGCCTCCATCTGCAAAAGGCGCACAGCACGAATGCACATGGGCTATTGGAACTTGCTTCCTGTAGTTGTACAGTTTCTCCTATTTGCAGATGACATCGTTATAATTGCAGATTCCCCCGAGCGACTTCAGCAGGCAGTAGCAGAGTGGAATGAAGAATTGAAAAGGAAGGAATGACCATCAATTCCCAAAAAAGCAAAATTCTTCAAGTCGGCAGAACTCGAGAGGATATCCGGATTGTCTGTAATGAAGAGGTGATGGAGGTGGTGACAGACTTTACCTATCTGGGTACGGTAATCAATAGGTCGGGAAAAGTAGATTCGGAAGTCTCAAGCAGGATATCAAAAGCAAATTCCGTCTACTATATAATATGCAATACTGTAATCGGAAAAAAAGAAGTGGGACAGGATGTGAAGCTCCATCTGTTCAAGTCTGTCTTTCTACCGGTACTTCTTTATGGAGCAGAGGGTTGGATCCTGAATGAGAGGTTACAAAGCCGTGTTACTGCCACTGAGATGAAGTTTCTTAGAAGAATTGTGGGGAAAACGCGGAGAGACTGTGTCCGAAATGACAGGATCAGGGAGGAGCTAAAGATACGCCCCGTGCTGGAAACTCTGGAGAGGAGACAGCTGAAGTGGTACGGGCATGTCTGCCGGATGGACCACCACAGAGACCCAGTTAAAACCTTAGAGGTGAGGCTGATGGGGAGAAAACCGAGAAAGCGGCCAAGAACCTCATACGCTAGTCATTTGGAACGATTTTTTTTTTTATTATTATTTTTTTGGGTCCTCCCCTTCCTCACCGTTAAGGCTGTTCGGGGTTTTCTCGGGCTAGAGGATGTGGGCGGTGATTTAAAAGACGCCTTGGCACCGGGACGCGAACTCATGACTATTTTTGTATCATTTATCATATATCAGGTTGACGGGCAACGGTGGTGCTGTGCACTACGCGTTAGCCCATTTGGCCACCCCACCCCATTTGAAACGAATTGGAATACGAAGAGGGAAGACCCTGGAAGAGATGACGAATCTAGTCGGGAACAGGGATGCATGGAACCGAAGGCTGGAAGTGGAAGGCTCCATCACCCCCCACGCTGAGAGGTAAATGGGTGGAAGAGAAAGAAGAAGAAGAAGATTTTGCATAAAAGTTATTTGACCTCAGAGGGATTAACTGTTTTAAGAAGGTGGTAAGAAGAGTGGAATAGGTGCAGAAAATAATTCTTCTACTTTTGCCTTGTGGGTGGGATGAGATTCCGGATGAGGAGTGAAAGTATAGGAAAGATTTTTGGCTACATCAGATGCCGTCCAGGAGCCATCACCTCGACGGAGGGGATGGGAAATATTATGGGTTTTTACGTTTTGTTTTTCTTTTTGGTGATATTCCAAAGGGAATCATCATGAGCAGAGAGGGAGGTGAGGTAGGAGTTAAATGATCGGGATCTGAAGGAGGCTAATTCTTGTTGCAATGTTTTACGGTAATAATTGTAGGAGTGGTGGTCGGCAGCTTGTCTGGTACGTTGCCATAATAATGTAGCACGACGTTTAGTATGGATTAGATGAAGGAGGTGTTGAGTTAAATAATGTTTCTTAAGGGTTTTTGAGGAATGCTCAGGAGAGAAAGCAGTCCAGACTGCTTCCTTAATTTTAGTGATAAAGGAATGAACGGCATTGTCAAGATCTCCGGGGGTTTTCAGGGTTGCCTTGAGATCAATTTTATCGGAAAGGATTTTACAAAAGTGTTTTCAGTTAAATGGGCCTCTGATGAAGGATGGTAGAGAGGGTTTAAGGAATAAGAGCTAGTGATACTTGGATTATTAATTGGGCTGTGGCCTGAGGAAAGCTCATCAAAACGTGCAAGGGAATAGTTGAGTATACCTAAACCTTTGTGGATAAATAAATTGAGGATATCGGGATCACGGTTAGGATCAGTGGACCAGCAGGTAAGTGAATTGAGTGGAAGCAGTGTAAAACTTTAGGAGTTGAGTGCAGGCAGCAATGTTCGACCGTAAAAATTCGTGGTTCTTGAACCTCATTGTTGATGCTTGGCGTTGTATGTAGGTTATTATAAAAGTGCTAGCGCATAAAAACAGCTATCTAACTTTGAGCTTTTTGTAAATTTGGCAACCTTTAAAGTTAGGCGGATGACCTTCCAAGCATAGAGCGCAGACTGCATTGGTTCGGTACATTTGTCAGAATTGTGTGGCTCGCCGCATTTCACGCAGTTCGGCAATTGGTGGCAATAAGAGTTAGTGTGGCCCCGTATGCCTGACAATTGTGGCACTGGACGTTTTTTTTTTTTTGGGGGGGGGGAAAGGGTATTGTTTTTCAACCTTTACACTGGTATATTCAATTCGATTTATATCGTTTTTTAAAAATATTTTTAAAGATTAGAGAAGTACGTGGTTCTTTAGATATCGGTACAGACTCCATCTCTACTCTGCCATTTTGGAACACCTGATATGGTTTGGGTATAAAAAAAGGAGATTCAGAGGCCATTTCTTGTGAAGATGTACTTGGCTGTGGTTGAGGTCTAGATTCTTGAATGTTCGCTGGACCAATCAGCGACCTATTCTGCATTAAAATTACCAAAGACATTTCTAAATTAATTTCTGTTGGCTAAACCTAGTCATCTATCATTTAAAATATTTTGATTAGAAAATTATCATTCTATGTTCAAAGACTTAATTGAAAAGAAGAGGAAATGAAGAATACATGGTCTTAATATCTGGGTTAAAAAAAAAAACATTTTTATAGCAATAGTATGACTGAAAAAACGAAATCATAACAAAAAACAAGAAGATTCTCTCTATTAAATTGACCATTAGGAGCCAATGGATTGAAGAAATAATAATAATTAATATTAGATTTTATAGCTTCCACTTCAACAATTTTATTCACTTCTTGGGAAGTTGTCATAATAGGACATGAAAATTCAAACAGTAAGAACAAGTAGCTAAATTTAGTGCTGATATCATAAATGGCATTGAATCCACCTCTGAACTGGGCGAAACGTACACGTCGATTAGCTCAATGCTGAGTTTAGGAACCTGTTTTAACACCTTTCTCTTGAAGAGAGAAAACAACTGATTTATCTGGAATAAAGCTGACACTCCTTCAAAGCTGAAAGAATTTAACCTTTAATTTAATCCTTTCAAGATCAGGGTACTGGTATGTATCCAGCCGGTAGCTGTTACTATGCGAATATCAGCTAATCTTAACTTTTATCGCAATCTTAAAACAAAATCTCGTTTGTCGTGCTAAATATGCAATTCTGATGACATGAAGTCTTTGGCATGAACCTTTGGAGTTCACTGAAGGATTCTAATTTTTGCAATTATTTACCTTGAATGTTTCCTATTTATTTTAAAAGTCTTGTTAGCAATACTTAGAGATTTTAATATTGACTGATGCTGCATTGAGCAAAGAGATTTTAATATTGACTGATGCTGCATTGAGCAACTGAATTTTTAAGTTTTGCATAAGCTAGAATCAGTATCATTACTGAAGTGATAGTAAGCATTTTTCTTCTTTTTTTTCAATAGCTCGGTATCGCAGTCGGTTTTGTTCTCCCACCAATGATAGTTGCAAATGAGGAGGAAACAGACCAGATAGGTAACAGACTTGGCCTCATGTTCAAAGGTGTAGCTGCATTTACATCGATGTTGCTTATCCTCATAGCCATTTGTAAGTATATGTATTTATATATTGTTTAAACATACTAGACCTACTTCTATGTGTATATTCTTAGAGGTAGCAGTTCCAACATAATTTTTTATTGTTGATTGAGCGCGATTCATTTCACTAATTTACTAAACAAACAAAATTATAAGAGTATTTTAGAAACCCTTGAAACTCATATTCTTGTGCTCACTTTGTTATGGAAAATACTCTGGTTTACTGAATTAGCTGTAATTTTTACTTCCATTTACCTATATATGAAATATATAGTTAAGGAAAGCATTGCGATCGTGAAAATTTTCGAATCTCAGTTTTCAACGGAAATACACTTTTTGAAGTTCCCTGAGTCCAAATAACTAAGTCCCATAAAATGGTCTGTGTGTGTGTGTTAACAGTCTAGCTCAAGAAAGAAATGGCACTTTATTTCACCAATTAAACACATTATTACGATTCTCTAGAAAACTGCTCGAACGATTTTGAATAAATTCATTATGTCAGTGTAAAATTAAGCATCATTTAATATTATATAAGTTTTATTCTCATTCTCGTTGATTTTCTCTGATAGGATTTAAATTGCTAATTTTCAATATTAGCTCCCCCTAAAGTACCTTTATTTATTTTTTATTTGAAACAATTAACCATTTCACATTAATCTCTGATATGAAAAATAGTTAAATGTAAAATATGAAAACAAATGATAATTTACTGAAGGAGAAATAGAAGATTGTAACGGATAATAGTTGTAATGGAGTAACCGAAGGAATACGAGCGCGCCCAACTCGCCCGAAACATTAGAACAGGTTTCCATACGTAACGTGAGCTTAAGATAATACGAAATCCGCTAATATTATGAACTTATAAATATAAGGTTTTCATAAATTCTATCTTTGGTATTATTTAATATTACCTCATTATTTAATTTAATATTAAATAATGATTACAGCGAAATAAAAATTAAAATTTGTATATATAAGGGTACTTAAACAAATGAAAATACCCACAATGAAATGTAAGTAAATATAGCATCTATAATTTTTACGTTCACTTCCCCTTTGTCTGAAAATACTTATTTCTGCTAAGAAGAGGGTGGTAAGTGAAAGTTGTGTGATGCGTGCAACACACCAGATTTTTTTCATTTCAATTCAGGAAGTAGCACTTAAGCATTTTTATATTCTAATATGAATGATTTAAATGCCTCAAGAATCTTGACAGGTCCATATTATTTTTCAAAACAGTTCCTAAAACCAGTTTTTTTCTGCTTTTTTATGGCTTCTTTGCAACTAGTTGCCCTATTATTTTCTAATCATGATTGCTTCTTATCTGTGATATTGACGTAGGGAGGCGTCGTCTTCATCGCTTGATGTTGTACCGCAGTCACACACACTGGCCCTCCAGATTGAGGGAACGGTACACTGATAATAGGAAGCGACATAATACTTGTCTAACGAACATTAAAATATCTTCTTCGAAAGATCCAATCTATAAAATCAAGCTTCATAAACTTTGGTATGAAACTTAATGCAATAACAGCAGCTCTTCATTTCTGTACTTTATTATACCAAAACAACATACAAATAACAGATTCTATAAGATCATTACAGGACCTTGATTGTATATATATCCGAAACATCCGAAAATTTCCAACACCCACTCCTATGTAACCCCTTTATAAAATCTAGAAAAGACAGTTAAGTTTGTATTGGTCCCAAGCCACGTTGGAATCGTAGAAAGCAAACTGGCTAAACGAGCCACCAAAAGCAGCTCTAATTCCATCAGAATTTTTTTTTTTTATTTCTTTATTTAGAAATATTACATTCTGTCACATCAAGGACATTTATAATAGTGATCAGAGAAAGCACACTCACACTCTATTTACAATAAAAAAAAAAAAATAATAATACAGAAACTTAATAATAATAAATACAATAAAATAAAATAAAAATAAATACAATAAAATAAAATAAATGTATATAAACAAAAGAACTAACCTAATCATACACACTCGGGCTTGAGTGGAGGATCTGACCATTGCCAAAACTCCAATAGATGCTTATTTACAAAAGGTCTCTGGGCCACTGCCGCTTCAACCTTCGAGGAGGATTGTAAGGATGGGTGGTGCTGGATAGAGATTGTGCAAGGGGATTTGGATGATAGGTAAGGTTCTGGTGAAATTTGGAGATTTTTTCTGGAATAAGGTCTAGGACAAATGGGATATTAAGGTCATGGTGTAGGATTTTGTTATTTACATAGTACGGAGCATCAACTATTATTCGAAGGACTTTAGATTGAAAGGATTGAATACGTTTGATGTTAGAAGCTTTTGCTGTCCCCCACAGTTCAAGTCCGTATGTCCATATAGGTTTCAGTATTGTCTTGTAGATAAGTAATTTGTTTTCAATAGAAAGTTTGGATTTTCTGTTTAGTAGTCTGTATAGCTGGCCGTATCGTCGGTTGAGTTCTTGTCTTTTGAGTCTAGTATGTGGGTTCCACGTTAGTCTTCGGTCTAAATGAAAGCCAAGATACCGGACTGTGTCTGAGTAAGGAAGCTGGATGGAATTAAAGTGTACTGGTGGACAGGAACTGCGTCGGAGTGTAAAGGTAATATGTTGGCATTTAGATTCATTAACTTTAATGCGCCAGTTATTACACCAGTGCTCAATCAAGGTGAGGTGGTTTTGGAGATTTAAGGATGCTATGTTGGGATCAGAGTTGGATGATAAGATTGCGGTGTCGTCAGCGAATGTTGCAAGAAAAGTATCGGGATGAACAGGGATGTCAGCAGTAAAGAGGATGTAAAGCACGGGACCCAAGACGCTGCCTTGGGGAACACCGGCTTTAACGGAGTAGATATTGGAAAATTCTGTTCCACAGCGAACTCGGAAGGAGCGGTCAGAGAGGTAGGATCGGAGGACTAGGTACAAGGACTGAGGTAAATGGATTTTAAGCTTGAAGAGCAGTCCGGAATGCCATACCCGGTCAAATGCCTGTGCAATGTCCAGAAATGCACCCGAACAGTATTCCTTGTTTTCTAGGGCTGAGGAAATATGATCAACAACTCGGAGTCCTTGTTGAACAGTAGAATGTTGGGAGCGAAAACCAAACTGATGGGAAGGAATATTTTGGGATTCTATAATGGGTAGGATTCGTTTCAAAAGGATCTTTTCAAAAATTTTTGAAAGGATTGGGAGTAGGCTAATTGGTCTATAGGATGTTGAGATATTGGGAGGTTTGCCTGGTTTTTGGAAAAGGATAATAGTGGAGTGTTTCCATAGCAGAGGAAAGTGGGTGGTGCGTAGGATACAATTGTAGATATATGTAAGAAATATGACTGCTTTGGATGGAAGTTGTCGAAGGATTTGAGGGGTAAGGAGATCATGTCCAGGAGCTTTACGGGGGATTAATTTTTTTAATTGAAATTTCACTTCGGAAGGATGAATAGCTTTTGGGGGCAAGGAAAGTGGGATTGGTGATGTAAGGAGTACTTCTACTGTTACGGTGTGGGCAGGATGGGATTCCGGATGTGAAATAAATGTATTGGATAGGTGAATGGCGAACTCCTCAGCCTTATCTTCGTCAGATGCTGCCCAGGAGCCATCATCTCGTCGGAGGGGATGGGAAATGCGGTGAGGATTTAAGATTTTGGTAGTGGTTTTCCAAAGGGAATTGTCGCGAGAAGAAAGGGAGGATAGGTAGGAGTTGAAGGAATGTGATCTGAAGGTGGCTAATTCCAGTTTTAATTTTTTGCAGTAATAATTATATGAGCAGCGGTCGGTAGGATGTCGGGTACGTTGCCACAATAATCTGGCACGGCGTTTGGTTTGGATTAGGTCAAGGAGGTGTTGGGATAGAATGGTCTTTTTAGGAATTCTGGAGGAGTCTTTTGGGAAGGAGGCAGTCCAGGCGGCTTGTTGGATTGTGGTAGTAAAGGAATTTACGGCACTATCAAGGTCATCGGGAGTTTTGAGGGATATGTTAAGATCAATTTTATCGGAGATGATTTGGCGGAAAAGGTCCCAGTTAACTGGGCCCCTAATAAATGACGGTGGAGAAGGTTTGGGAACGGGTTCAAGTGAAACATTAAGGATTAGAGGACTATGGTCAGAGGAAAGTTCATTTAGACGTGTAATGGAACAATTGAGGGGACTTAAGCCGCTGTGGATAAAGAAATCAAGAAGATCAGGATTACGGTTGGGATCTGTAGGCCAGTAGGTAGGAGAGTTGGGGGAAAGGAGGTGAAAATGTTGGGAATTGAGTGCAGACAGCAGGGTTCGGCCACGAGTATTCGTGGTTCTGGAACCCCATTGTTGATGTTTGGCATTTAGGTCTGCACCCAAGATGAAGTGATGTCCTAAGGAGTCGAGGAGAGAACAGAATTGGGCATTGGATATGGATCGGTTAGGAGGGCAATACGCTGATGCAAGGGTAACCGGAAAGGAAAAGGTTTTTATCACGATAGCGGTGGACTGTAGGATATCATGTGTAGGTAACGGGAGTAGGTGATGGGAGAGGTCCATCAGAATTAAGTGAATTATAAAAAGAGATATAAATCGCTCGGCACTTCTAGCCGCAAGTGTCGTAGAGAGGACATAATACAGACCCGATTGAGAATAAGACACACTACACTTACTCACTCCTATTTCAACACAAAGAAAGCGCTACCGAAAAGTCAACATTGAAATAGTTACATAACAATATGCCATATTTTACATCACATTTTGATAATTTTTTATTAAAACAGAATTAGCAACAATCCTTAAAGATGAGAATAAAATTATAAGACCTTAATGTTCTATACGTTTCCGATTTGGCCCAATCCAGATACCTATCCTTCCATAATAAACTTCATAACCATCCGAATCATCTTGTTTCTAACCTTGCTTCCTCTTCAATTCCTGATAATCCTCCGAGGCGTCTGAAAAGAAGATGGCCGCGTGATCTCCTTTTGTAGACATTTATTAGAGTGTTACCAGTGGGTAGTTTCTCAACAAGCGTTTTCATGAGATCATATTTCTGTGTACACATTTACTTGATGTATTTATATTAATACAGTTCTAAATATAATAAATAAAAATAAAAATAAAAAAAAAGTATAGAATTAGTCTTCATATTCATAAAATCCGATAATACATAATCAAAAATATGACATCAAATAAATAACATTTTTTTACATACATTTCTTTTTAACTTAATATTGTTCAACACAATATTAAATTACTTTCAAATCTCCATACAAATGATCCTATAAATTGTGTTAATAAAATCAATGGTTACGAAGATATTTATGAGATTACATTTATTCCATTTCCACTTAAAAATTGATCCAAAGCATGAAATTGATGTTCATAGTAGAAAATACATTTTTGAAGTTTAATTAGTTTTTATAACATTTCCGATCGTTGAAATCATTATTGTAAGTTTCTTTCTTTTAATGATTATTAAGTCATTGACAACAGAATTATATACATTTTGTAATTTTTAAGCTATCCGTTTTATGGCTTGAGGGGAGAATCAGGCCATTGCCAGGACTCCTATGTATGTTTATAACAAAAGGTCTCTGAACCACTGCCACTTTAAACTTCAAAAGCAGGATTATGGGGATGGGTGGAGCTAGGATTGCGCAAGTGGATTTGCATGATATGTAAGGTTCTAATGGAATTCAGAAAAAAATTATGAGATAATGTCGAAGACCAAAGAGATATATATTTTTTTTGTTTTTTATAGTTTAGTATTAATACATTCTGCCACATTGAAAGACATTAATATTAGGGCTACATTAATCATTGACACAATATTTATATACAAACAATAACTAAGATAGAGATAATAAAGAAAAAGAAATATAGAAAAATAAAATAAGTAAATTAATATGCATATATACAAAAAATGAAAAAAGCCATCACCTCGACGGAGGGGATGAAAACATTATGGGATTTTACTATTTTTCTGGTGATATTCTAGAGGGAATTGTCGTGAGTGGAGAGGGAGGCAAGGTAGGAGTTAAAGTTTAGTAACTCTTACTTTAGTTGTTTATTGGAACGGCGATCGGTGGCATGTCTGGTACATTGCCATAATAACCTGTCAAGGCGTTTGGTATGGATTAGGTCGATGATGTATTGAGGTAATTTATTTTTCTTTGGAATTCTTGGGGAATGAATAGGAGAGGAAGCAGTCCAGGTTGCTTGTTGAATGGTAGTGGTAAAGGAATGTACAGCATTGTCAAGACCTTCTGAGGTTTTCAAGGTTATTCTGAGGTCAATTTGATCAGAAAGGATTTGATGGAAGAGTTTCCAGTTGACTGCACAGCGGTGGTGAGAGCACAACGGCGAACCCGGTGGCACTTGCATAACATGTGATGATTGTTGGGAGTTGAAGTTGTGATGACCGAAAGTTTTGCAGTGCTTCTTGTTATACCTTTTTCGCGCCTAGCGACGCCGGTTCGAATTCGGCCTAGGAAGAGTAGACTGAGAGTTGAGTTTGTTTTGTGAGGGAACCACGGAATGTAACTCGATCATCCCACTCTGGTTAGAATAGGTTTGGTTTTACCTCTTGAACACCCCTTCCCCTCCCCCGTTTACCAGAAATCGTGGTTAGAGGATGATCCAATAAAAAAGGAAAAAATAAAAAAGTTTATTGGGAGTTGAGGATCGAAAGGTGTGAGAACTTTGAAATTTCATTTTTCAATCTCAGAAATGCGGCATCACATTGTGGCGACTGATAAAATTTTAAATATTGTTGGATAATTTTCCTCAGTGGTTGTTAATTCCTCAGATTAATGTCGAACAACCTGGAATGAAACGAGAGTAATGTATTATTAGTCCAAGGAAGCGGCGAACGTCATCAGCGCTTGTTGGATGGGCCATTTCCACAACAGCAGTGATTTTATCCGATGATTTAATTTTTTCTAATGGTATATCCAAGGAGTTTAATTTATTTTTTTTTAAATTCGCACTTGCTTATGTTCAAGTTAAGGTCGTATTTTCTTAAACGATCCAAATAATATTGTATGTGGTTTCAACATTCTTCTATTGTCTTGCCATGGACGACGATATAATCGAAATAAGACATGGTACCGTCGCGTCCTTGGAGAATCTGTTCCAAAATTCGCATATATTTGCAACGATTACGGTTTCTATACAACGATTAATATATTGTAACCTAAAAATCTGGGCAAAGCAAAGACAAAATTAAATAACATAAATTGTGTTTGAAATTATATAAAATATATTTATTTGGCTCATAGGGTCCATTAGAAAGAACGTCGGTCCAAGTGTCCAATATTTTTCGATGAAGTATAAAAAAAAAAAAAATAGTTGAAATTGGTGACACAAGGACTGTAGCATCCCCTTGTAAGTAAGTGTAATAATAACAAACTAATATATTACAACTTTGTCTTCACTCTTCCACAACCTTAACTATATTTCGCAAAGACCTCGCCGGGTGGTCATACTTGAATTTGCTCTGTATTGTACAGCTATTCCACGAGCCTTAGCTTATATATGTAGTTTATTGAATGTCGTTTGTGTATATGTACTGATGTTAACATTAGGAAATTAATGTTTTAGTTTATGAGGAGAAACCTCCCCTGCCTCCTAGCCTAGCAGCCTTGAAGCAGTCAGAAAGAGAGCAGGACTTTCTAGGTTCGCTGAAGCGATTGGCCACTAATATGGGATATATTTTACTTCTACTTTCTTATGGAATAAACGTAGGCATCTTTTATGCCATTTCAACGCTTCTCAACCGAGTCATTCTATCCTATTATGAGGTACTTTTTTTAACAAAATATTTTATTAATCAAGTGTTTACATCATTGTTGACCTTTAATGTTTCATATCTTTTTAATTTTGAAATACTATTAAAATTATTTGCATGCTACAGTTTAGAGTTCGGCTCAATATACTTGAGATGTAGCATCATATACTGGGTGTCCTGTAATTAAAGGAAAGTTTTAAAGAGGTGAGGTAAACCACAAGAGCTACAATAACGTTGATATCACCATGGTTCGATTTTCAGCAAAATAACTGGAAATTAAAGTTTTATGTTATTTTTATGTAAGTCACGTTTTTATGTTGAATAGTAACCGACAATTAAAAAATATTTAATTTAAGTAATTAAAAATTACCTCATAGTAAACTACTAATAATTTAACATTTCTTTATTGGGTAATGTTATATTTTGTCACAATTATGTACTCCCCTCCTCCCTCCCCACGTAAAAGTAAAATCTCATGGGAGATCTCAGCGTCTCTTTCTCAGTCGTGTCATTGCTATTAATGACCAATGGAGTCTGAGCGACATCAAGGAATAAATACAATTTAATACTAAAGATTTTTCAATAAATGCATAAATTAAAACTCTCATCCTACCCATGCACGTGGTTGTGAATGATTCCTACGAAGTCAAAGACTATATTTTCAGCCAACCTCGAATAGTTCCTCGAGACCCAAACCCAGAGGCCTGTCATGGTGAACTCTTTTTCTCCCCAATCTCATGCATTTATCGTACGTTTTCTTCTTTTCCCTTTCCACTTCACCTTCGAGGTCATTGCTCTGAAAGCGGACTGTTGAATTCAAGATCAGCGCTGTCCTTCTTATCTTGGAGTATGTTACAATATCAGTATATCTCGTAGAGCCTTCACTATCGATGCAGTAGACCTCATCAAAGCAGATGAATTCTCTTTCCCTATGGAGCATCATCAACTCGAACTTGACCCTACGGTGCGAACATGTTATGAGGAGGGAGTTGTTGGGGCTTTTTCCAGCACATGGGCTGGTGTTTCAGACTCGCTGCCGCATTTACGACAAAGGGTATCCAAGCAGGAGTGCATAATTAATGTTTACTTTCAGGGCATTCGACCATTCAGACCCAGAAAGGACTTGCTTTTCATACATATATTTATTTGCTTTCGCAGTCTCTTTAAAATGGCGAACACCAATGCCCTGCCAGTTGCAGTTGGCCCATTCCTCAAATGTATTTTCTAGTGACTGCCGTAGTGCTCTTATAATTCGATAACCCTGATCAAGCCCCAATCTCTCGGCAGATTCAGCAACTTCAGCCGAATAATTGAAAGCTAAATGGAAAAAGGCAACTGGTACATTGGGCAGTCGCTGAAAATGGACCAATGTTTAACAGGAGCCTCCCATTGGCAGCGGTTTATCCCAATCCTCAATATCTCCTGGGGCATATAACATCGCCGTGGAGGCATTCGCATTGAATAATAATAATTTACGCTCCTGCGAATCATGGTGTCTATGCCGTCCAATAGGGCAGGACGCAGCTTTGTGAGGGTCGCAGTTTGGATAGGGTAAGTAAGACCCGAGAACAGATATTGATTGACAATTTTAAGCTTCTGCTCCGGTTTTAGTAAGCAAGATTTTTGGTCAAGTCAATAGATACTTAAACGTATCTCCATTCTTCAATGTTTGGATATACTCTCCGTTCTCGAGGGAGAGCATAACAGTCTCTAGCTCTCCTTTGTTTAAAACCATGCCCACGCTTTTTTGAGGATTTATAGCCAAACTAATTTCTTTAAATGTATTATTTACGCTCTCAATCACACTTTCCGCAGCCCCCTTGTCACTCACTCGCCGACACAGCCTTGTCATCCGCGAAACCTGTGATGACCACACAATCTTGGTCATTTTTTAAATTATATCCTCATATCTTGGAAAATTCTTCGTCGCACAGGTCGCAGTAAAGATGGTCGATGGCCAGGTTGAAGAGCGAAGAAGACAAGGGATCGCCCTGGGGTACTTTGCGCAGCACTTTGATTTGGCTAGTTGCATGTTTAAGGAGCATACCTCTTGCTTCTAAGGAGCTCACGAAGTGATTATGGCCAACATTGTCAAAACTACGCGCTATCATTTTTCGTTCTTTGTACATCTTTCAATATTGCGTTGATAATCCTTGAGTTGACTTGTTTTCGCCGGAGGTCTTTTATAAAGCCTCTTTGATTCCTATGGAAGGTGGTCTGTGTTCTTAATTCGTAGTCCAAAACCTTCTCTATGATTCGGCTCACAATAGAATAGATGGCGATAAGTCTCCAAGTATAAATGTTGTTTAAATTACCTTTGTCCTTATTTATTAATGTAGTGCGTCCCTGTCGAAGTGTTTCTAGGAAATAAGCCACCTTCACCTACTTGATAATGTCAAAATATTTCATTGTGCGTATCAGAACTCCATCAGGTATCGGCGATGTGTCCATTAATGTCGATTTAATGGCTTTTTTGACAGGTTTTAGCTCCATGGACACCAAATTAGGCACCGGGGCACACTGTTCGTAATCAAGCAGAAATGTTTGCTTTCGGATAGGTCTTTATAATGGTTTTCGATTTTAACCATCTTTAGAGGACACCGCTTAGTAGCATCGGTATTCATATAGTTTGCACAACCTTTTTCCTTACATTATAGTGATTGTGTTGTTCAATCTCATACTGGTATTGTTCTTGTCGACGAAACTTTTCCACTTTTTTCGCTCTCTGCGGAATTATTTATTATCATTTTCATTTTTTTTTCTCATTCTATAAAATTTGACAGCTGGGTGCTAACTAGGGATCTGGCAGTTCCGCATTGATAACTTTGACAAACTTTAGGAACTTGCCTACGTTCTCATCAAAATCGGCAATTTTTACCATATTTTGTCTTGAGCAGTTCTTGAACGTAGCAAACTATGCAATAATGTCCTCTCTTATTTTTGATAACCCACCCTCTCCATTTTTAGGACCTATTACATTCTTCACTATGCTCCTCAGTGTATTGTTTTTCGCCTCCCTGGGATGTTTTTTTACAAAATGGATTCCGAGACCTCTTTCGCCCTTAAAAGAAAGCCCACATATGTGACAAATTTTATCATCAAGGAGTAGAACTTCGTCCTGCTATACACTGTGTGCTTCAATGCAAAATACTTCGGACCATTTGGCAATCTGGAAAAGACATCATCTATCGACACAGTCTTTCCCAATTCCACACCTTCTGTGTCGGGCCATTCTACTTTAACAAATTTATTTTCGCCGCCTCCTGCAGTAGCACAGACAACAACCGCCTCTTGAACAGGTCCTCCAGTTCTCAGAACCCATTCCTTTTGACCAACCTTGATCTTTTTCATTGGTCTTTTGATCATTGCATTATTATTCGTTTATTCGAGACTATGTCCACCACGCGCATGATTGAAATAATCTATTTAACAGAGTGTGAATTGTATAAATAAATAAATATGTTAAAAAGTCTAAATCTATAAAATAAACTGCAATGAAGTAACATGCAATATAAAATCAATAAAAAGTTAAAAGTTAAATTCTAAAACAATAATTGCCTAAAAATAAGTTAAAATCTAAAAAAAATAATTAACTAAAAATAAGTTACAATATAAAATTGATAACATGTTAAACAGTTAAAATCTAAAAAAAAAATTGCATAAAAATCAGTTAAAAAATTAAAATGTTAAAACCTAAAAGAAGTTAAAACATAAAAAAAAAATCCACATTAGTAAATTTAATATATTGCCTAAAAAAATCAATTTCCTAATAAGTTAAAATATTTGTACATATGTATACGAATACTATAATTTTAATAAACTGATTTAAAACGTCTTAAAAATAATTAATTATGACAACAAACACTTAACATATATATATATATATATATATATATATATATATATATATATATATATATATATATATAAGATATATATATAACTTACGTCAGTTCGAACAAAGAAAGATAAAAAAAAGAAAGAAAAGTTCGTAATAAAACACGTGGCTGCTCAAATAAGACTAACTTTATTCTGTCCGTAATGCTATATATATAGCATTACGGTTTGTTTACAACTGTTGAATAGTATTAAATAATATATCAACTTACATCTAACCATAACTCCCCCCCGCCAGTTTATGAACACTCCTCATAAACTAACGCTGGGTTACTGATATAATACATAACAAAACAAAACAACAAACAAAATAAATTTCCTTGGCGTTCCCATACAGCCATAGTACAGAACAAATAAAATTAAACATTTTCCTGCAAAAAAACAAAGAGCTACACTGAAATAAACCTTCTACCGTCCTTCCATAGCTTGTAGGAGACAGAAAAGAGGATGTACTACTTATTTACGTTACTGACCCGGCTCTATCGGGAGTTTCAACTGTTCTATGTGAACGGTCCTCCGTTCCCTGGGATCGTTCAGACTCTGAATTGTACAAAGATTGTGTTCGCGAAGTACAATCACTTTGAATGGTCCTTCGTAGCGTGCCAGTTCTTTCCCCCTATTAGAGCCCACCCTACGATAGACCGTCGTCCCTATCTTCAATTCCCCCATTCTGTCCTTGAGGTTCAGATTGGCCTTCTCCACCCTTTTCCGTTTTTCACGCTCTATTTTCGCTCTTGTTTTTTCCCACACTCTCTTTATCTCTGCTCTGTTACAAGTGATCCGTTGAGCTTGTACTTCGTCCGTGAGTGTTTCCATCCAATCCCGTCGCCGTATATTTACTCCAAACAATACCTCGACCGGAGAAAATCCTGTAACGGAGTGGATGGAATGATTATAAGCCGATACTGCTCTTTTCATGGCTACATCCCATTCCAATCCCTGCTCCCCTTGATAAATATGTAGGTGGTCGCTTAAAGTGCTGTGCAACCTCTCGATATCTCCTCTGCCCTTTGTATGCCCCGGAGTATTAAAATGCCAATCTATATCCAATCGTTTAACCTCCTCACGTACGGTACTGTTGTCGAACTCCCTCCCTCCGTCCGACGTTATGCGATCAGGCACTCCGTAGAACTGGGCCCACGTTTGTAGAGCCCCCACAACCGCATCCGACAACCTGTCTCGTACTTGATGTGTAATTGCTACCTTGCTGAAGAGGTCGATCATTGTAATCCACTTAAACCCCCTCCACGTAAATGTATCAATTTGCACATCCTTCAATGGCATGTCTCCCGTAGGGGTTTCCTCCTGTAATCCTTGAGGTGGCCGTCTATCGTATTTAGTGCGCGCGCACACTTCGCATCTCCCAATGATTTCGGCAATTGTCTTCCTCATGCCATCCCAAAAATATCTTCTGCGCAACGCTTGAAACGTCTCTTGTTCTCCCCTATGGTTGGTCTTGCCCTGGTGATGTGCCAGTGTTACTTCCTTTTGCTGCTCCTTGTCCATCAACGTTTCAACTAGGTATTTGCATTTAATGAACGACCTATCGACGCCTATTTTCTCTGCTCTCCAGAGTTTTTTGATCTTCTCCCAGACGGTCGCATTGCCCACATACAAATGGTAAATCTTTCCTGACTCTGAAGCGTCGTGCAAGGCTTTACAAATCTCTTCTTCTTTCACCCCTGGTTGGGACCAAATGGTGTTAATTTTCTTCTTGCCGTATTTACTGAAGTCGATCTTCATGAGCCCCGACGTTCTGGTCTTCCAAATGACCTGTCGTCGCTTGTCGTTGATGATCTCCTCACATTCTTCCATGTCTGTAGGCCTTTCGTCTACCGAGCTCTCTTCTCCTCTCGACTCCTCTGCTCCCACATCCCCGGGTTCCCCTTCCCCTTCCGGTGTCCACGTTCTCAAAAACTGCCGCACGTCCCTCGACGACTCCCCTTCTTCCTCCTCGATGGCATTTATCATGATGGCTCTGGACAGCCAGTCCGCTACCACATTTTCCTTACCCGGCTTGTACATGACCTCCATATTGTACTGGCTTAGAAATTGCTTCCACCGAGTGACCCTTGCTGACGATTCCTTCAGATTACCAACCCATTGCAGCGGTCTGTGATCGGTATGGACTTTAAATTTTCTGCCAAAAATATATGGCCTAAAATGCCCTACTGCCCATACTATGCCCAAGAGTTCCCTCTCCAGGGCGCTATACCGCGTTTCCGCGTCTGTAAGCCGCCGACTTGCATATGCTACCGGTTGTTCCCCATTACTTCCTTCTTGAGCAAGTACCGCCCCAACGCATACTCACTCGCATCCGTAGTGATGACAAATGTCTTCGTAAAATCGGGAAAAGCGAGTACCGGCTTATCTTGTAACCTTGCCATGCACTTTCTTACATTGTCCTCTATTGCTGGCGTTATTGCTATCTTCCGGCCTTTCTTCAGAAGGTTATTAAGAGGTGCTAAATACTCCGCCATTTCCGGCACGAACCGACGGTAATAGTTTAGTGTTCCCAATAACCTGCGGATACCTTTTACATCCCTGGGCATCGCCATATTCTGTATTGCCTCGACCTTCTGTTTATCGGGCCTGATCCCCTCCTTCGAAATGGAATGTCCCAAAAAGGTTATCTGGTCCTGTCCCAAAATCGACTTTTCCACTGATAATTTCAACCCAAATTGCCGTAATCTGTCGAATACGCGCCCCAAATGATCAACGTGTTGCTCTTCATCCTTACTAAAGACCAAGAGATCGTCCATGTATACTTGACAGAATTCTTCATCCAATCCCCTCAAGAATTCGTCCATAAATCTCTGGAAAGTTATGGGAGCGTTCTTTAAACCAAATGGCATCCGAGTAAACTCGTAATGCCCCCTCTCGAAAGAAAACGCCGTTTTGTGTTGATCCCTGGGGTTCATACGAATTTGGTGGTAGCCCGCCTTTAAATCCAAAGTACTAAAAATGGTTGCCCCACTAAGCCTGTCAATAATATCATCAAATCGCGGAAGCGGGTACTTCTCGTCTAGGGTGTTGTCATTGAGCTTTCTGAAGTCTACCACTACTCTGTACTTCTGCTCTCCCGACGACGTCTTTTTCTTCACCGCCCACAGGGGACTATTGTACGGTGACGTGCTGTCCACGATGATGCCCTGCTTCTTCAAACTTTCTAGCTCCTCCTTGATATGGCGACGTAAAGCCTGTGGGTAACGTCGCTCCTTCACGTACGTCACCTTTTCCTGTTTTAACGGAATCTCATGTGCCGTCCTCCCCGTTGCGCTCAACACCTCCCCCTCTTTAAAAAAAATATCCGCGTATTCCCTCTTTATCCTTTGTACCCAATGTTCCGCTTGTTCTATTGCCCCAATGTTCCCTTTTCTCCCACTCTCCCTTTCTTACACCGGTACCTCTTCCCTCCCATTCGCACCCTCCAACCCGTTCCCCTGTAATCTATTCTTGGTCTCACTCTACTCAATAGGTCACATCCTATTATACCCCCGTATTCTCTCGGCATATTCTCTACTACATGAACCCTCAACTTTCCACTTCCTGTTACCCATTTGTCTAAATCTAATTCTACTTCCCCTTCTATCCTACATGGACCACCCAAAGTAATCAACCTACACGTACATTTTTTTATTCTCGGTATCCTCTCTCCTTTACACAACTCCTCCAACATCTGTCTAGATACTATTGTATTAGAACTTCCCGTATCCACCAGACACTTTCCCTTCCCCACAACACTTATAATTGGCAAACCAACGCACTCACCTCCAATATTATTTACTACCGCGTGGCTGCCTCCCCTCTGCTCCTCTCCTCATTCGTCTGATCTTCCTCTCCTGTCCGCGACGGCTCCCCCTTCTCCACTCTTTCTGCTAATTCTGCCTCCTCGAGCTCCTCTTACCACCGGCTCCTCCTCCTCGGTTCCAGATGTTCCCGACGAATCGTCCGACTCCGATGCCGCTCCTCTCTTCCTCCACAATCTCTGGGCGTTCACTTCCATCGGCTCATCTCGGCCCACTTCTCCCCGTCTACTCATATACGGGCATTGTCTGGCAATGTGCCCCTCAGTTCCGCATTCGAAACATCGGGTTCGCGGGCAATTCGCCACTAGGTGACCTATCTTTCCGCACCCGTGGCATCTCCTGTCCTCCTTTGTCCATTTCCTTCTCTCCTTCCCTGGCTTTCTCTCCCTCATCGCCGTTCTTTCTCTTGCACTAACTTCTCCTCCTCTTTTCTTCCAGCCTTCCTGTCTCGTTTTAAATCTTCCGGTTTCCGCTCTCCTGTACGATACTCGGTTCCACCCATTCTCATTCTCCTCTTCTCCCCTGGCTGCTTCTTCCTCCCGCGCGCTTGCATCAATCATTTCCTGGGCGCACTCCACAAAACTCTTGTCTCTAGGTAGTCCGTCCCTCTTTCCCGTATCTCTACCCAGCTGCACTTTAAGGATGGTTGCCAAGAACGCCATTCTTGCTCCTGTTTCCACCGCATCCGCTACTTCCCTCGTCTTCTCAGTTACATTGTTGAATCGTGCCAACAGGTTTGCTGCATATTGTCCGTTGGTCTGATACGGCTGTTTCTTCTCTCGAAACATCTGTAAGATGTCTTCTTCTGGAGCCCAACGGCCCCCTCCAAATGCCTTCTTCAGCCTATCCTTCACGATGCTCCATGGGGTGTCTTCATCCGCCTGGATCATATTCAGCACACTCCTCTTAACCCGGCATACCAAGGCTGCCCTCAATGCGTTGGCATCCAGCGGATCTATTAAGTTCTCCCCTTCTTTAGCCGCTATACGCGATATCACCCGATCGCCTCCCTTTAGAAAGTGATTCAACTCACCTATTCCTCCATCAAATCTTTCTAAATCAGATATAGCTCTCCTCAGGTCCTGCGATGTCGCCGTTCTAACCTTCAGCCATTCCAGCGTCGTCGCATGTGCTGACGCTAATGTTTCCGTAGGTAGCGGAGGAAAGTCCCTCGCTAACGCTTCTGACAACGTAGGAAACGCTGGCGGCGGAGCCAACGGTGCCGCCGGTGGCGCAGTCGGTTGTGCTGCCTGTGGTGTAGGCGGTACTGGCGGTTGACGTACTGGCGGTTGACCTATTCCGTTCGGCATCCTTTCTTTTATTTATTTCCACGACGTGAATAAAAAGAGAGAATAAAAAACAACTTCAAAATTAAATTTTAAAACTTTCCGGGTTTCGGCACCACTTACGTCGGCTCGAACAAAGAAAGATAAAAAAAAGAAAGAAAGGTTCGTAATAAAACACGTGGCTGCTCAAATAAGACTGACTTTATTCTCTCCGTAATGCTATATATATAGCATTACGGTTTGTTTACAACTGTTGAATAGGATTAAATAATATATCAACTTACATCTAACCATAACTTATATATATATATATATATATATATATATATATATACTTATATATATTTTTTATAATGAGAGAAAAGGATCGAATATATAAACCAGTTAACAATAAAATTGATTGGGCTCCATCGATGATAGCTGGTATCGATAACACGGGACTGACCTGTCAGAAGGTGGCTGCTGAGAAGTGGCGGGGGCCTGAAATTTGTATGCTGCAAAGAGACAAGCTACTCGGTCCCACAAATACATCACCTTCGGCACCTTCTAGTACTGGTCAATATCCTCGCTTAATTTTCATAAGATTTCATAAGCAGCTCTTTAGCATGCAGATCCGTCTACGTGAAAAATTTCAGCTCGATAGGACGAAAAATACCCAATCATGAACGATAATGACTTGAAGCCGATCTGTCTCTCTCACCGGCTCGAGCCGAACTCCAACTGATATACATAAGGTAAACTGATTTGGAAAACATTATTCTCTGGCACAGTATTAATATTAAGATGTATTATTTTAGAAAGCTGAAGAAGATGCTGGTAGATTAGGTCTTCTAATGGTCATTTCAGGAATGTTGGGATCAGTTGTCTGTGGATTGGTGCTAGATTGGACCCACAAATTCAAGTAATTATATTGATGTTCATACGTAACTTGTTATAATAACATAATTTATTTCTGTTGATCTTTAATTTAGTTGATTCAGTTCTACTTGATCCATAAATATTCTGCTTCATGTGTTCGTTAACGTTTAGTATGAGCAAGATTTCATTTATACCTTCCTGATCTGCGGTCAACAATATCAAGCAACTTATGCTAAAATTCCAAATTAAAGAATATACGAATTATAAAAAATAAGTGCAAGTAAATTTACATCTTCTAATAAAGCTAATGATTTTTTTTTGTTTTTTAGAGAGACAACCGTCGTGGTTTATTTTCTATCGCTCTTAGGAATGGTAATTTACACTGTCAGCTTAGGTTATAATATCTACATAGTCTACTTCACTTTGGGATTCTTGGGGTAATGGTTTGTCAGCAGCTCTTATTCATTAACTTCAAATTTGTTTTTATATTTTTTTTAAGTATTTATTTATTTTATAGATTCGCTATGACGGGCTACTTGCCAGTTGGTTTCGAACTGGCAGCTGAGCTGACATATCCTGAACCAGAAGGTTAGCATAGACGTAAATCATATTTAATAACATTTTAATTAAGAAACGTATGTTCCTTCCCCTCTCCTGTGGTGTCCCTCAGGGTTCCTCGTTATCTCCCACTCTGTTTGCTATAATTTACCTTCTCCTCCTGATCTATCACACCCAATATCACATCAATTCTGACGATTTCCAAATATACCTGTCATTCCCCCCTTCTGACCTATTAGCGGCCACAAAAAAGCTTCAAGAAGACTTAAATAGAATATATCACTGGGCAGGAGCTGACAAGATGAAGTTGAATGCGGAAAAGAAAAAGGCAATCCTAATATGCTCATATCACCTCCTTAAAACTGTTCCTAACATTCCAACCCTGTTCCTACAAGATAATCCTATCAAATTTTATCTTGCCATAAAAAATCTTGGAATAATCTTTGATCAAACCCTTTCCTAGAAAAACCATGTATCCAATATTTCTCGACATACCTTTTTCACCCTAAAACATTTAAATAGACTCCGCCATCTTTTACCTTTTGAAACCCGTAGCCTCCTGGTCACCTCCTTAATATTTCCCCACTTTGACTATTGCTGCACGGTATATGGAGGCGTCTTCGGGGATTTCGAGTCGAAACTAAAACATTTGATAAATTGCTTTGTACGATTCATTTTCGGGATCCCAACGGACGTCCCTGTTTCCTGTTTTTATGAACATTTGAATTGGCTCTATCCTTCAACTTCCAAATCATTCACTCCAGCCGTCCTTCATACATCTCCGAGCTTCTTCAATTTAAATCCTCTGTCCACTCCCGCAATATCCATTCCCGGTCTTCAGATTTATATATAATGGCCCACCGAACATCTGCTATCGATAAATCTTTTATTATTAGATCCTCATCCCTATGGAACTCAATCCGTCCCTCCAATACTCTCCCTGCTTTTAAATCCCGGCAATGCAATCACTTCCTTTCCATCAAGTTCCTATAAAATTGTAAATAGAAATTTCTATGAATATGTATATATATTATTAGCTTATTTTCAATTCCTTGTTCTTTCATTTTTTTTCTTCTTAAGCGATTTAATTTAGAAGATTAAGAACTTTTTTTCGATTAAATCTGTTAGTTTACTTAGTAAATACATTTATATATATCTGAGGGTTAAAAGTCAACATTTCTGTCCTTGTTAATCATTCTAAAGGGATTCGTCCCAGAATAAATAAATGATTATCATTATTTTTTCAATTCTCGGCTGTATGCCGGATAAATTCATTGACCCGGACCGTGGTCAAGGGTACAATTCAATGAATATTTAATTTGAAATATTTAAAAAAATTCGAACAATGCTGGCTGTTCCCAGCTTTACCGCTTTTTGGATTTCCTGAAATTCCCATCTTAACCCAAGATTACTTTCATTGATTTTAGAGTCTCTTCAGGAATCAGGCCATTGCTGGATACAATAATAGGTAGTACTTTTACTTCCACCAGCTGGTATAACTGCCTTAATTCCTCGCATAGCTCTTGATACTTGATTTTTTTCAGTTAATGTTTTAGCTACATTATCATCAGCAGGAACTCTAACTTCGATAATGATGACTTTCTTTGTTTCTTTTTCAACGAGCAGTATATCTGGTCTATTGTAGGGAATACTATGGTCAGTTTTCATAGTTTGATCCCAGTGCAGCTTGACCTTCCCTTTTTCTAATATGGCTTGCTGCTGATAACCATAAAAAAACTTATGCCTCGTTATTAATTTATATTTTTGTGCCAGAGCCTAATGCACGATTTTTGACTCATTGTGTCCCGCAAGGTATTCTTTACCCTCTAATGCCTGGCAGCCAGAGGTAATATGTTGAGTCGATTCATTTGTGGCTTTACATCGACGGCATCTCTCATCGATGGCTTCATGTAGAATATACTTCCTGTAGGAGGATGTTGCCATTACCTATTGTTATATTGCCAGAAGGAATCCCTCTGTCTCTGGGTACATTTTTCATGTAGTCAACCAACGGACTGAGGCTTCTAAATTTATGCCAGGTGTTTTCAGGGAATTGTAAAATCTTCCATGAAGTGATCTACACTTCCATGATTCTGTGAGGTTCTCCTCAGTTGGCATTGTCATTGGTTCTTGCCGAAGCATATTCAGTGCTGTATAGTTGCGGTCAAAAGCAGCAACGGTTGACAGCACCGATAATGTACTATTCATGAAGTAGGTCCTAGGCCTGACTTCTTCTTTACGGCAGGTCTTCATTAATAAGTCCCCCCTTTTTTTTTTTTTTTTTTTTTTTTTTTTTTTTTTTTTTTTTTTTTATTGAGTATTATAACAATCTGTCTCTTGGACATTGGTTATAGTGAGGTAGGATGACATTCACACTATATGTACAAAAAAATAAAATAAATAGAACAAAATAATAATCAAAAGTATATACAATAGATAATAAAATAAAATAACCTAAAAAATAAGAAAATTAAAACTAAGAAAAAAAAAAACACATGCATACCTATATACAATCAGGCGAGGGAACTCCAGGAGAACCCTGCGCTACTCTCCCAACCGCGTCACTGGTACTAAAGCCAGCGGAGATTGGTCGAGAGCACTTTAGCCACATACACACATGTCTTGAGTGAAGAATCTGGCCATTGCCAGAACTCCAATTTATATAATCTACAAAAGGTCGCGAGGCCACTGCCGTTTCAACCTTCTTGGAGGATTATAGGGATGGGAGATGCTTGATAGGGATTGTGCAAGAGGATTTGGGTGGTAAGTAAGGTTCTGGTGAAATTTGGAGAATTTTTCTGGGATAAGGTCTAGGACAAATGGGATGTTGAGGTCATGATGTAGGGTTTTGTTGGTTACATAGAAAGGAGCATCGACTATTGTTCGAAGGACTTTAGACTGGAAGGATTGGATGCGCTTGATGTTAGAAAATTTTGCTGATCCCCACAGTTCTAGTCCGTAAGTCCAAATAGGTTTCAGTATTGTCTTGTAGATCAGTAGCTTGTTTTCAATGGAAAGTTTAGATTTTCTGCTTAGTAGTCGGTATAGTTGGCCGTATCGTCGGTTGAGTTCTTGTCTTTTGAGTCTAGTATGCGGGTTCCAAGTTAGTCTTCGGTCTAAATGAAAGCCAAGATACCGGACTGTGTCTGAATAAGGAAGCTGGATGGAATTAAAGAGTACTGGTGGACAGGAATTGCGTCGGAGTGTAAAGGTAATATGTTGGCATTTAGATTCGCCAGTTATTACACCAGTGCTCAATCAAGGTGAGGTGGCTTTGGAGATTTAAGGATGCTATTTCGGGATCAGAGTTGGATGATAAGATTGCGGTGTCGTCAGCGAATGTTGCAAGGAAAGTATCGGGATGAACAGGGATGTCAGCAGTAAAGAGGATGTAAAGCACGGGACCCAAGACGCTGCCTTGGGGAACACCGGCTTTAACGGAGTAGATATTGGAAAATTCTGTTCCACAGCGAACTCGAAAGGAGCGGTCAAAGAGGTAGGATCGGAGGACTAGGTACAAGGACTGAGGTAAATGGATTTTAAGCTTGGAGAGCAGTCCGGAGTGCCATACCCGGTCAAATGCCTGTGCAATGTCCAGAAAGGCACCCGAACAGTATTCCTTGTTTTCTAGGGCTGAGGAAATATGATCAACAACTCGGAGTCCTTGTTGAACAGTAGAATGTTGAGAGCGAAATTCGTTTCAAAAGGATCTTTTCAAAAATTTTTGAAAGGATTGGGAGTAGGCTGATTGGTCTATAGGATGTTGAGCTATTGAGAGGTTTTCCTGGTTTTGGGAAAAGGATAATAGTGGAGTGTTTCCATAACAGAGGGAAGTGGGTGGTGCGTAGGATACAATTGTAGATATATGTAAGGAATATGACTGCTTTGGATGGAAGTTGTCGAAGGATTTGAGGTGTAAGGAGATCATGTCCAGGAGCTTTACGGAGGATTAGTTTTTTTAATTGAAATTTTACTTCGGAAGGATGAATAGCTTTTGGGGGCAAGGAAAGTGGGATTGGTGATGTAAGGAGTTCTTCTACTGTTACGGTGTGGGCAGGATGGGATTCCGGATGTGAAATAAATGTATTGGATAGGTGAATGGCGAACTCCTCAGCTTTATCTTCGTCAGATGCTGCCCAGGAGCCATCACCTCGTCGGAGAGGATGGGAAATGCGGTGAGGATTTAGGATTTTTGTTGTGGTTTTCCAAAGGGAATTGTCGCGAGAAGAGAGGGAGGATAGGTAGGAGTTGAAGGATTGTGATCTGAAGGTGGCTAATTCCAGTTTTAATTGTTTGCAGTAGTAATTATAGGAGCAGCGGTCGGTAGGATGTCGGGTACGTTGCCATAATAATCTGGCACGGCGTTTGGTGCGGATTAGGTTAAGGAGGTGTTGGGGTAGAATGGTCTTTATAGGAATTCTGGAGGAGTCTTTTGGAAAGGAGGCAGTCCAGGCGGCTTGTTGGATTGTGGTAGTAAAGGAATTTACGGCACTATCAAGGTCATCGGGAGTTTTGAGGGATATGTTGAGATCAATATTATCGGAGATTATTTGGCGGAAAAGGTCCAGTTTACTGGGCCCCTAATGAATGACGGTGGAGAAGGTTTGGGAACAGGTTCAAGTGAAACATTAAGGATTAGAGGACTATGGTCAGAGGAAAGTTCATTTAGACGTGTAATGGAACAATTGAGGGGACTTAAGCCGCTGTGGATAAAGAAATCAAGAAGATCAGGATTACGGTTGGGATCTGTGGGCCAGTAGGTAGGAGAGTTGGGGGAAAGGAGGTGAAAACGTTGGGAATTGAGTGCAGACAGCAGGGTTCGGCCACGAGAATTCGTGGTTCTGGAACCCCATTGTTGGTGCTTGGCATTTAGGTCTGCACCCAAGATGAAGTGATGTCCTAAGGAGTCGAGGAGAGAACTGAATTGGGCATTGGATATGGATCGGTTAGGAGGGCAATACGCTGATGCAAGAGTGACCGGAAAGGAGAAGGTTTTTATCACGATAGCGGTGGACTGTAGGAAATCATGTATTGGTAATGGGAGTACGTGATGGGAGAGGGATTGGTGTACAATTACAGCAGTACCGGCATGTGCTTTTCCGTCAGGGTGGTCAGTACGATATGTCAGGTATTGTGGTATATTGAAGTGCTGTTTAGTGGTTAGTCGAGTTTCAGTAATTAGTGCCACATCAATGTTCTTGTCAAGTAGTAAAGTAGATAGTTCGTCTGTATGATTTCTAACACCATTCGCATTCCAAAGGAGAATGGATATGGGTTTAGGGATGTGAGTCATTTAAGGATTTTTCAAAGGAGGGATGAGGTGAGATACGAGATTCGTGAGGAGTGATATGAGTGGAGTAACAAGGGATTTGAAATCGGTGAGGAAAGATGCTAACAAACTTGTGAGATCTGTTGCATTTGAAGGAGGAGGAATATGAGGAATTTGTTGTTGGTGGTTAGGTATATTAGGATGAAGAGGATTTTGAGGTTGGGGTTGAGGTTGTTGTTGTGGCAGGGCTTGACATTTATCGGTTAAAGTCTTACCTCTAAGTAGTTGGGAGAATGATACATCATTGTTTACAATTCTGGAAGGCTCTCTCTCTCTTCTTGTTCTTAGTGCTTCATCTTGAATCCGGTTTTTCTGGTGTCTGGTTTTGAGATTCTTGTAAATTTGGCAGCCTTTGTAGTTGGCCGGGTGTCCCTCCAAGCATAGGGCACATACTGCTGGATCTTGTATAGGTTTGGTGCACTCTACAGATTTGTGCTGTTCACCGCACTTCACGCAACGCGGCAGATGGTGGCAATATGTCTTCGTGTGGCCATAGGTCTGACAATTATGGAACTGCACGATGTCTCTCTTGGGGTATGGCTTGTCAACTTTCACCATTGTGTAGTATATTCTTGTGATATCATATATTTTTTCGATACCTGGTGATGGCTCCAAGTCCACGAAAAACAATGGTAGTGGTATCCTATTTCGTAATCCTGGCTGCTCCCTGCCCTCCTTCAAAACGTTTGTTACCTGGCGTACATTGAAACCAAGCGTCGTTAGTTCTTCTTTAATAACTTCAGTGGGGGTTGAGGAGTGTAATTTTTTTATCACTACTCGTAACGCTCTTTCCTGCCTCAGCTGGTAAGTGTGAAAATTCGCATTTGTTTATGATAAGTACTTCGCTATTTTTCGGTAGGCTTCAGCAGAATCAGGTATTATTTTGGTGCATTGGTCCTGTTAAGGCATGAATAACTGCCAGAGCAGATTTTATTTAGTTGGGTGTAGAACATCTGGAAATTTTTGATATTTTTCACAAATATCAGAGGAGGCTTTGGTTCTCTGGGTATTGCTGCAGACTCCATTACTTCTCGGTCATTTTGAAGCACTTGGTAGGTGTTTGGAGTAAAGAAAGGCGATTCTTCATTCATTTCTTGCGAAGACGTACCTGGTTGGGGCTGAGTTTCTGGTTCTGAAGTGTTCATTTTGGTCACTGGAACTATTTCTCGTAGGCAGCGACGAGTCTTTTGTTTGGCTGGTGAACCACGTGGTGTACTAACGCCGTCTGCCCGAGTCCTCTTGGGCACCTTACTGGCCATCACTTGCTGATCATACCGCATATCATAAGAGAAAAAAAATAAAATAAAATAAAAACAATTTTTTTTTTTAAATAACAATAAAAAATATGCCAACAGTAAATATCAACTGCTCTCATATACACTTTAACTGTATTAAGTGAATAATCAGAGAGATTCCGCTATAAAATAGGCAAAAACTGAGAGAGGAGTTGAGGAGACAACCTTCGCTTCAGCTGATCCTCTGCCTTCTTAATAAGTCCTCTAAATCCATGTTTTCTAGCCAAATATAGTCTTAGCACTGAAGAATTTGTGCGACGTTGCCGTGATTTTATCATTTCCGTTCTTAATAAGCGGTCCATCTTTTCCAAATCCGTGTCGCATCATTTTATTATTCCAAAGGAATATGTAACAGCAGGACTCGCCCAGGTATTCAAGGCTTTTACTAAATCTCCTGCCGATAAATTAGTTTTAGGAGTATCTTGTTTCTTAAATTCTTCTTCAAAGGTTTCTTTGACCTTTTCTTTGAATTTAAGCAGCTGTGAGATACAAAGATACATGTAGGAGTCAGTTAACTGAAGTTGCTTCATGACATCACCATTATTAAGTTCAATATTAGCTGAATCCTCTGTGGACGTTAAGGGATGCATATTGCCTGTTCCTAACTTCATCCCAATATCTTCAGTGAATGACCTTACCAACTGAGCAAGAGTTCTCATGTCTCTCTCGTTCACGAGCTTTAAGTCATCCATATAAAAAGAGTGAGAAATTATTGTTTCCTGATTCATGGAATAAACGTTTCCAGTTAATTTAAAATAGAACTTGGAGGATTAATGGCGAGGCAGAACTATAAAGGGCTTAACGGTTCCCTCTAAAATATTCCTCTGTTTATGGGAATGTTCTCTGAGACGACGGGATTTTTTTTAGGTAATTATTATTAAATATGACATATATATATACACCTTCATATAAATCTTAATAAATGAAAAAATACTTTTTAAAGTTGGTATTCATCTTTTTTTTATAAATTACTTGTTTATTCATAAATATTACAATCTGTCTCAGTAAAACACATTTATAATAGAGTTCAGAGAGCACATTCACACCATATTTAATCTTTCTATTGAGGTATAATACATTTTACCACACTTAAGGGTACTGAGTATTAAAGCTGTAAGGCACATACCACATTTACAATATAATAAAATAAAATAAAATACCTTAATACCTTAAAATCAATTAAAAATATATTTTATTTTACTATTGTGGCTTGATGGTTGACTGTAGGGAATAATTGAGAAGACGGTTATATAAATATAAATAATTATATATAATATAAATAATTATATTTACTTTCATTTTTTCCAACGTTTCGGCCTATAGTTTAGGGCTTCATCAGGAGTGGTCAAACGAAGGGGCGTCGCAAGACCACTTATTTTATTTTACTTTTCCTTTAGTTTAATTATATATATATACATATTATAAAATAAAGTTGTAATAAAAATGTAAACACTTGGTTAAAGAAAAATGTATTTTTCCAGGTACATCTGTCGGTATACTGAATGGTGCGACTCAGATCTTCGGGTTGGCCTTGACGAGCGGGTACAGCGCTTTGATAGGTCGCTTCTCCGTGGGTGACGCAACCTACAGCCTCTGCGCGGTTCTTGGGGTAGGTCTTGCTCTTACTGCTCTTGTCCCACCTAAACTGAGAAGACAAGAAGCCAAAGCGTAAGCTGTAAAAGTTGGGCAACTATGTTGTAGTTACCAACTTAAATTTCAGCAAAATTATATTTATTGTGATAAGTGATTCAACATGATATTTAACAAGCATTGTTTGTCATGAATGAGGATTTCATAAAGTTTATAATCCATTATAAAGATTTAGATATTTAATTTTCTATAACTATTTTCTTTTTTTATTCTTTAGTGATAATAATGAGATCAAATTATCTCATTGGATAAAATATACCTTTTCTTCTGCATGTACTCGATTGATACATGTTATATTTTTTTTCTTTATACTAGGTACTTAGTGTCAATATTAAATAAAACACTATAAAATAATTAATGACAATAATTCGAATACAAATGACAATAATATGTATAATTATATGTTTCTAAGTAGCAGATGAACTGTTATTACATTTTTTTAGAAATATATAACAATAAATTACGTGTTTCTATTTATTATATCCTACATATTAATTAATTTTTGTCATTGGGATTTATTATTGATTTTATTTTTAGTTAATAGTAATCGACTTTTTTTTTTCTTTTTTTTTTTTTTTGTGGGCATGAACTTGGTGAACAGAAAACAAGCTGGTTTGATTTATTTTGTGTTAACATAAATGTTAAAAAATGTACGTTAGTGTTAGTGTTGAGTTTAGATATTTTTGTAATACATTACATTAGTGACGAAATATTCCCATCATTGGACAAAGGTAAGTAATTAAATTAGTTTCTAGTCTTTATTATCTGGTGCCTTTCTGAACTTAGCGCAAGCTTTCGGCCTAGTGTGGCATGGTGATTTGCTTTTCAAGCTCAAAACCTGTCCTTGTCCCTACTTCTCAAATCGTTCCTTTCAAGTTCGCTGCGGCACTGAAGTCTCCAATTATTATCCAGTTGAGGCTGGTGTTCCACAAGGCGGTGTCTTGGTCCCAGTTCTCTACATCCTCTTCACCACTGACATCCCAACCAATCCGGATACCCTTCTAGCAACATACGCTGATGTTACCGTCATCCCACCCAGATCCTAAAACCTACAAAGACACATCTGATTTAGCAGTGGTGCAACAATTGACGAATCAAAGTTAACGAATCCAAATGTAAGCATGTCACCTTTACCCTCTGACGCAGATCCTGTCCACCTATCCTTTTCAACTCTGTACCTCTTCCCGTCTCAAACACAGAGTTCGGTATCTTGGATTCCTTTTTTCACAAAAGACTAACATAGAACCCTCATACCAGACAGAAAAGACAAGAAGTTAACCGAAAATTTGGCCAGTTATTCAGACTACTTAACTGAAAATCTAATCTCTCAATTGAAAACAAACTATTAATGTACAAGACCATACTAAAACCCATCTGGACCTACTGACTTGAACTGTGAGGGACAATTAAATTTTCGATCATCAAACGCATCCAAACTTTCCAGTCTAAAGTCGTTAATAAGCAATACTTCTTATTGTGTTACGAACAAAACCTTAAATCAAGACCTTTACATTCCTTACATACTTGACTTTATTCCATCCCAATTCTCGAATTTTCACTTGAACCTAATCCACCATCCGAATCCATTAGCAAAATCCTTATACAGCCCCAGTCATCACTATAATCCTTCTAGAAGGTTGAAACGGCAGTGACCTCGAGATCTTCTGTAAAGACGTCACTGGATTACTGGCAATGGTCAGCTTCTACACTCAAGCCATGAGCGTCTGTTGCTTTAGTGCCCTGACTCAGTCTCCACTGGACTCTAATACCGAACTTTGAATTTTTGAAGGGAAAACATTTTAAAAGTATGATTTTTTTTAAGGAACCATATTTTTGTTTGTATTCAATCCAGAGGGACTTCCAAACCAGGGAAGAACAGTATATTATTTTAGTTTATAAAACAGGTATTAATATGACTCATTTCTAGGGGAGTATATAAAAATTTTAATTACCTCTAAGAATCAGGAAATATACAAAACACAGTGTTAAATTGTAAACGTTAAATAAAAAAAAAATCAAGATATTTTTTAATTAAGTTTTATTATTATAATTATATCAATTTTACATTGAGGTCTTCTTAAACTAACTACATATAGAATAAGGGAGGTTAAATTAAGAAAAAATAATAATACATTTTTTTTTTACAATTAAATTATTGCATTAATATTTGTTCGTTAATAAAACCAATATAATGTACCAAAAATGTTATTATATCACAATAACTAAGCCATTTATGAGCAATGAATGGTGTGTTAGAGGCCTGTAGGCACCCACGCCAGTACCGCTTTTCTGCCGCATAAGTGCAATTTCTATAGAACTGCTTAAAGTTTTTTTTTTCAAATCAGCGTTTTAGAAAGAGAAATATATTCTCCAGATGTTTTATTTCAGCACGTTTTGCGTTATTGTAGGCCGTTTAATTACAAACGACGCTTGATTTGTAACTTGAAAATTTTATTGTTACAACAATTGACTTTACTGGTATTTTTCATAGCCTAAGCCAATTATTTTATAGTATTTCTTCATGTTTTATTATTCTATGACTATTCAGCTTTAATAAAAGCCCAACTATGAGGAAAGTGAGAAAAATTCTGATTCTTAGTGACCAAAAAACTAACTAAAGTCAAAGTCGTCAATCCGCCATCTTTGGACGCCATTTTGGGGCAGTGCGTTCACTTTTTTTGTGGGAACATTGGCTTTTTTTTAATAAATAGTTACAAGGAAAACAACGATATGTAATTTATAGAGATGTGGGGGAGAGGGTGCACAGTAAGGGGATCTGGCACACCGTGTATAACCGACCCAGGTGGGAATCGAACATACAATGTTTAAAACCGGGCACTCTGGGACCCACGCCCCAATGTGATCGACCATCCCATTCTCAAAAAACTTAACTACTAATCGCTAAAAATAAATGGAAGTTTTGAAATTGGATAAAAATCTTATATATTTTTTGTTAATTTTTCTAGTTATTTGAATGAAGTTACCTACAAACAATTAAATTAATTTTATTCTAACACAATTTTTTTGTCTTTTCATTTATGGACCTTCTCAGGGCTTGCTCTCTTATTTTGCCAATAGTGATTAAGTTCTAGTCACCCAAATAGTATGTTTCTATAAATAATCAGTCATATAAATAAATGGTCATTCAAAAGTACTGAAACCATAGCTTTTTTTCCATTAGTTTGTGTCAACTTTTATCAAATTGTTGTAACGAACTTCTAACCTTAGTGACAAATATATTAAACTTGTTACCATAAACAGCAGTGAGAATCGACGACTTTTACTTCCAATAAGTTTTTTTCTATATTATATATAAGATTTTTTCAAATTTCAAAACTAGCGATTTGTAGTTATGTTGTTCAGAAAAATATGTTTCCTATAATAGTTGTAGTAAATGTTGTGTTATTTGATATCTAAGATAAACATGTTTAAGCTACGTAATATGGATAAACAGATAATTAGTTAAAAACAAAAAAAAATACACGTTTTTTGCTAATTTTAAAAACTTAGGCCATGGTGAAAGACCGGTAGTTAGCTTCCTGTTAGTTTTAGTAAAAAATCCTTTTAGCTATATCGCTGATTTTTGTGGTTAGGGATGGTAATGGTAATTGTGAATTTTAAAAAAACGAGGCAATAAAGATCTCGAATATATTTTATGAAGCAAAAAATGCGATGGACAGCGAGGAAGTAGGTAGTAATTTTATCACGGAAAGATTGTCGAAGGATGCTGCATTTTGCTTGACCGGCTGGAAAAGTCAGCCAAATGAAGTGGAGCAAAGAAAAAAAAAACCTTCTTCATTATTTCTGGAGGTAAAATAATTTCTACTTTCGATTTCGTATTGTCAATAGAAGGGAAACGTTGATGCCTGTTGAGTTATATAAAAAACAGTTTAGTCATATAAAACTGCAAGAGACTAAAAAAAATGGTAACTTATTGTAGCTCAACGTTTTCTCCATTAGGCAGATGTATGGTAGGTGTTAAACTTAACGAACAAGTTCTGGTGGATCAACCTTTATACATTGTAGATACCAAGAGACCATTGATTGAGTGAGATTGATTTTTTACATTTAAATTTAAAATTAGCAATGGAAAGGTTAATGTTTTCGAACTGGCTAATGTATTGCTGAAATAAAATATCCTACAGTTTTTACCGAAGAAATTGGCATTTATAATAGGGGTTAGTGCTCTCCATCAATCACAATTGGCTTTAGTACCAGTGAAGCGGTTGAGAGAGTAGCGCAGGGTTCTTCTGGAATCCAGCTTTTCCCTCCATAGCTGGAGGGAGAAGCCTTCCTCAGAGTTCCTTCGCCTGATTGTAAATAGTGTATATAGGTATGCATGTGTTTTTTGCTTAGTTTTAATTTTCTTATTTTTAGGTTATTTTACTTTATTTGTTGTATATAATTTTTTATTATTAATTATTGCTATTTTGCTTCTATTTATTTTATATTTTTTGTACATATAGTGTGAATGTTATCCTACCTCACTATAATTAATCTCTAAGTGACAGATTGTTGTAATATTAAAAAAAAAAAGAAAAGAAAAAAAAATATAGGCGTCATATTAGTATTAATTTAAAGCCAGACGCAAAAGTTCATTTGAGCGAGACCATTGCCTCATGCTATGAAACAGTTGGTCGAAGTGGAGATCGACTGATTGGAGAAAAAAAAATGGTTTGATAGAACCCGTTAGTTACAACACCTGAAGTTCCCCTGTATTAACAATTTTGAAAAAAAATGGTTAAAATAAATCAGTCCGGATTTGTTGAGATTATAAAACAACTATTAACCCATGTATTGAAACAGATAAACATCCATTGCGTCGTATTTTTTTTTATCTATTTATTGAATAATAATACAATCAGCCACTGGAGGGCTATAAGTATTAGGGCTAAGAGTTCTCATTCAAACAATATATACAAATAATAGAGAAATAAATATAAATATAAAAAGTAAATAAATAATACTGATGAAGAAAGAAAATAAAAGAAAAAAAAAAATAACAATAACATAAAAAGAAACTTATAAACAGAATCATACCTATATACAATATATACATTCGCCCAAGAATCTCCGAGCCAGGCTTTTTCCCCCACATGTGGAAGGCAAAGCAAGACTCCAGGAGATCCCAGTGCCACTTTTCCAGCCGCATCACTAGTATTAGAAGCCAATGGAGACTGAAAGAGGGCACTAGAGCCACAGACGCTCGGGACATGAGTGGAGAAGCTGGCCATTGCCAGGACTCCAGAAGCATATTTACAAGAGATCTCTGGGCCACTGCCGTTTTAACCTTCAAAGAGGATTGTAGGGATGAAGGGAGCTGGATAGGGATTGAGCTAGAGGATTTGGATGATGGATAAGGTTTTGGTGAAAGTTTGAGAATCTGGTTGGGATGATGTCGAGGACAAATGGGATGTTAAGGTCATGGTGTAGGGTCTTGTTTGTTACATAATATGGGGCATTGACTATTGTTCTAAGTACTTTGGACTGGAAGGATTGGATGCGTTTGATATTCGAATGTTTAGCAGTTCCCCACAGTTCAAGTCCGTAGGTCCAGATAGGTTTCAGTATGGTCTTGTAGATTAAAAGTTTATTTTCAATCGAAAGATGGGATGTCCTACTTAGTAATCTATACAGCTGGCCATATCGTCGGTTAAGTTCTTGTCTTTTAAGTCTGGTATGTGGGTTCCAAGTTAGTCTTTTGTCAAGAAGGAATCCAAGGTAACGGACTGTGTCTGAGTAGGGAAGTGGAATTGAATTAAAAAGGATTGACGGACAGGATCTGCGTCGCAGGGTAAAAGTGATATGTTTGCATTTTGATTCATTGATTTTGATGCGCCAGTTGTTGCACCACTGCTCAATCAAAGAGAGGTGAGATTGTAGGTTTAGAGATGCTATTTGAGGATCTGAGTGGGAAGATAGAATGGCAGTATCATCAGCAAATGTAGCTAGAAATGTATCTGGATTTGAAGGGATATCGGAAGTGAAGAGGATATAGAGAACTGGGCCCAAGACACTGCCTTGTGGAACACCAGCCTCAACTGGATAGTAAGTGGAGAATGCGGTGTCGCAACGGACTTGAAAGGAACGATTTGAGAGGTAGGATTTGAGGACTAGGTATAAGGATTGGGGTAAATGGGTTTTGAGCTCGAAAAGCAAGCCATCGTGCCACACCCGGTCGAAAGCTTGTGCTACGTCCAGAAAGGCACCAGTGCAATAATGCTTGTTTTCAAGTGCAGAGGATATATGGTCCACAACACGAAGGCCTTGTTGGACAGTGGAATGTCTTGAGCGGAATCCAAACTGATGAGAAGGGATGTTGTGGGATTCGTATGGGTAGGATGCGTTTGAGAAGGATTTTCTCAAAGATTTTTGAGAGGATCGGGAGTAAGCTTATCGGTCTATAGGATGATGTGTTATTAACAGGTTTACCTGGTTTTGGAAACAGGATGATTATGGAATGTTTCCACGCCAAAGGAAAGTTGGTTGTGCGAAGGATGCAGTTGTATAGATAGGTAAGGAATATGATTGCTTTTTTGGGAAGTTTTCTGAGGATTTGTGAAGTGAGGAGATCATATCCAGGGGATTTTCGGGGTTTTAATTTGTTTATAAGGAATTTGACCTCAGAGGGGTTAACAGGTTTTGGAGGTAGAGAGAGAGGAATTGGTGAAGAGAGAAATTCTTCAACTTCAGCAGTGTGGCTGGGATGGAGTTCGGGATGAGGGGTGAATGTGTAGGATAAATGTTTAGCAAACTCCTCTGCTCTATTCGCATCTGACGAAGCCCAGGAACCATCATCACGGCGAAGTGGATGGGAAATGGACTGGAATTTAAGGATTTTTTTGGTTACATTCCAGAGGGAGTTATCACTAGCGGATAATGAGGAGAGGTAGGAATTGTAGGATTGGGTTTTAAAAGTTTCCAGTTTCTTTTTTACCTGTTTGGAATAATAATTATACGATTTCCGGTCATCAGGATGACTGGTTCTTTGCCAAAGGGTCCTAGAGCAACGTTTGCTATGGATTAGGTCCAATAGATCTTGAGGTAAAGGATTTATGTTATGGCATTTTTTGGGACGATCAGGTGAGGATGCAGTCCAAGCTGCTTGCTGGATCAGGGTAGTGAAGGAATGCACTGCATCGTCGAGGTCTTCAGGTGTTTTTAAGGAAACTCTGAGGTCAATATTATCTTCCAGTATTTGACGGAAAAGGTTCCAGTAAACTGGCCCCCTGATAAATGAAGGTGGGGATGATTTGGGAATGGGAGATGTGGAAACGGTTAGGACTAGAGGACTATGGTCTGAGGAAAGATCATCAAACCTTGAAATAGAACAGTGTAGTGATCCTAGACCTTTGTGGAGGAAAAAGTCTAGAAGGTCGGGATTGCGGTTGGGATCTGTTGGCCAGTATGTGGGTGTATTAGGTGAAAGGATGTTGCTGCGATGGGAATTAAGTGCAGATAGCAATGTTCGCCCTCGGGAATTTGTGGATCTGGCTCCCCATTGCTGGTGTTTTGCATTTAGATCTGCACCTAGGAGGAAGTGGTGTCCTAAGGAATTCAGGAAGGAAATTATTTGGGATTCGGAAATGGGTGTTTTAGGTGGGGAATATGCCGCAACTAGTGTTATTGGGTAAAGGGGTGTTTGGATTATTACGGCTGTGGATTGTAGGAAATTATGGCTTGGTAAGGGAAACAAATGATGGTAAACGGATCGATGGATAATTATGGCAGTGCCACCATGTGCTGTTCCATCAGGATGGTCGGTTCGATAAATATTGTAGCCAGGCACGTTGATTTGTCGTTTGTTGGTTAGTCGAGTTTCAGTTATTAGTGCTATGTCGATGTTTTTGTCATGTAATAAGATTGTCAGTTCGTTGATGTGGTTCCGAATACCATTCGCATTCCAGAGGAGAATGGAGAGGAATTTGGTTGAGGACATTTATGGATTTCTTGGCAGTGGAATGAGGTTGGATATAACATTGGTAAGTAGCGAAATAAGGGGGGTAATGAGAGATCTAAATTCGGAAAGGAAAGATGTCAATAGGCTTGTGAGGTCAGTGGAATTGGAAGGAGGAGGAATGAATGTGTGAGTATTTAACCTACGTTCAGGGATGGAGGGATATGGGTCTTGAGGTTGATGTGTGAATTCTTGAGGTTTAGATTCTTGTGGCAGGGCCTGAGATTGAGTGTTTACAGTGTCTCCTTTGAACATCTGAGTATAGGACACTCTTCCGTTCACTGTTCTATAGGGTTGTCTTGGTGGCCTGGATGTCCCTTCTTATCTAGGCGTTGCGTACATTAGTGTTTTCAAATCTTTGTAAGTTTGACAACCCTTGTAGTTGGCTGGGTGTCCTTGGTTGCATAAAGCGAATACTTCAGGTGAAGTTCTAGACTTCCTACAGTCCTCTGTTTTGTGTTGCTCACCACACCTCACACATCTAGGAATGTGATGACAATACCGTTTCGTATGGCCATAAGCCTGGCAGTTATGGCATTGAACGATGTCGCGCTTGCTGTAGGGCTTTTCTACAACAACGCTTGTATAATAAAGGCGTGTGACCTTGTAGATGTTTTCGACATCGGGTGTTCGGTCAAGGTCAACGAAGAATAGTGGAAGAGGTATTTTATTTTTTATTCCAGGCTGTTCTCTATCCTCCTTAAATATGTTCACTATCGGGCGAACATGGAATCCCATACCCGTGAGCTCTTCTTTTATAGCATCGGTTGGCGTAGATGGGTGCAGTCTTCTGATAACGACCCTGAGCGCCCTCTCTTGACGCAGTTGATACGTGTGGTAATCAGCCTTGGTGTCAGATAAATATTTTATGATTTTTCTATAGGTTTCTGGAGTGTCGGGCATTAACTTAGTGTCATTGGTGCGGCTTTGGCATAAATATTTTCCTGAACCTACCAGATTATTCAATTGATTACACATCAATTGAAAATTTTTAATATTTCTAACAAATATTGGTGGGGGTTTGGGTTCTCTGGGGATGGATGCTGCTTCCATTTGTTCGTTATTTATATTTGAAAGCCCTTCAAATGGATTCGAAGTGAAAAACGGCGATTCTTCACCCATAGCTTGAGTTGTCTCATAATTGTTGGGTTGTTGTGAGGAGCCAGGTTGGGGTTCCACTTCTTCTATGGAGCTCCCTGGTGTGGCTGGTGGAGTGTTTCTTTTCGAATGCCTTGTCTTTTTTTTAATGGGAGAACTAATTGTAGTATCCAGGCTCCTGGACCTAGTGTTTTTGCCCTTACTCGACATTAGCATTTGATAATATCGCATTTCATATTTATTTTTAAAAGAAAAATTGATAAAAGTGAAGAGAGGAAAAAAAAAAAATTTATTGAACACGAAAATATAGACGCGCTCTTGGAGAGCACAGATCTGCCTCCGACGGCTCTACTACTATCTACTAGCCCACTGGTATTAACGACTGTTGCAGCTTATGGCTGGCCGTTATCTAACTAACCTAAGGTCTATTTACACTGTTCACTCGTGTGTTGTAAATAAGTGATTACTCACCTTATTTTTTTTGTCCAGTATCAAATGTAATTGTTAATGTAACTGATAACACTAATTGTTCACATTAAACTTGTATACTGCCACTGATAAATGAGATTTTTATAAGAGACGACCTGACGTATGTTTAACTAGGGCTAACGCATGCGCAGAACTCGCGTCGTATTGATACTTTATTCGAAAATTGGTTATCGACAGTTTGCTTAAGATAAAAAACGTTAGGAGATACTAACAAACACTACTCATAAGGGTTTGTTTCGTTTCGAATGATTATGGTTTGGAGTAGCCAGTTTGTTTGTTTGTTTATTTAGGCTTTAAGGCGTAAAACCCTAGGGTCATCAACGCCTGTGAGTCGGTTATATTTGTAAACTCTTTAGAGGAGAATTAATAATTATTAATATATAGAGTAATAAATTAAAAAGATATTAAAAACATATGAAAAATAAAATATATCAAAATAAATATAAAAAAGACAGAACAATAAAATAAAAATTATATTTATTTTTATATTCTATTTAATAGCCTATGTATTCTAAGAAACTTTATCACTTTTTTTATGTCGGATTCGTTGTTGCTTAATACTGCTGATATATCCGGTTTTAGAGACAATTGATTGAGGCTTGAAGTATAATAAGGGCATTCTTGGAAAATATGATTGACTGTGAGAAGGCTATTGCAGTGCTGACAAATTGGTGGTGGCTGCTTAGTGATGAGATGTACATGGGTTAGGTTCGTGTGTCCTATTCTTAACCTGGTCACGGCGACTTCCTCTCTACGATTAGGGCGATTTGATGTGCTCCAGGGTTTCACCGATTTTTTTATAACTTTTAATTTGCTAGGGGGCTTTCGTTCCACATAGATTGCCAACTATCCAATATTTTGTTCTTGAGAGGAAAACTCATTTCTGGAGGGGTCAGGACAGGACTACCTCGGCTTGGGAGCCCGAGTGCCTGTTTGGCTGCGGTATTACCAACTATACCCACGTGACTGGGAACCCATATAAAACAAACCGATTTTCCAAAATTTTCTAGAGTGTGAAGATATTTATGTATTTTAACGATAACTGGATGTTTTGAGTATATATCATTTAAACCCTTTAATGAACTCAAGGAGTCGATTATCAAGACTATTGAGGCTGGAGTTATTGACATACAGAAGTGGAGGGCTGAGGCTATTGCGTGAAGTTCCGCTGTGTATATGCTGCTTAGTTTATGTAGCTTTATTTTATGAGTGGGGTTATAGGTAACAAACGAACAAGCTGTAGCACCATCTGATTTCGAACCATCAGTGTAAATTAAAAACGGTTCCGGAATATTTTGTAGTAGAAGGGAAAATTCGGTTTTGTACGCGTAAGGTGAGGTATTGTTTTTGAGTAATCGAGTGAGACGGAGCATCATTTTTGGAGGTTTGTGGATCCACGGTGGTTTTTGGTTTTCGATATTGTATAAAGGTAAGTTCTTAAGGTATTGAGCTGCTGAATAAATTCTTTCTGACAGTGGGAGTGTGGAATTTGTTTTGTTTCTAAAAGCGTTTGAAAATTTAGGTTTAAAAATGTAGTTATGGGTGGGATGTTTATTTTGGCTAAGCAGCCTTGAAATGTAGTTAATAGCGAGTCTTTTTCTTCTAAATAAAAGAGAGTGCATCCCGGCCTCAGAACAGAGACTAAGGATGGGGCTTGTTCGAAACGCGCCAGTCGCTATCCTAATACCTGTATGGTGGACTGTATCAAGTGTGTTTAGGATCCGATAGAGGGCAGAACCGTATATAAAGCACCCGTAGTCTAATTTGGAACATGCCAAAGCTTGATACAGTTTTATTAGCGTAAGTCTGTCTGAGCCCCAGGAAGTGCCGCTTAGATATCGTAAGGTAGTTATTCTTTTTGTAGTGGCTGTTTTTAGTGCATAAATGTGCGGCTCCCAAGTTAGTCTTCGGTCAAAGATCATACCCAAGAATCTATGGTGGTTCGAGTATGGGATTATGGAATTTCCGAGGTAGATTTCGGGTGAGTTTGGCGTGTTTCTTTTTCGACTGAAATGTATGCATTTAGCTTTTGCGGAAGAAAATTGGAGACCAATAGAAAGAGACCAGTTGTTGATTCTATTGACAGCGTCCTGTAGTTTGTTTCGTATAGTGTCAATGTTGCCAGATCTGCAGAGAATGGCTAGATCATCTGCGAATAGAAGTGGTTTGACACCTCTTGGTAAGTTAAGGCCTAAGTCATTTATCGCCAGGCAGAACAAAGTTGGGCTGAGGACACAACCTTGAGGGACACCGTTGAACTGTTCATGATTCTCGGATAATTCGCCTCCTATTTGAACTCTAAAGTGTCGGTGCGTGAGAAATTGCCTAATATAGTTGTACATTTGGCCTCTAATTCCTACGGATGATAATTTATTGAGGATTATGGAGTGATTTATATTATCAAAAGCTTTTTTCATATCGAAAAAAATGGCTATTGTTTGTTGTGCGTTGATAAAAGTATATTGCGTCTCGGTTTCTAATGCAACTAAATGATCTAATGTGCATCGACCCTTACGGAATCCCGATTGAAAAGGTTGAATTAAATTGTTGTTCTCTATTATCCACATTAGTCTTTTATTAATCATCCGCTCCATTAATTTACTTAAGCAGCTTGTGAGAAATATAGGGCGATAGCTGGTTGGTAAACGTTTATCATTTTCGCTTTTCAGGATAGGGATGACAACTGAATCACGCCATTTATTCAGGAACTGTCCGGCTGACCAGACATGATTATAATATCCGAGCAACCATTCCAGTGTATTACCTGGGACGTTTTTTATCATGTCATAGTGTGCCAGGTCAGGACCAGAGGTTGTGCCTTTAACAGTTCTTAATATGTTTTTGAGTTCCCACCTTGAAAATGGTAGGTTGTAACATAATAATTCATCGTCGATTGTCCTCACAGGTCCGTGTATTCCGAGCTTGTATTATTTCTTCCGGAGCTATATATTTCAGAAAAAAAAGTTGCAAATGTGTTTGAGACTGATAGAGGATTGTCAGACAGTTGTCCATTGACCAAAATAGTATAGCGAGAGGAAAGGGAAGTTTTAGTGAATTTACGGATTTTGTTCCGAACGTCAGTTGATGTGGCAGAGGAATTAATGGAGCTTATAAATTTTTTCCAGGATTCGGTCTTAGACTGATTAATTATTTTTCTACATATAGCACCGCTGTTTTTTATATTCTATTAAATTTTGAGAGGTCATATATTTCTGGAATTTTTTGTAGGCTTTACGGCGATCTTTAATGGCTTCCTTGCAAACATCGTTAAACCAGGGAACAAGCGGTCTTCTTGGTGAGCCTGAGGTCATTGGTATTGATGCTTTAGCCGCCTCTATGATCGTATTCGTGATAGTTTGACAGCCTTTATCGATATTCATTTGATACGGAGGAATTTGAGGTGGCGAGGCTAATGAAGAGAATAAAGTCCAGTCAGCTCTATTTAGAACAAAGCTCGGTTTTATTCGAGTGGGATTCGTTATTTTGAATTTTATTGGAAAATGGTCACTACTATATAAATCGGACAAAATCGTCCAGTTTGTAATCGTAAATAACGAGGAATCGCAGAGTGACAAACCCAGAGTCGAATAAGTGTCATAACTTGCGCTGAGAAAGGTAGGTTCTCCGGTGTTGAGTAGAAGAAGATTAGAAGCGTCTAACAATTTTTCTATTACTTTACGTAGCCTGTTAATGTTTTGAGAGCCCCATAAAGGGTTGTGACCGTTCAGATCCCCAATAAAAAGAACTGGACGAGGCATTTGGTTATAGATATCTAGGAGTTGTTGTGTATCTATGGTACGGTCTTGTGGAAGGTATATATTACAGATGGAAAATGAAAAATCTTTGTGAACTCTGGTTGCAACAACTTGAAGATGAGAATTAATGTTGATTGATTCGGAATATATGGATTTATGTATAGCTATTAAAACTCCGTGGTGACTGTGGTTTGGGTTTGGGCTATCTTTTCTGTATATATCGAAATTTTTTATAGAAAAATTGTCGTTTATTGTGAGGTGTGTCTCTTGTAAGGCAATGCAAAACGGGTCTATATCTTGTATTAGTATTTTTAAATCGTTAAAGTGAGTTTTTAAACCATTACAGTTCCATTGAAGTACCGACATGTTTAGGTATTATAAATAAATAAATATCACACACACACACACACTACTACATACATATATATATATATATACACATATATATATATATATATATATACACATACATACACACACATATATACACACACACATATACATAGACATACATACTACATGCATACATATACACGCATACATACACACACATTATACATACAAACACTGACACTCATACATATACATACATGTTCCCATATATACACACAAACACATGTAAAAATACAATAATACATACAGGTATATATATAATATATATATATATATATATAATATATATATATATATATATATATAAGTTAGCTGTATATAAGCCATAAACAATAATAAGAACTATGTTACTGATAGGATTAACAAAGCATTGTAAGTGAAAACAAACTGTTACTATATATATGGGATGAAGTAAATAATAAAGTTAGTTGCTCACGAACCTGTGTACTGTTACTATGCCCTAAAACCCTTTTTTTTCGATCAGTCTTTCAGTCTAATCGTAAGTGGTGCCGAAAGCCGGGAGGAATTCCGAATTTTATCGCGCGGCTAATAGTATCGTGAATTTCGGAAAAATCACTAGGCGAACTCACAAAAGCTTCTAATCAATTGATAACAATTACGATGGAAGAAGAATTGAAAAAGCTGGAGTACCAACTTGCTCAGGCTGCAGTGGAGAGACAGAAATTGGAAGCGGAGCGTCAGAAACTAGAAACGCAGCTATCGAAAGCGACCGAAAACACACAGATCGAGTTGCTTAAGATAAGGACGCAGAACTCGGCATTTATTCACGAGGTAATTAGCCAGTTAGAACCGTTCACAGGTGTAGTAGGTGACCTCGAACATTTTATCAAAGGTGCTGACCAGATTAAAACTTTGATTACCGCCAGACAGGAGGCAGGCACGTTGCTGGAGTCTGACGTACGAATATTGGAAGCCCCTTTGATTGGTCGTATCTCGCGGCGAGTTTTAAACGCCGTACAGGGCGATTTGACGGTCTCCTGGGAGACGCTGAAGATACGGCTCAAGAAGTTATACGGCGGTGGCAGGTGGACCCCGGAAGAGGATGTTTTCTACTTGTTTAAAGAGCGTAGAACCCAGGGCCAATCGGAGGGCGAGTTCGCCGAAAAGTTATTGGTATTATACAATAGACTGACGGAGAAGATGGTGGAAACGTGCGGCCAGGCGGAAGGAGCCCAGAAGATGGAGTTTCTAAGGGGTGTGCTAAAGGTGCAACTAAACCATTATGTGGACCGTCCGGGATCACTACCCAGAGACCGCGATTTTATCGAATGCGCCCACGACCTGGTCGATGCGAGGGAGCGGAACGAAACCCGCTTCGAAAAACCGGAAGCGGAATGGACGGAAGTGAGATCACCGAGAAGGCGACAACGCAGTATTACGAGGAGGAATAACACTAACGGAGGCTTCGAAAAGCGACCAAGCAAAGGCTTTGAGGACGGGAGACGGAAGCCTGGGCGCCGTTGCTACGAATGCAATCGTACGGGCACGTAGCGGCCCAATGTAAGCTCACGAGGTGCTACGAGTGCGGCAGACAGGGGCACGTTGCGAGAGAATGTCCAAGGCGCAACCCCCGACCGAACAGAAGGGAACCACAGCATGAGCCCATGGAGATCAACAACCAGGACTGGAGCGGAATACGGACTGGTAGGAGAGGCGGGGGACGCTACACCAGCGGAGAATCCTCGGAGGACGAAAGCATCCGGTCTGGGCGCAGTGGTCCGACTACGAGAAGGCAAGAGGTGAGTGGGGGGAATCCCTGGAGGGGGGGATCGTCAGGAACGGAGGTAGCGGTGGGACGCGCGCGCTCGGACTGAGGACGCGGCAACGGGAGGGGCAACCGACCGGGGGGTTTAATTCTTAACAACAGCGCGAATACAGGACAGCGGACAAGGTTGCCCGTGGCGAGACTGAGAGAATCCGGCATCAAATTTCTCATTGACACGGGAAGTACGAATTCCTTAATCAATATAGGGGCGGCGGAAAAACTGGGAATCTGGGCAAAACGGGAACGATGCGACTGTGCGGTGTCAACGATTCATGGCAGAGGTCAAACGCTAGGGGAGACACTTTTTGACCTCAAGGAACTCACGGGACGTGACTCGCGGATCACGATACACATAATTTCGCAGTTGATGCAGGGTCAGGATCTAATAGTCGGGTGCGACATTTTAAACCGCGTTGGGTTTAAAATTAAGAATAGGAACGAGACATGGCGGTATAGAATAGGGGAACGATACTACGAGGTAAAGATGATAGGAAGTAGGGGACTCATGGAAGTCGGGGCCGTGGATTGCATCAAAGACTCGCTAGCGAACTTAGTCGCGCAAAACAAGGATTTATTCTACCGCGAAAACGAGTACCTACCAACCACGGGTCGAACGGTGCATAGAATAAATCTGAAGTCGGAAGCTGCAGTTTACGTTAAAAATCGGCGTTACCCGCAAGCCATGAGAGAGATTATCGGGGAACAATTGGCAGAACTTCTTAAGCAGGGCATTATTAGACAGAGTAATTCCCCCTTTAATAGCCCTCTGTAGGTGGTAGAAAAGAAGCAGGGCGGCAACGCGAAACAGTATCGAGTCGTAGTTGACTACAGGAAACTGAACGAGGCGACTAAGGACGAGAGGTATCCCCTTCCTCGGGTCGACGATATTCTTGATCGACTGTCAGGGGCGACTATTTTTAGCACGCTGGACTTAAAGAGCGGGTATCACCAGGTCCGGATGGCAGAGGAGGATATTGGTAAGACGGCTTTTTCGTGGGAAAGGGGACACTTCGAATTCGTTCGAATGCCGTTCGGGCTAAAAGGGGCCCCACTGACGTTCCAACGCCTTATGGACGAGCTACAGCGAGGACTGGGCGAATCCTACTCACAGGTCTATATGGACGACCTCATCGTTTTTAGTGAAACTGAGGAGGACCACGTGCAACACCTCAAACGCGTTTTTGACAGGGTGCGCGAATTCGGCCTAAAGTTATCTCGGGAAAAGTCTCAATTCGGGTTACGAGAAATCAGGTTTCTAGGACACGTAGTCTCACGGAACGGGGTACAGCCGGACCCGCAGCGGGTAAAGGCCATCCTGGAAGCACCATTACCTAAGAACGCCCGAGGGGTCAGGCGATTTTTGGGTATGATAAATTACTATCGGAAGTTTATACCAGGAATAGCGGAACTCACGCATCCATTGACCGAAACATTGAAAAAAGGGAGACGGTTTCAATTAGGTCCAGACCAACTAGCGTGCATTAAGAAATGTCGGGAGATTTTGACCACTCGGCCACTACTAGCTTTCCCCGATTTTGCTAAATTGTTCAAAATCACCACAGACGCCAGCGAGGTAGCTATCGGGGCCGTGCTCTCTCAGAATTTCGAAGGTGGCGAGAAACCACTAGCATACGCGGGGCGGAAGTTGAACGAAGCAGAACAACGTTATAGTGCAATCGAGCGCGAGCTTTTGGCGGTAGTATGGGCCGTGGAATACTTCCGACCATACGTGTACGGGAGACGGTTTGAGTTACTGACCGATCATAAGCCTTTATTGCACCTCGGAACTCTTAAAGAATCTTCTGCACGGGTATCACGGTGGAAGGAGCGTCTAGCGGTTTACGACTTCCACGTAATACATAAAAAGGGCGTCGACAACGCGGTTGCCGATTGGTTATCACGAGACCTAGTAGTAAACGCGATCGAGGACGAGGAGGTCCCGACAGAACCATTCGCGCTACGATATCTACGCGAGTGGGCGGAAGGCGGACCAGAGATTCCTTTAGTCCAGAGTGAGGCCGAGGAAATTGCTACACCGACGGACAGACCCGCGGAACTGCCCGAAGTAGACGAAATCATTAACAATAAAAGACTACAGATCATTATCAAATCAAAGCAGGACTCCGGAATAGAAACCAGGGCGAGCACGTATGAAGGTTTGTCAACTATATTAGTTCGCACCCCCGCATCTATAGACGAAAACGCGTTAGAACGTATATTCGTGGAATTCAGTAACCCAGGACGGAATTGCTATTTCTATGTGGGTAATCGGATGATTGCGGAAAAATTGAAGCGGTTATGGCGCCAGGAAAGGATAGGAATGGGGTACTCGCTAGTGCGGTGTTTACGTCAGGTAGAAACGATTACAGAACCAGCGGCACAACAGAACCTGGTAACGGAACACCATTCTGGGAAAACAAATCACCGAGGAGTAGAGGAGACTGTTCGTGCATTGAAATTGCTCTATTATTGGAAAGGTATGGGCCGTACCGTACGGGATTGTGTAGCACAGTGCGAGGTCTGCCAAAGAGCGAAGTACGATCGTCAACCTCCGGTAGCCGAACAGGTAGTCACCCCTACCGCTACAGAACCCCTGCGCTCCCTACAGGTAGACGTTTATTCCAACGAGGGTCATGGGTAACGGCGATAGACCCGTTCAGTAAAATTGCAATGGCCTATCCCATTGAGTCAAAAACTCCTGGGGCAGTTTGGGAAGGGATCTTGCAATGGTGCGCATTTTACGGTGTCCCAGACGAAATCGTCTCAGATTGCGGTAGAGAGTTCGATAACTCTCTAATTCGAGATGAGAGCAAGATATTGGGCATTAATTGGCGTTTGAACACCCCACATCACATTAAGGGAAGGGGCGCCGTGGAACGGCTCCACAATACGCTAGGCGAACACTTGCGGCTGCTCAAGTTAGGTCGTAACCTCGATCCATTCGATGCTATGCCACGTGCTGTCATAGCCTACAATAATACTATTCATGCCGCGACGGGATTATCACCAGTCGAAATTGTGTTCGGGCAGAGGCGACGGGATAGAGGGGATCTCATCACGGTTAACAATAACGACCTTAAAGCTAGTATGTATCAGGCGAGAGTAGGGCGGCAAACCAAGTGGGCGAAGGTACGAGAAAAATTAGTTCGAGAGAAGCAAACCCGGGTGGCTAAGGCAAATAACCGACCCATAGTTTATAGAAAGGGCCCGTTAGCGCTGGGAACCATAGTTTATAGACGATTACGGACCGCTCGCACTAAAACAGCCGCGAGGTATGAGGGACCTTATAAAGTCATCACCATACGGGAGAATAATCTATTTACTATCAGGGATGTAAATTACCCGTTTCGGTCACGTACGGTACACCTCGAAGAACTTCGGGTACCCCAGGTCATGCCAGAAAACGAGACGGACGGCGGCGCCCAGCCTGGACCATCTCACGGCTAGGAAGTTTTCTTTTCTTATTTTTCATTTTTATGTTTTAGCAATCTTGATTAATCTTCGTTAGATAGCATTATAGAAGTAGAGTGGAAATTTTTTTTTTCTTTTGTTAAATTTCATTGTATATAGCTTAAGGTATTGTATTTTAGGATATCTGTATTTTCTTTTGTTTTAGGTATAAGTATGTTAAGCAAGTGAATCTGCTACTTATTTTTTTTTCTTTGCTCTTTTGGAAGTGTTTGAGTTGTGTTTGATGTTCTATTTTTTTTTTTATTTATTTTATTTTATTATTATAAGTTCCTCCATACGAAGGAACTGGAGGGAGGGAGTTAGCTGTATATAAGCCATAAACAATAATAAGAACTATGTTACTGATAGGATTAACAAAGCATTGTAAGTGAAAACAAACTGTTACTATATATATGGGATGAAGTAAATAATAAAGTTAGTTGCTCACGAACCTGTGTACTGTTACTATGCCCTAAAACCCTTTTTTTTCGATCAGTCTTTCAGTCTAATCGTAAGTTATATATATATATATATATATATATATATATATATATATATATATATATATATATACATAAACACGTGGAATATAAAATATATACATTCACACATATACAGCTGCGCGCGCGCACACACAGACAATGTGTGCTCGACATTATACACCCACAAATATATGCAAAGATACAAATGTACAGACCGAAGAAAGTATGCAGATCTACATACACAGACATACATATCCGCACAGATATTCATATTCGTAAATACAGACATACATACAGTAATACATAATACGCAGGCTTTAAAATACATATTCGTGCATGTAGATACTATCACATATAAAATATTAATAAAAAATAAGTGGATAAACATATAGACGGAAATGGAGTATCTATTATTTATATGTATTTCGAAACTTGAGCCATATAATAGATCTTCGGTAGAATAAGTAGAGCTAATGTGATGAAAAGTAATTTTTAATATTATATTGAACTTAATTTGATTTGTGAAGTGCATACAATTCTTATATGTGCGTATAAGGGTTAAAAAACAAATTTTTATATAATAGAAGTTTCTGAAAGAAGAAATATTTGCGATGGTAGAAAGTAGAGGCTGCAGAGGTAATAAAAAATTAATAGTGAGTAATAGTATATATTTTCGTATTGGTCTAGCAATAATAATAAGCTAGAATCGTTGTATGTGATTTTAGAGATCTTAATGGTAATGGCAAAAATAATGGTATTATAGATAAACATAGGGTACGTACACAATTACATTCACACACATACACATATATACATATAAGTGCAATTACTTATATACCTAGGTATATACGTAGAAAAACAAAAGTACACACGTATACATAAAAAAAACATATGCCCCCATATATACACATATATGCATAGGAATGTATAATAAAGTCATTCACATATGCATACGTGCACGTACACGTATTAATATAATAGAAATAAATGTATGCTCTATAGATAAATAGATTTGTGAACATAGAATATTTGTTTATTATAGAAAAATGAGGTATATTTTTATAGTAGTAGAATAAGAATAACATTGTATGATATTTGTTTTGATTACGGCAGTGAACTTTCTGTAGATGTTTATTGTTATGGCTGGTGGTAATAAGTAAATGCTTCGAGCGTTTTAACACTGTTTTTATTTTTATTGCTGTAATAGTGAAGTATATGTTTATTGGAATGAAAATATTTATATTTCCAATTTATAATATATGTTAGGGCACGGATTGACATTATACAGATTTGTTTTTTATGAAAAAAAAAATAAAATAAAAATTTTTAATCGTATATTTTGTTTTTAGGTTTTCTTTTTATTACGATTGCCCTGTTTTTTGTTATGTACTATAGTGAACTCTCCTTCCGGATCGATATCTGAGTTTTGGTCAGAACCTACGATCGCAAACGTGGCTTCTGATGATTTTGAAGGACACGCGTCTTGAGAAAAAAGAGAAGGTAGAGGATCTGTCCGACTCCTAGAATTTGATCTAGACTTGCGGCAAGGCTTCGGGGCCGCTAGGGAGGCGGCTGGCGGCGGAAGAAGGGGGTTCGTCGGTGGCGGAGGCTGGGGGACGGCCGGAGGTGGGGGGTGGGAGAGGCCCGGAGTAGGGACCAGAGTAGTATTGGGGAGGGGGATAGGTGGAGGGGATAGGGAGTGGATAGGATTTGTTGTTGTTTGTTGATGGGTATTTATAGTGTTAGCTGTATAAGTGGTATTATAAATGTTTTCTCCAAAATTAAATAATGAATTTGTTTGAATACCAATGTCTTTCTTTTCGATATTGTTTGAATTTTGTTTTATAATTTCAGCAAACGATCTAGCAAACTGTGTTGGATTCTGTTCTTTATAAATTTTTTTTGCTTCATTTAAGGATTTTTTGTTTATGGTTTGGATGGTTTTTATTTCTTTCTGTATTATAAAAATAGGACACCGACGATCTAACGAGTTGTGATTTAGGGAGCAGTTTGCACTGTGCACTGGGCGTGTACATCTCACATTATCTTCGTGTTTTGCTTCCCCACATTGTATACATTTGCTTTGTTGTTTACAAACGTTCGAAGGGTTGCCAAAAGATAAGCAGTTGAAGCAGCGTAGGGGATTAGGAATATAATTCTGTACCTTGACCGTATGGAATCCTATCTTGATTGTTTCCGGAATTCTCGGTGTAGGAAATGTGACGATATAAGAATTTGTCAATATTTCATTTCCATTCTTTTTTATTTTAATACGTATTATATCATTTATCGTTGGGGATAATTCTTCTTTAATTTCGTCTATCTCTAGAAATTGGAGATCGTAACATCGAATCACCCCTTTACTGTAATTTAAGGTATTGTGGGGGGACACAACCGGAAATTGTCCACTAAAATTTTTACATTTTAATAATTCTTCCGATTGTTTACTGTTTTTGACTTCAATAAGTAATGTGCCATTTCTTATTTTTTTTTACATTTTTTAAGTCTCCCACCTGAAAGAAACTTATTTATTAAGAATGGAAATACTTTTTGAAAATTTTGATCATCTGATCTTTCTATTATTAAAAAGGATGGGCTAATTGGGATCGCACCATTCGTATTTTCTGCTTCAAATTTAAGGCGACCCCGAGATCGTTTTCGTTTAGCCTTTGGGCTATTTAAATCTATAGGATCCCCCATAGAAGGATAAAATAAAACGTACTATAAGTAATTAAAATATCAAGTGATAAAGAAAAAAAATGATGAAATGGAGTAAAATAAATATATCCTTATATTTTATAAAAAAAAAATAACCTATAACCTTATAGTAATTAAAAATAAAAAGTGAAAAATTATAAGAGAGAGAAATTAATATAAATGTATATATTCTTATCTGTGAGCAACCAGAGAGGCACGTCTTATCTCTTCGAATGCTTACACTGAACTGACCTGGAGTAGCCAGTTCAGCTGACAAATTTCAGAAATTTATGGATAATATTTTGCAGGGACTAGCGGGAAGAAGTTGGTTTTTGGATGAAATATTAGTTGGTACAACTGATACCGAGAAACTATATGTTCGAGTAGAAGAAATCCTTAAGATATTACGAAATGGATGTTTAACATTGGCAGGAGAAAAATGAGAGTTATTTAAGTCGTCAGTGATACATTTGGGGTTGAGAATCGATCAAGAAGGGATAAATTTGGCTGAAGATAAAATAAAAGCAATAGTTGACGCATAATGTCCCAATTCAGTAAGCGAACTGCAATCGTTTAAGGGGTTTATTAGGTGACATGTTCTGAATGTCATTTTCATCGGTTCTTTATTTGATGAGGAACGTTGAAATGATTTTTTTTTTTTTTTTTTTTTTTTTTTTTTTTGTAGCCGTATTGTCTTCCTTTAATAACTTAAGAGGACCACGAGGCCGTTTTCTTTTTGCCTTGGGGTTACTGAGGTCTATGGGGTCCTCAAAGTATTGTTACTAAATAAAAATCGGCGTCATTGAAAGATGTTCCAGGAGAAAAAAAGGAAGGGGGAAATGGAGAAGTTGAAGAGGAAGCAGATATAAAATAAGAATTTAAGTCATTTGGTGAAACTGGGAGCGCTACAGAGGGAGGGGATCTGGAAGGATCACAAAGAGAAGGTTTACGAAGGAGTAGCCATTTGGATTTCTAATCAGGAGCTGAGGAAAGGGCTATAGTCGTCAGCCAATCTGGTGCGTCTAAAGCGTCTACGGGCTGCATAACGCCTCTTCTGAAGATCCTTAATTTTCTGACACATCCAGGGAGCAGGAAGGCGACGAAAGGTGTAGGTTTTGAGAAGGGCATGGTCATCAAGTATATTAATATGATTGAAGGTAAGAATGTCAACCATGGAATCAATTGAGGTACAATAATATATTATATTCCAATCTAGGGATTCTAGGGAAAATATAATATATATATAAACTTGTTTATTGAAAAATACTACAATCTGTCTCAAAGGACATTTATAATAATGTTCAGAGATTACATTCACACTCTTTGTACAATAAATAAAATAAATTATACAGAAAAATAATATATGTACAATTAATTAGAATAAAATAACCCTAAAAATAAACAAAAAACAACATATATATACCTGTATATACTATTTACAATTAGGCGAGAGAACTCCGAGCCAAACTTGTCCTTCCAACTGTAGTGAGAAAAGCATGAAGCCAGGAGATCCCTGCACTTATCTCTCAACCGCGTCACTGGGGCTAAACCCAGTGGAGATTGAGCGAGAGCGCTATAGCCACATACACTCATGTCGTGAGTGGAGAATCTGGCAATTGCCAGAACTCCAATATTTACAAACTATAAACAGTCGCGGGGCAACTGCCGTTTTAACCTTCTTGGAGGATTATAGGAATGAGTGGAGCTGGATAGGGATTGTGCAAAGTATATATTTATATTACAATTTGAACAAATGAAATATTAATCAGCAGGTCCATTTTGCAGTCAAGGACGTATAAAGTAGTAGGAACTATTTGTTAAATATTTTAATTTAATTTATTGTAAAAATTGATAATGTATCCTCATTTCTTCTTATTCAGCTTTGATGAATACCTACAATGTATCTTGAAATATCGGCATTTCTTATTTAGTACCCTCTATTCTTGATATTATTCCATCTTCTTTTTTATTAACCTTAAAGTCAAGCATTTAAAAATAATAAAAACACAGAATGTTTTGTGATTTTAGAGGGGGGAACTGTTATAAATTCATAAGAATTTATAAATATTAAGTAGATACTTGAAAATATTAAGATAAGTCAACTCGTTTTTCAATTAGACAGCTGTAAAGAAACAAATAAATAGACTCAAAAACATTTTAAAAAACAAGATTAATAATTGCTTTAGAATTTATTCTAGTTTGGCCAGATGACTGAGATGGATGTCATTTTAACAGATTTTTTCTATGATATATTATTCTGTATACACTAATACAAGAAAATGTTTTTTCAAAATCTAATTTCAACTTTCAATTTCAATTATCTTTGATAATACATATTTTAAAATGTTCAATTTTTTCGATGAATATCATAAAATATATAAAATATCATAAGGCAAAATATAAATGTGGGTTGGCAATGACTTCATTGTTAAAAAAATTAAAAACTAATGTTAGATTTCCATAAATTTAACTCTTTATTCATTAAATTATTAAAATGATCCTAATACATACATCAACTAAAAAACATTTAAAAAATTGTCTAACTTTTCTCTCGTCCGTGCATTGTATTGTACACGTGTCCTCCGGTTATTTCTAAATGAGTAATATTGTCTCCGTGAAGACATTTCAACAACATAGAATCCACAAAAATATGAATCCATCAGAGTTAAGGAAAACAAGCGGCATTTTTCAAGGCCCAATCAACACACAGCTTAGGCTATGTACTGGAACGTTGGTGGACTAACTGCTGACAAATTCACAGAATGGAAGGGGGTTATTACTAAGGAGAATGCTGACATATATGGGATTGTAGTAGCCGGCTCATTCACTGAAAATATTCTGTTCAACCAATTACTGGGATATCTAAGTATAAACTGCAGAGATCCTGGCAGGTTGAATCGGGAATAATTGTCGCTGCTAAATCATCCCTCACGGTAACCTTTTCAGTTAAAAAGATAGTGGATGAGAGTGATACTTGGAGTTGTATGTATGGGAAAATAAAATCCATAGGCGGTTTTATGTAATGAACAACCCCCCTATGAATAGACCAGACCTATCTTGTCTTGAAGCTGTGTGGATCTTAAGACGTTTTATATGGTGATATTAATGCCCCATCCACTAGATGGGATTATAACCAAATATGATTCGTTGGGAGGATTTTTGAGGATTTCATTGACTCGAACCCAGTAGAAATTATTAGAAGCGAATACAACAGCGCAACGTTTATTTCGAACCGGGGCAATACAAGCAATCATTTGCCCCGTTGTTTCTTATGGTTGTGGGAGGACAGCAACTAGAGCCCAGAAAGGGTTATCCTAAAGCAAAAATCTGTTTTTTTCTGCTTGAAGCCTCACAAATCTATTTAACAGCATTAAACAAATGGGTGTGAATCTCTGACTGAGACAGAATATTTGATGAGACATGGTAATTTGGCAAAAATATACCACCAACATATTTGCAAAAAAATGGGATTATTTATCAATTAGTGTAGGGTAAGTGCACCAGTAAAAGATATAGCTTAGGATTTTTTTTTTACTTTGTTGGCTTATACCGCCGTAATTATTATACTTATAAACTTCTCTGTTGGACATTTAGAATCTCTAGGGTCTCCTTTTTCTATTTAACACTTGAAAAAATATTCAGTTATGCAGGTATAGTCTCCATTTAAAAAAAAAACATCTTTATGGCTGTGAGAGAACAGCAACTGGAGCCCAAAAAGGGCTATCCTAAAGCAAAAATCTGTTTTTTTTCTGCTTGAAGCCTCACAAATCTATTTAACAGCATTAAACAAATGTGCGTGAATCCCTGACTGGGACAGACTATTTCATGAGACATCGTAATTTGGCAAAAATATACCACCAACGTATTTGCAAAAAAAATGGAATTATTTATCAATTAGTATAGGGTAAGTGCACCAGAATCTCTAGGATCTTCTTTTTAACACATTAAATTGAAAAAAATGTTCAGTTATGCAGGTATAATGTCCATTTAAACAAAAAAAAACATCTTTTTGCACTAGTGATGGACATCTCGAAATTCTATTGTTATCGTAATTGACAGGGAGTCGATACCAGTAATAGAATAGAAAGATAACAATAAATATAAGATAACTTAAATATTCAACTTAACCTTAGCAAAACTGTTACTAGGAAGGTATGAAACTCACTGATCTCAAGAGTACTGAAAAAAGAACAATGATAACCATTTTAAAATTTTATTTTGGAAACTTTGTTCATACGGTTGTCAATAGAGGGCATTGTTCTACAATCTAGAAAAAACTGTAACCTTTAAATCAACAAAGAAGCTTTTATTCACATCATTGGTGCGTTGATCCTCTGCGGTTCCATACTTTTGTTATACTCCAGAAAACTAAAAATGTAAATAAATGCAGGGTAATGTATAATCGACAACTTATTTTGGTTATATACAAAACAATAAAATAACCAGAAGCATAGATATACTCGTAGATGTCAGAAATGATTCCAACTTATTAGCCATAATGGAAAAATATGAATGTACCTAGAGCTAATATGTTAAACTGTACCATTACAACCCATGAATGGTTTTGGGCTCAGTACTTGGTGAAGGAAGTACTTTTTTAGAGCAAGGGAGGTGCAGGAAGGTGATTTAGTCAGTATCATCCTCAAATTTCCCAAATAAAAGTACCTACTTTAGAGAGACTGGGTGCCATATGAGGGGGTCTTTCAACTAAAGCTGATATAACAAAATAAATAATTACTTTCCACAGTTAGACGGGATGCTGGGCTTAGGTCAGAGGGGCACACTGATTGAACTACCTTGCTCAGTAAATTCATTATTATAAGACACTATATTATTTAGATAAGTTAATTTGTGTCCTTTATTCTTTAGTATACCTTACTAGATAAATGTTATTCAATAAATCTTGAATTGTATTTAATATATTCAACATCTGGTATATCATAACAATAATCTTGGTATATTGTAACAATAATATTGACAGGAAAATTTTAATGCCAAGTTCAATAATACTGATGGTGAAATGAGGGAGTTTAGAAGCTGAATAAATTTAACAAATTAATTTGTTTTTATTTAATTTCATATTAATCAGGATTTTAAGAGGCATATTGTAGTGTAAGTGTCTATCTTTAAAGTAATTAGACATTTAGTGCTTAAGGATATGTAGTCCTAATGTTATCGGATTATTGCTTTAAGCTCTGACAATGAATATGAATGATTACACTTTTGATAATAAAACATTTTCAAAGTGTTATGATCAGTTATCTAATGGTAAACAAATAAATTAATCAATCGATCATAAATTGATAAGAAAAAATGTTTGTTTATATGATATACCAGAAATATAAATATTTTGTTATGTCATAAAAAATAATTGGCAAATCTATTTATTTAGTTTGAAAAAGGTGCTCAAACCTTTAAAACTGCCAACATTTTAAAGTTTATTATTATTTATCAAAAAAAAAAAAAGAAATTTGACTGCTATTGACATTAATGCTATATGTCATGCATTAATGTCCATTAATCCACATAAAATATATTCTTCTTAATAGTGCCAAAAGCCTGCATCTTCATTGATTTCCCTCTCCAAGCTTGATTTTCCTTTTGATTGATTTTCCACTAGCTTGTTCAGTTAGTTCCTGTGGTTGTCGGTAGAGCGCACGAATAGGTCGCTTAAGCTCCAGCGATCTCTAGTTGTTTTCATCCTAACTACGTGTGATCTCGTTCTCGCGCAGTCATTTAAATTAGACTCGGCCCATTGTCCTACCTGTAATGCTAATATGTGTTTCACAGCTTATAAATTAATTATTTTTTGAGCTTAAATAAGTAACTAATATTTAATATGTAACTTATGAAAAATTTGATAATATATCATTAATAATATAGGTTTATAGTATTAATAACATGATTAATATAATATATTATTACATTTATATATATATATATATATATATATATATATATATATATATATATATATATATGTGTGTGTGTGTGTGTGTGTGTGTAAAGAAGCTTCATGTCTTAACGAATCCCCACCTTTAAGTTAATTATTTAATTCATACATTTAACACATGATGTATAAAAATAACCATATGGTACGGTTTGCAATTATTTCCAATTATTATGTGATTAGTGTTGTGTTCCATTGCACTTAAAAATTATAAAAAATGATTTTGTTTTGTAGTCAGGTATACTTTGAAGATTAAATGTATTATATAATCTGAAATTATTATTAATAAAGATCTGGTTTTGTAGAAGCAAAAGTAGTTTATCTACAGTTAATACTAAACAAGATTATAAATCAGTTTTTCTCAAGATGAAACACTATGTAAAAGGGGAGAATCCTGGTAAACAAAGTTAAAAGCATCAGGATATTAACGAGTGAAACATCATTTGTATTCCTGATTGAGATAAAATATGAAAAACAGCATCAATAATTATTTCAAGTAATACACGGTGGGCCAGACCCTCTTACCGTGCACCCCCCCCCCCACATCCCTTTAAATTGCATATCGTTGTGTTTCTTGTAACTATTTATTTAAAAAAAGCCAATGTTCCCACAAAAAAAAGTGAACGCACTGCCCCAAAATGGCGTCCAAAGATGGCGGATTGACGACTTTGACTTTAGTTAGTTTTTTGGTCACTGAGAATCAGCATTTGGCTTAATTTCCTCATAGTTGGTCTTTTATTAAAGCTGAATAGTCATAGAATTATAAAACATGAAGAAATATTAAAAAATAATTGGCTTAGTCTATGAAAAACACCAGTGAAATCAATTTTTTTAACAAAAAAATTTTCAAGTTACAAATGAAGCGTCGTTTGTAATTAAACGAGCTACAATAACGCAAAACGTGCTAAAATAAAACATCTGAAGAATATATTTCTCTTTCTAAAATGCTGGTTACTTTTTTAAAAAATTTAAGCAGTTCCATAGAAAATGCACTTATGCGGCAAAAAAGCGGTACTGGCGTGGGTGCCTACACCCCTTTACCACACCATTCAGAACACATAAATGGCTTTATAGTGATATAATAACATTTTTGGTACATTATATTGGTTTTATTAACGAACAAATATTAATGCAATAATTTAATTGTAAAAAAAAAAATTAAAATTAAAAAAAAAAATATTATATTTTTTTTTAAATTTAACCTACTTTATTCTATAATTAGGTCGTTTAAGAAGAGCTCAATTGTAGAAATGATATAATTATAATAATAAAACCTAATTAAAAAATATCTTGATTTTTTTTTATTTAATGTTTGCAATTAAAACTGTGTTTTGTATATTTACTGATTCATAGAGGTAATTAAAATTTTTACATACTTACCCGGAAATGAGTCATATTAATACCTGTTTTATAAACTAAAATAATATATACCTAATCTGAACTATATATAATGAATAGCTACCGGGTTCTTTAGTAAAATTCATATATCACTAATTAAAAAATTAATTTTTATTTCCTTTATTTTGTGCAGAAGTTGGACTATATCATAAATAAATAGGAAATTTTAATATTAAATGAATTATTCTCTATGCACAAAGAAAGATAGAAAGGGTGACGCTGTAAGGTCTTCTATAGACCAGAACTGATTGTTTGGATTTGGTATCAAAATGAGGAAAAACGCGAAATTGAACCAGAAAATTGGAAAAATACTTTAAGCGAACGAGAAAGGAAGTGCCAAAACCTCGTAAAAGATAAAAAGGACCAGTATCCATTATATAGCTAAATGAATGTATAGTAGACAGACACTAGCGGATCCAGGATTCAATTTTGGGGGGGGCTTCAGCCCGGAAGCTCTTTTTTTCATATATATAACGATAATTACTATGGAAAAACAGTTAGATACTAACTACCTATATGAAATGGTGTTTGAGTGATTCTTGAAGTCTTATTAAATGTAATTGAACGAGCAATAATACTTTAAGACATATTTTTTTAATATATTTGACCATAAAACATGGTTACATTTTATCATTTTGGGGAGGGGCTTCAGCCCGAAAGCCCCTCCCCCCCCCGTAAATCCGCCTGTGTAGACAGATGAACAGAATATTTCAACATGCTGCTAAAAGGGGGTCAATTGCAGTTTGGATGATATTAAGTGGACGATGTAGGTTTATTATGGTGAAAACCACTTTATTTTCGATTGGTGAAGGTGCATTTCGGAACTATCTTCACTTTGAAGCAGGATATAGAGAGGTATATCCAGAAAGTTATAGCTCATAGCCCTCCTTCTGTTTAGTGCATTTGCAAAAGATTTTTTAAAGAATCTAAAAGGAAAACGAGCTTTTCTGAAAGACAATTAGATTAATAATACATTACAACATTTATGTAAAGAAAAAAATGAAGAATTGTCAAAAATAATAAAGGAGCTCTATTATCCCCTCTACTATACCCTTAGGTATTCTATTTTAGATCAAAATGAATCAGAGGAACAAATCAAACTATTGTTGAAAACTATACTAATTGAAGAATCAAATTCCCCATTTGCTGCACCTGTAACTTTGCACCTGTAGCTTACAAAAAAGAGGAAGGTTGTCAAACTCGCTTGTGCATTGACTTCAGAGAGCTAAACAAGCTTCTCATACCAGAATCACAGCATTTTCTGCGTATCGAGGTCTACGTGTTTTATTCTTCTTACAAATATCACTATAATTGCAGAACTCTCGGATAAGTGCATCCATTCATCTGAAATAATATAGAGGTCGAATCTTAGCTGCTATGTGTCCAACGTCAATGTGACCATAATAAGTATGAATTTGTTTGATTATTTGCATACCAAAATCTTTTGAAATAAATATTCTATGTTTATTTTTAAGTTTTATGTTAATGAGATTTCCTTTTTTAAATATATTTTTCGCAATACCAAGCTCTTCTTCATTCTGATATTGGTCTTTAAGTATGTTTTCTATAGACAGTAAGTTGATAACCTGAAGGACATTATCTTTGTTTTCAAAATCTTCCAATACAGGATTTCTCGAGAGTGTATCTGCTTCCATATTATTATTAATATCCTTTTTCGGTGAATATCTGATTGAAAATCATATTGTGAAAGGTAATAAAATAGATCGCCTAGTTCTTCATCTGTCCTCGATTTCATCTTAAGATTTTCTAAGGGCTTATGGTCGGATATAACTTTAAATTTGTGACCGAGTAACCAATGTTGCCAATACCGAAGTGACTCTTTGATAGCTAAACATTCAAGGTACGTAGCTTTTTTCTTTCTTTGAATAGGCGTTAACTTTTTCGAAAAGTAACCTGCTGGATGTAGTTCACCATCGTCCTGAGTTTGTTTTAATACAGCTCCTATACCAAAACCACTAGCATCCATACGTGAGATACGTGAGGTGGTTAGGATAAAAAATTGCTAGAATAGGATTTGAATAAAGGTATTCTTTTATTTGAGAAAAGTTTTGATTGCATTCTCCTGATCATTGAAAAGGTGTGTTTTTTTTAAGTACTTCGTGGAGTGGTTATAAAAGTTTAGTAGCATTTGGTAAATATTTATTTTCTCTAAGTATTGTCTTATATATTTTTTTATTTTTGGGCTTTGGAATTTTTTTAATTCACTTTAAATTATCATGATGAGGCCTGATCGTGTTATTCTAAAATATCTGCCCTTAATATTTAACTGAGTTCTGTGCTAAGTTAAATTTCTGTAGTTTTAATTTGAACCCTTCCCGTTGAACAGCCTTCATCAATTTTTCTACATATTGTGAATGATCTTCAAAAGTTTTGGAAAATATTAAAATGGCATCTATATAAATCACGCAACAGTCATACAACCCTTCGCGCAGAATTATATTTGCCAATACTCTCTGAAAAATTGCTGGTGAAGTTTTGAGACTAAATGGTAAACATGTCCAGTCTGTGTGACAAAGGTAGTTTTATACCTGTATTTTTCTCTTATAGGTATAGAAAGTGAAATTGATATCCAGAACAGGAAACCATTTACAGTTTCGTGATTTACCAACAATATCCTCGATACGCAGAAAATGCTGTGGTTCTGGTATGAGAAGCTTGTTTAGCTCACTGAAGTCAATGCACAAGCGAGTTTGACAACCTTCCTCTTTTTTGTAAGCTAAAGTTACAGGTGCTGCAAATGAGGAATTTGATTCTTCAATTAGTCTAGTTTCCAACAATAGTTTAATTTGTTCCTCTGTTTCATTTTGATCTGAAATAGAATACCTATAGGATATTTTTGAGATGTATTTATTTTCTTACAATTTTAAGTGAGCTTCGTGACTATTAACTCGACCAACATCGTACTTATTCTTAGCGAAAACTGACGAGAGCTTCTTTATTATTTTTGACAATTCTTCTTTTTTTCTTTACATAAATGTTGTAATGTATTATTAATGTTGATATTTTCATTCAAATTAAAAAATTGCATATATTTTTCTTCAATATCTCTTCCTCCAACAATATATTTATTTCTGGGAAGTATCTCTATTATATTATTATCGAGACTTTAAAAAATGTTCGATTAGTCTTCTTGGTAAAGATGGAATTTTTGAATCGCATCTAATCCAAGTAAAAGATCATATGAGAAATTATTGTTTTTAATTACATATGCTTTGATTTATTTTTCAATGTTATAAATTTTCATAATTAGAAAATTTGTTTGTTATATTATTGCTTACTTATACACTACTAATTGTTTTAAATAATTTCCGATTTTCTACTGGATTATTTTAACATTTTATAGAATTTTGAATTAAACAACGTTATATTCGAACCTGTGTCATACACTCTTGTAATTACTTTATTTTTGAAAAAAATAACCTTTAAACGAATTAGTGGTGTCACACCTTTTTTTTATTATATTTTATTGAATAATAATACAATCAGCCACTGTTGGAGGGCTATAAGTATTAAGGCTAGAAGTTCTCATTCATACAGTATAAACAAGTAATAAAGAAGTAACTATAAATATAAAAAGTAAATAAATAATAATTATAAAAAAATTTAAATCAATAAGAAAAAAAATAAAAAAATAAAAAATAAATAAATAAACAAACAAAATAAAATAAAAACTTCTAAACACATTCATACCGATATACAATATATACATTCGCCCAGGAATCTCCGAGCCAGGCTTTTCTCCCCAGATGTGAAAGGCAAAGCAGGACTCCAGAGATCCCAGTGCCACTTTTCCAGCCGCATCACTAGTATTAAAAGCCAGTGGAGGCTGAAGGAGGGCACTAGAGCTACAGATGCTCAGGACTTGAGTGGAGAAGCTGGCCATTGCCAGGACTCCAGAAGCATATTTACAATAGATCTCGCGGCTACTGCGGTTTTAACCTTCGAGGGGGATTGTAGGGATGGTGGAGCTGGATAGGGATTGAGCTAGAGGATTTGGATGATGGATAAGGTTCTGGTGAAAGTTTGAGAATCTGGATGGAATGATGTCGAGGACAAATGGGATGTTAAGGTCATGGTGTAGGGTCTTATTTGTGACATAATATGTGGCATTGACTATTGTTCTAAGTACTTTGGACTGGAAGGATTGGATGCGTTTGATATTCGAATGTTTAGCAGTTCCCCACAGTTCAAGTCCGTAGGTCCAGATAGGTTTCAGTATTGTCTTGTAGATTAAAAGTTTATTTTCAATCGAAAGATGAGATGTCCTGCTTAGTAGTCTATATAGCTGGCCATATTGTTGGTCAAGTTCTTGTCTTTTAAGTCTCGTATGTGGGTTCCAAGTTAGTCTTTTGTCTAGAAGGAAGCCAAGGTAACGGACTGTATCTGAGTAGGGAAGTGGTATTGAATTGAAAAGGATTGTGGGACAGGATCTGCGTCGCAGGGTGAAAGTAATATGTTTCCATTTTGCTTCATTGATTTTGATGCGCCAGTTGTTGAACCACTGCTCAATCAAGGAGAGGTGAGATTGTAGGTTTTGAGATGCTATTTGAGGATCTGAGTGGGAGGATAGAATGGCATTATCATCAGCAAATATAGCTAGGAAGGTATCGAGATTTGAAGGGATATCGGCAGTGAAAAGGATGTAGAGAACTGGACCCAAAACACTGCCTTGTGGAACACCAGCCTCAACTGGATAGTAAGTGGAGAATTCGGTGCAGCAACGGACTTGGAAGGAACGATTTGAGAGACAGGATTTGAGGACTAGGTATAAGGATTGGGGTAAATGACTTTTGAGCTTGAAAAGCAAGCCATCGTGCCACACCCGGTCGAAAGCTTGCGCTACGTCCAGAAAGGCACCAGTGCAATATTGCTTGTTTTCAAGTGCAGAGGATATATGGTCCACAACACGAAGGCCTTGTTGGACAGTGGAATGTCTTGAGCGGAATCCAAATTGATGAGAAGGGATGTTGTGGGGTTCGAGTATGGGTAGGATGCGTTTGAGGAGGATTTTCTCAAAGATTTTTGAAAGGATAGGGAGTAAGCTTATCGGTCTGTAGGATGATGTGTTATTAACGGGTTTGCCTGGTTTTGGAAACAGCACGATTTTGGAGTGTTTCCACATCAAGGGAAAGTTGGTAGTACGAAGGATACAATTATATAGATAGGTCAGGAATGTCTAGGATTTGTGAAGTGAGGAGATCATATCCAGGGGATTTTCGGGGTTTTAATTTGTTTATGAGGAATTTGACCTCAGAGGGGTTGGTGTCACACCTAGTTTTATTCTCTAGTCTCATCATTTTCAGTTGAATTTACTCTCCTTGGTTCTGAATACCGTACTGTCTTATTACTACATGCTACAGTTGGATGAAATCGACCAAGTTTACCTAAAGATTCACAAATCACACAAGGCTTCTTATCATATTGTTTTTGACCAATATTAAGTTTATATGGATGATTTTTTTTTTATTATTGATTTGATGTATTGTGTACTTATTTCCTACTTTGATTTAGGATCAACAGAATTATATCGTAAATGGTTCATCAATTTCTCCGTTGAATTAATTTCGTCTGTGTCCAACCGATCTTGAATATGAACTTATAAACAATATGATTGATTCTTGATTGTTTGGTCATGTCAACTTCTACTTCTTCTCTCTCTTTTTTTAAAGCATAATCCATAAGGGATCCACTCAGAAATAGAAAACTATACGCATACTTAACTGTCTGCCAACTTTCGTCAACTTAAGAAGTTAAAAATGAATAACGCCAATCTTTCCACTTATCATGTATGGTTAACTTCATAAGCGTTGCATTGGATCATTGGATCATTCAATAGCATTCTCCTCGAAAAATATACGTAAAAATTGTATTTTTTGTCTTCGCGTCGTTCACATTCTTGTTAATATTTCAGTAGCCAGTCAACGGAATTTCGATTTTTACCCTGAACTCTGTCAATAACAACGATGAAATTTGTGATAAATTTAATTCCTTCTTTTCAAGTTGTAGTTTTCAATTTTGGACTAATTCAAGTCCAATATAATTAATATAGCTCCTCTATTTAAAGTTAAAGTTTTAAAAGTTCATAAGATCAAATTGATTTTTATGACTGTAAACTGTCCAGTCCCTAACGGATTGAATGAACGTCTATATCAATGAACAACGCAACCGGCCATGGTCACAAGTGGCAATGGAATATACAGACGAGTATCACAGCAACTCACAGCATAACACTTCTTTTACCACCTATATGCCGATGGTTTCCAAATTTACCAATCATTCCAACCTTCAGAGATGCCTGAGGCTGCCCGAAAGCTACAAGAGGATATCGACTGCATCAACAGATGGACATAAATTAATGAATTAAAGCTAAATGCAGATAAAACTAAGGCTTTTCTCATCGGGTTCAGACATCTCATTAGCTCTCTTCCTTACTTTACCTCAATAACTGTCCCATCCATTTTTTCCCTAAAATCGAAAACCTAGGAGTAACCTTTGACCAGAACCTCGCCTGGAATAACCATATATCCTAGATTACCCGAAACTCCATAACTGTCCTTAAACAACTCCTGAGATTCCGTGATTGTATTCTTCTAAAAACCAGAGAGCTCCTTGTAACCTCCCTTATATTATCCCACTTCGACTACGGCTGTTTGGTGTATGGAGGGCTATCTGCCAGGCTAGAAATGAGGCTGAAGAAACTCATGAACTGTTTCATAAGATACATCTTCGGGATCCCTAGGCGTTCACATATTTCATTATGGTACACCGAGTTGAAGTGGCTTTATCCTACTGTCCGACAACAATTCCTCCTTGGTGTTTTCCTTTTCCAAGTCCTCAGAACAGAAAACCCTCCCTGCATCCTCGAACTCCTTACTCTACGCTCCTTTATCCACTCTCTTAACTTTGGTCTAAACCTTTAGATTTATATATCCCCTCCCATAAAACTACTTCCTTCAGCAAATCCTTCGTCATTAGTGCTACCTCCTTTCGGATCTCTCTTCCTATCTCCATAAGTCAATCCCCGTCCACAAATTCCTTCAAACAACTCCTGTTCTATCACCTACTCCAAGAAGTTAATTACTTTGTATGTTTTATTATTTTAAGCCAGACTAATACCCATAAATTTGTAACTCTATTATTATTCTTAGGGGACTGTAGTCCCAGAATAAAATTATTTTTTCATTCATCCATTTTACCACCATTACTGAGTTACGATCCAACAGAAAGTTGAATGAGATTTGCAAAGAAGCATTCACAAATTTTCACAAACACCATAAAGTAAATAAATAAAGAATAGATAGAAACAAGAAACATTCTACATTTGAAAAAAAATTGGTTTAGTGTGAATAGAAGCAGGCAATAATTCAAACCCAAATAAGCTAGAAGAAATATGTAAAGCATCTTTTAGAATAATTCGAAAACTTTCTAAAACAATATACGAAATAGATTCCGAAAGAAAGCGTTCAGATGCAAATTTATACCATGCCACCAAACTTCTACCGTACGCAGGAGAGAATTTCAAGGTTAATTCTGTAAATTAACTTTGTTCTGCATGGATTTCTAATTTATCATATGCATATTTATCGATACATAACAATCGATTTGTTGTTTTTTTCTGTTATATAAGAAAAACATATTGCTAATTGTATTAAACGAATTCTAATATATAATACATCACAAACACCCTAAGACACTTCTAATAAAGTAGACCAAATAAATTTTTATAGTGAAAAATCTATTCATATTCGTTTTTTGGGTACACTTAAACACTTAAATACTAGTTTGCTTTGCAAAAAAAAATATACTTTTTTTAACACACTTCACTAAGATATATATATATATATATATATATATATATATATATATATATATATATATATATATATATATATATATATATATATTGGTATTGAGAGAGAAACACTTTATTTTCATAAAATATAAAGGATTGCTGGCCAATTATATTGGGTTGCTATACACACAGCATACTCTTCTATCCTTAGGACAATATATGAACTTATATATAAATATACATAAGTATTAGTTAATATTCGTAAAATATATATATATATGGTTAGATCTAAGTTATGGTTAGATGTAAGTTGATATATTATTTAATCCTATTCAACAGTTGTAAACAAACCGTAATGCTATATATATAGCATTACGGAGAGAATAAAGTCAGTCTTTTTATCTTTTCTTGTTCGAACAGACGTAAGTGGTGCCGAAACCCGGGAGGTTTTAAATTTAATTGTGAAGTTGTTTTTTTTTTCTCTTTTTATTCACGTCGTGGAAATAATTAAAAGAAAGGATGCCGAACGGAGTAGGTCAACCGCCAGTACCGCCTACACCACTGGTAGCACAGCCGACTGCGCCACCGGCGGCACCGTTGGCTCCACCGCCGGTGTTTCCTCCGTTGTCAGAAGCGTTAGCGAGGGACTTTCCTCCGCTACCTACTGAAACATTAGCATCAGCACATGCGACGACGCTGGAATGGCTGAAGGTGAGAACGGCGACATCGCAGGACCTAAGGAGAGCTATATCCGATTTAGAAAGATTTGATGGAGGAATAGGTGAGTTGAATCACTTTCTAAAGGGAGGCGATCGGGTGATATCGCGTATATCGGCTAAAGAAGGGGAGAACTTAATAGATCCGCTGAATGCCAACGCATTGAGGGCAGCCTTGGTATGCCGGGTTAAGAGGAGCGTGCTGAATATGATTCAGGCGGATGAAGACACCCCATGGAGCACCGTGAAGGATAGGCTGAAGAAGGCATTTGGATGAGGCCGCTGGGCTCCAGAAGAAGACATCTTGCAGATGTTTCGAGAGAAGAAACAGCCGTATCAGACCAACGGACAATATGCCGCAAACCTGTTGGCACGATTCAATAATGTAACTGAGAAGACGAGGGAAGTAGCGGGTGCGGCGGAAACAGGAGCAAGAATGGCGTTCTTGTCAACCATCCTTAAAGTTCAGCTGGGTAGAGATACGGGAAAGAGGGATGGACTACCTAGAGACAAGAGTTTTGTGGAGTGTGCCCAGGAGATGATTGATGCAAGCGCGCGGGAGGAAGAAGCAGCCAGGGGAGAAGAGGAGAATGAGAATGGGTGGAACCGAGTATCGTACAGGAGAGCAGAAACTGGAAGATTTAAAACGAGACAGGAAGGGTGGAAGAAAAGAGGAGGAGAAGTTAGTGCAAGAGAAAGAACGGCAATGAGGGAGAAAAAGCCAGGAAAGGAGAGAAGGAAATGGACAAAGGAGGACAGGAGATGCCACGGGTGCGTCACCTAGTGGCGAACTGCCCGCGAACCCGATGTTTCGAATGCGGAACTGAGGGGCACATTGCCAGACAATGCCCGTATATGAGTAGACGGAGAGAAGTGGGCCGAGATGAGCCGATGGAAGTGAACGCCCAGAGATTGTGGAGGAAGAGAGGAGCGGCATCGGAGTCGGACGATTCGTCGGGAACATCTGGAACCGAGGAGGAGGAGCCGGTGGTAAGAGGAGCTCGAGGAGGCAGAATTAGCAGAAAGAGTGGAGAAGGGGGAGCCGTCGCGGACAGGAGAGGAAGATCAGACGAATGAGGAGAGGAGCAGAGGGGAGGCAGCCACGCGGTAGTAAATAATATTAGAGGTGAGTGCGTTGGTTTGCCAATTATAAGTGTTGTGGGGAAGGGAAAGTGTCTGGTGGATACGGGAAGTTCTAATACAATAGTGTCTAGACAGATGTTGGAGGATTTGTGTAAAGGAGAGAGGATACCAAGAACAAAAAAATGTACGTGTAGGTTGATTACTTTGGGTGGTCCATGTAGGATAGAAGGGGAAGTAGAATTAGATTTAGACAAATGGGTAACAGGAAGTGGAAAGTTGAGGGTTCATGTAGTAGAGAATATGGCGAGGGAATACAGGGGTATAATAGGATGTGACCTATTGAGTAGAGTGAGACCAAGAATAGATTACAGGGGAACGGGTTGGAGGGTGCGAATGGGAGGGAAGAGGTACCGGTGCAAGAAAGGGAGAGTGGGAGAAAAAGGGAACATTGGGGCAATAGAACAAGCGGAACATTGGGTACAAAGGATAAAGAGGGAATACGCGGATATTTTTTTTAAAGAGGGGGAGGTGTTGAGCGCAACAGGGAGGACGGCACATGAGATTCCGTTAAAACAGGAATAGGTGACGTACGTGACGGAGCGACGTTACCCACAGGCTTTACGTCGCCATATCAAGGAGGAGCTTGAGAGCTTGAAGAAGCAGGGCATCATCGTGGACAGCACGTCACCGTACAATAGTCCCCTGTGGGCGGTGAAGAAAAAGACGTCGTCGGGAGAGCAGAAGTACAGAGTGGTGGTAGACTTCAGAAAGATCAATGACAACACCCTAGACGAGAAGTACCCGCTTCCGCGATTTGATGATATTATTGACAGGCTTAGTGGGGCAACCATTTTTAGTACTTTGGATTTAAAGGCGGGCTACCACCAAATTCGTATGAACCCCAGGGATCAACACAAAACGGCGTTTTCTTACGAGAGGGGGCATTACGAGTTTACTCGGATGCCATTTGGTTTAAAGAACGCTCCCATAACTTTCCAGAGATTTATGGACGAATTCTTGAGAGGATTAGACGAAGAATTCTGTCAAGTATACATGGACGATCTCTTGGTCTTTAGCAAGGATGAAGAGCAGCACGTTGATCATTTGGGGCGCGTATTCGACAGATTACGGCAATTTGGGTTGAAATTATCAGCGGAAAAGTCGATTTTGGGACAGGACCAGATAACCTTTTTGGGACATTCCATTTCGAAGGAGGGGATCAGGCCCGATAAACAGAAGGTCGAGGCAATACAAAATATGGCGATGCCTAGGGATGTAAAAGGTATCCGCAGGTTATTGGGAACACTAAACAATTACCGTCGGTTCGTGCCGGAAATGGCGGAGTATTTAGCACCTCTTAATAACCTTCTGAAGAAAGGCCGGAAGATAACAATAACGCCAGCAATAGAGGACAATGTAAGGAAGTGCATGGCGAGGTTGCAAGATAAGCCGGTACTCGCTTTTCCCGATTTTACGAAGACATTTATCATCACTACGGATACGAGTGAGTATGCGTTGGGGGCAGTACTCGCTCAAGAAGGAACTAATGGCGAACAACCGGTAGCATATGCAAGTCGGCGGCTTACAGACGCGGAAACGCGGTATAGCGCCCTGGAGAGGGAACTCTTGGGCATAGTATGGGCAGTAGGACATTTTAGGCCATATATTTTTGGCAGAAAATTTAAAGTTCATACCGATCACAGACCGCTGCAATGGGTTGGTAATCTGAAGGAATCGTCAGCAAGGGTCACTCGGTGGAAGCAATTTCTAAGCCAGTACAATATGGAGGTCATGTACAAGCCGGGTAAGGAAAATGTGGTAGCGGACTGGCTGTCCAGAGCCATCATGATAAATGCCATCGAGGAGGAAGAAGGGGAGTCGTCGAGGGACGTGCGGCAGTTTTTGAGAGCGTGGACACCGGAAGGTGAAGGGGAACCCGGGGATGCGAGAACAGAGGAATCAAGAGGAGAAGAGAGCTCGGTGGACGAAAGGCCTACAGACATGGAAGAATGTGAGGAGATCATCAATGATAAGCGACGACAGGTCATTTGGAAGACCAGAACGTCGGGGCTTATGAAGATCGACTTCAGTAAATATGGCAAGAAGAAAATTAACACCATTTGGTCCCAACCAGGGGTGAAAAAGAAGAGATTTGTAAGGCCTTGCACGACGCTTCAGAGTCGGGAAAAATTTACCATTTGTACGTGGGTAATGCGACCGTCTGGGAAAAGATCAAAAAACTCTGGAGAGCAGAGAAAATAGGCGTCGATAGGTCGTTCATTAAATGCAAATACCTTGTTGAAACGTTGATGGACAGGGAGCAGCAAAAGGAGGTAACACTGGCACATCACCAGGGCAAGACCAACCATCGGGGAGAACAAGAGACGTTTCAAGCGTTGCGCAAGAGATATTTCTGGGATGGCATGAGGAAGACAATTTCAGAAATCATTGGGAGATGCGAAGTGTGCGCGCGCACTAAGTACGATAGACGGCCACCTCAAGGATTACAGGAGGAAACCCCTACGGGAGACATGCCATTGAAAGATATGCAAATCGATACATTTACGTGGAGGGGATTTAAGTGGATTACAATGATCGACCTCTTCAGCAAGGTAGCGATGACACATCAAGTACGAGATAAGTTGTCGGAGGCGGTTGTGGGGGCTCTACAAACGTGGGCCCAGTTCTACGGAGTGCCTGATCGCATAACGTCGGACGGAGGGAGGGAGTTCGACAACAGTACCGTACGTGAGGAGGTTAAACGATTAGATATAGATTGGCACTTTAATACTCCGGGACATACAAAGGGCAGAGGAAATATTGAGAGGTTGCACAGCACTTTAAGCGACCACCTACGTATTTATCAAGGGGAGCAGGGATTGGAAGGGGATGTAGCCATGAAAAGAGCAGTAGCGGCCTATAATCATTCAATCCACTCCGTTACAGGGTTTTCTCCGGTCGAGGTATTGTTTGGAGTAAATATACGGCGACGGGATTGGATGGAAACACTCACGGACGAAGCACAAGCTCAACGGATCACTTGTAACAGACTAGAGATAAAGAAAGTGTGGGAAAAAACGAGAGGGAAAATAGAGAGGGAAAAACGGAAAAGGGTGGAGAAGGTCAATTTGAACCTCAAGGACAGAATTGGGGAATTGAAGATAGGGACGACAGTCTATCGTAGGGTAGGTTCTAATAGGGGGAAAGAACTGGCACGCTACGAAGGACCATTCAAAGTGATTATACTTCGCGAACACAATCTTTGTACAATTCAGAGTCTGAACGATCCCAGGAAACGGAGGATCGTTCACATAGAACAGTTGAAACTCCCGATAGAGCCGGGTCAGTAACGTAAATAAGTGGTATATCCTCTTTTCTGTCTCCTACAAGCTATGGAAGGACGGTAGAAGGTTTATTTCAGTTGTAGCTCTTTTATTGCAAGAAAATGTTTAATTTTGTTTGTTCTGTACTATGGCTGTATGGGAACGCCAAGGAAGATTATTTTGTTTTGTTATGTATTATATCAGTAACCCTGCGTTAGTTTATGAGGAGTGTTCATAAACTGGCGGGGGGAGTTATGGTTAGATGTAAGTTGATATATTATTTAATCCTATTCAACAGTTGTAAACAAACCGTAATGCTATATATATAGCATTACGGAGAGAATAAAGTCAGTCTTATTTGAGCAACCACGTGTTTTATTTCGGACCTTTCTTCTTTTTTTATCTTTTCTTGTTCGAACAGACGTAAGTTATATATATATATATATATATATATATATATATATATATATATATATATATATATATATATATATATATACATTTTTATTTTATTTTTTCCATTTTTTTTTTCCTTTTTCCTTCCTTTCATTGTTTATGCTTTTTTTTTTTTTTTGACATTTAGTTTCCCTTTCTCTCACTTCTCTCTCTTTATCTCTATTGTTTTCAATTATTCATTAAATAAATAAATAAATACATAAATTAAAACTCTCGGGCTAGCCATGCACGTGGTGGTGAATGATTCCCAGGGAGTCGAGGACTATATTTTCAGCCAACCTCGCTACGTCCTTAATGTCGACACCTAGTTCCTCGAGGAAGCTCCTTGTTCTTTTTGGGATAGTTCCGCGAGACCCAAACCAGAGGCCTCTCACGGTGAACTCTCTCTCTCCGAAGGTCTCACGGAATTTATCTTTTAGGAAAGGGATACATTTATCGTACGTGTTCTTCTTTTCCCTTTCCACTTCACCCGCCTGATCGAGGTCATTGCTCTCAAAGCGGACAGTTGGATCCAAGATCAGCGCTGTCCTTCCTGTCTTGGGAAATGCGACGATATCCGCGTATCTCGTAGAGCCTTCACTATCGATGCAATATACCTCGTCAAAGCAGGTGAATTTCCTTTCCCTAAGGAGCCTCATCAACTCGAACTTGACCCGGTGGTGACGACGTGTTATGAGGAGGGAGTTGTTGGGGCATTTTCCCAGCACATGGGCTGGTGTTTCAGACTCTCTGCCGCATTTACGGCAGAGGGACCCAACTTCTCCGACCTGTCCGCTGACTCCTGGGACTCCACGCAGGGGTGCATAATTAATGTTTAGTTTTAGGGCATTCGACCATTCAGACCCAGAAAGTACTTGCTTTTCATAGATGTATCTATTCGCTTTCGGGGTCTCTTTAAAATGGCGAACACCAATACCCTGCCACCTGCAGTTGGCCCATTCCTCAAATGCATTTTCTCGTAGCGACTGCCGTAGAGCTTTCACATTTCGATGACCCTGATCAACCCCCAATCTCTCGGCACATTCAGTAATTTCAGCCGAATAATCGAAGGTAGACTGAAAAAGGGCATCTGGTACATTGGACAGTCGCTGAGCAATGGACCAATGTTGAAGAGGAGCCTCCCATTGGCAGCGGATTAATCCCAATCCTCGGTATCTCCTGGGGGCATACAACATCGCTGTGGAAATATTTGCAGGGAGTCCAATAATGGCCTTTACGCTCCTGCGAATCATAATATCGATGCCCTCCAGGATAGCAGGACGCAGCTTTGTTAGGGGCGCAGTTTGGAGAGGGTAAGTAAGACCCGGGAACAGATATTGATTGACAATGTTGAGTTTCTGCTCAGGTTTGAGTAAGCAAGAGGTTACCAGCTTGTTTAAATTATCATTCAATTTAGTCACCGAATCTTCGTTGAATTGTAGCTCTCCCGAGAATGTACCTCCTAAATACTTAATCGTATCTCCATTCCTCAATGTTTTTTTGTACTCACCATTCTCAAGGGAGAGCACCGTAGTTTCCAGCTCTCCTTTATTTACAACGATGCCCATACTTTTTTGAGGATTTATAGCCAGACCAATTTCTTTAAATGTCCTCTGGATGCTGTCAATCACTCTTTCCGCAGCTCCCTTGTCTCGCGCCGACACAGCCTTGTCATCCGCGAAACCTGTGAGGACCACACAATCCTGCTCATTCCTTCATTTGTATCCAAATTGCTTGGAAAAGTCCTCATCGCACAGGTCGCGGTAGAGATGATCGATGGCCACGTTGAAGAGTGAAGACGACAGGAGGCCGCCTTGGGGCACACCGCGCAGCACTTTGATCTGGCTAGTTGCATGGACACCGTTATTAATCTTTATGGTGTTCGTGCTAAGGAGAGCCGATATGACATTTGTAAGATTCGGTGACACACCTCTCGCTTCTAGGGAGCTCACGATGTGTTTATGACCAACATTGTCAAAAGCACCGACAACGTCGAGGAAAACTATCGCACAGTCATTTTTCATTTTTTGTGCATCTTTTAATACCGCGTCGATAATCCTCGCGTTGACGTGCGTTCCCGGGAGACCTTTTATAAAGCCTCTCTGACTCTTGTGGAAGGTGACCTGCTTTCTTAATTCGTGGTCCAGAACCTTCTCTATGATTCGGCGCACAATCGAATATATGGTGATCGGTCTCCAGGTAGAGATATTATTTATATCACCTTTGCCCTTATATATTAATATTGTGCGCCCTTGTCGAAGTGGTTCCGGAACATAGACCACCTTCAGCATTATCTCTGCTATCGTTTTGATAATGTTTGATACTTCAAAATATTTTATTGTGCGGATCAGAACTCCATCAGGCCCCGGCGATGTGTCCATTGACGTTGACTTAATGGCTTTCTTGACAGCTTCTATGTCAATGGACAGAAAATTTGGCATCGGGGCACACTGTTCGTAATCCGCACGCCCGCAGAGATTTTCGCTTTCAAAGAGGTCTTTATAATGCCTCTCGATTTCGGCCATTTTTAGAGGACACCGTTTTGGAGCGTCGGCATTCATTACAGTTTGCACAACCTTTTTTCTTTTATTATAATAATTATATTGGGCAACCTCATACTGGTACTGCTCCTGCCGACGACTCCTGTCTGCTTTGTTTGCCCTCTGCGGATTTGAAACTTGTCCAGCACCTTGTCAGCCATTTTCATTTTATTTTTTTTCCTCATCCTATAAAATTTTACGGTTGGGTGCTGGGGACCTGGCAGTTCGGCATTGATAACTTTGAGGAACTTTAGGAACTTTAGGAACTTGCCTACGGCCTCATCAAAATCCGCAGTATTTACTATATTTTGCTTTAAAAGGTTCTTGAACGTAGCAGACCATTCAACAATGTCCTCTTTTATTTTTGATGACTCACCCTCTCCATTCCTAGGACCTATCACGTTCTTTACTATGCCCCTCAATGTATTGTTATTCGCCTCCCTGGGATGTTTTTTTGCAATGTGGGTTCCGAGACCTCGTTCGCCCTTAAAAGAAAGCCCGCATATCAGACAAACTTTATCATCAGGGAGTAGAGCTTCATTTTGCCGCTCACTAAGTATCTCTGCGACATTCAGCGGATCATTTGGCAATCTGGGAAAGACATCATCTATCGACACCGTCTTTCCCAATACCACACCTTCTGTGTCAGGCCATTCCACTTTAATAAATTTATTTTCTCCGCCTCCTGCAGTAGCTACAGACATCATAGAGGCAACAACCGCCTCTTGAACTGGTCCTCCAGTTCTCAGAACCCATACCTTTTGTCCAACTTCGATCTTTTTCGTTGGTATTTTGTTCATTGCAATATTATTTTTTCGTTCTAGACTATGCCCACCACGCGCATGATTGAAACAATCTGTGCATAAATAAATAAATGCAAAGTTAAAAACTATAGAATTAAGTGTTAAATAGTGTTATAGTTAAAATATAAAATCAATAAAAGCTTAAAAAAATATACATGTATCAAATAAATTGCTTATAAATAAGTTGCAATATAAAATCAGTAAAAAGTTTAAAGTTAAAATTTAGGTACAAGTTAAAAATAAGTGAAAGTTAAAATCTAAAAAAGTTAAAATCTAAGAAAGTTAAAAAGTTAAAATCTAAAAAAGTTAAAAAGTCAAAATCTAAAAAGGTTAAAATCTAAAAAAGTTAAAATCAATAAAATAATTTCCTAAAATGAGTTAAAATGTAAAATCAATTAATTGTTAAAAAGTTAGAATCTAAATGAATAAATAAATAAAAAAATAAAAATAGTAATTGCCTAAATCAGTTAAAAATCAAAAGATAAAAATTTAAGTAGTTATAATCTAAAAAAAAACAACAATATATATACACCTATCCACATCACATTATCAAACCTAATATATTCTTCAAAGTATAAAATAAATTACAAAATATAGGATCATTAAATACTTTTAAAAAAAGAAAAAAATCAGTTTAGCAATAGTAAATTAAAAAAAAAAAAAAAAAAAGTGTCCACTTTAAAAATTTGATTTAAAACGTTCTATAAATAATAAATTATGATAGTAAAAACTAATTCCTTTTAAAAAATATTTTATGAGAGAAAGGGATCGAATATATAAAATACGTAACTGTCAAATTAGTTGGGCTCCGTCGATGATTGTATCGATGAGACGACACTGACCTTGCTGAGAGGTGGAGGGGGCCGACAGATTCCAGGCTGCAGAGTGATAAGGCTCCGGTCCCACAAGTATATCACTTTCGTTACCTTCTGATTCTGGCTAATATCCTCGCTCAATCTTTATAAAATTTCACGTGCAGGTCTTTAGCACTCAGCTCCGTCTAGGTGCAAAATCTCAGCTGAATTGGACCAAAATTACCCTGTCATAAATCATAATGACGTGGAGCCGATCTTTCTTTCTCACCGGCTCGAGCCGAACTCAAATATATTTATCAAAAAAATATATTTTTTGGTATGAAAAGGTTCTATCGTCACATACACTTTTGTCATTTTCATTTTCACTCATTTTGTCGATGGCAATATGTTAATTGCATTTCTAGTAATTCAATTTAAAAGCAGATGTGGAGTTTTTTTATTATTAAACCAATTTCAAAAGTTAATTGACAACCATCCAAAGTAATGAAGAAAAAAGTGACAAGTTTAATAATAATTAAAAAAAGTATTAGAACTTTTACTTTAAATTTTCAGACTCATTTTTCTCAAAGTTTCGGTTAGACAAGTTAGAACCTTGTCAAAATAAGCTAGCGAATTATGTTGATTATCTCAATTATCACTCATAATTTTTAAACCATATGTGGATATATAAATACAAGTAAAAAAATAAATAAACTCCCAAAGATCTTGACTATGCCGTCAATTCCTTTACTACTTCAGTTCAACCAACTGGCTAGACTGCCTCCTCCCCAAGAAAATCCCCAATAATTCCTAAGAAGAACAATTTACCACAAATTACCTCCTTGACCTAATCCAGATAAAACGGCGGACCAGATCACAGTGGCAATGTACTAGACACCCCGCTAATCGCCGTTCCTGTAATTACTATTTAAAAAAATCAAAGAGATAATTAGCCTCCTATAGACCCGAATCATTTAACTCCTATCTATCCCCACTCTCTGTTAGCGACAATTCCCTTTGAAAAATGACTAAAAAAATACTGAAGAGATTTCACAACACCTCCGGCGAGATGAAGGCTCCTGGGCGGCATCTGACGAATATAAAACCGGGGAGCTCGCCATCCACCTAGTAAGCACAACAAATTTCGTTGTATTTATCGAGAGTTTATCGAGAAAGTTGCTGATGCACAAGAATACCATATGTACACTGCACTAGCGGTTCCAGGATATAATTTTGAGGGGGGAGGCGGGCTTCAGCCTGAAAGCTTTTTTTGAAATATATATAAACGATAATTACTTTGAGCCAGATTGCTTGTAACTGATGTAGATCACTGTTTCTAAGTGTAAATTGTTTATGAGTCTAATTGAAGTCATGAAAAACGTGTACAGAAGAGGCTGGATTAGGCAAACCAATAATTTTAGTTTTCACTGATAAAACCTTCCTTTATTTCGGCTTAACTGCTTTCACATTTTTTAGAGAAAAGAAATATGAGTCGATTGAGTCGTAACAACGATATATTAATTATTAATAAAATAGTTTCATATAAAAAAATATATAATTTATTTTATAACTTTAGGAATGTAATATTACATGGGAAATGAAGGCCAGAAAATGTTCCCCCATCTCCTGAATCTCAATTTGGAAAAAAAAAAAAAAATTAATAAGGATTGGGAGGTTACAGTGGAGATAATCGAGTGTGTGGCAACCACCGAGAAATTTCACTTCTCAGTGTACTCAGCAAAGTGTGTAGAATTCTCGAAGCAAGAATAAGAAGAGTGGTCGATAGTCAGCTCGGAGAAGAACAGTGCGGGATCAGGGAACAGCGTAGCACGCTCATCTTTGCATTGTGATAAATAAAGGGGAAGATCGTCGAAAAGAGTAAAGAAATTTCTGTTTGCTATGTGGACCACCAAGCTTTCGATAGATTTAGAAAGGAAGACATAGATCGGGCATTGTCTGAAAGAGGAGTCGATCGAGGGGCGACTGTAGCCGTGATGAGTCTCTATAACAAGACCAGGAATGTGGTTACGACTATAAACCACATATCACAGGAATTAGAAACGAATATAAGTATCCGTCAAGGTTGTAGTCTGAGTCCGTTACTTTTCATAATAGTCTTAGATCAGGCGCTAGGAAAAGCTTAACTTGAATGAGACCGTTCCAGTTATGGTACAGAAATCTATAACCCATTAAATTCTCCGTGTTACCATTCGCAGATGATCTAGTCTTACTGTCTTCTAACGACCGAGACCTCCAATATAATATAAATATTCTCCAGGACGTTATCCCATCCTGATTCTCAAATTTTCTTCAGAATCTTATCCACCATCTTAATCCCTCAGCTTAATCCTTATCCAGCTCCAGCCATCCCTACAATCCTCTTCGAAGATTGAAACGGCAGTGGACCCGAAATCTTTTGTAAATATTTCATTGGAGTTCCAGCATTTGCCAGCTTCTACACTCAAGGCCTGAGTATGGCCCAGATCGGAAAATCTAAATTTACCAAGAAATCGTAAAAATCAATTTTTAGGTCTTAAAAAGATCTTAAACCGTTTATTAGCAATAGTATACAACATACAAAAGTATTTGTAGGCTTAAATGTTGTTAAGTAAACATAGAAGTATTTGATGTAAATTGATTCTAAAAGCTGATAGAACCTCTGAGCATTGGCTGATTGGTGATCCAATCGATGTGTAAATGAACACGCTGAGTTTAATAAATTATTTTATAGTTTTTCTCTAATATTAAAATAAAAAAATATCGAATCATAAACATTCGTCTGAAACTTCATCTCATCGTAACCTACAGATATTTATTTGCGAAAATTCTCGGAATTGGAGATTTTTCAATCTGGAGATCGACAAACTTTGTTTACTTATTATTTAATAAAACCTCGTGGATACCCATTTCTTTTTCACGTGAATCGTAGGATAATATGATCACAAAATCGAAGGAAAAAAAGTGGATTACAAAAATATTGAGCCATTTGGCCCATACATATAACCTCGTTATTTTGACTTTAAAAAAATATCTGTAGGTTACGGTGAGCTGAACCTATTTATGAAGTTTCTGGCGGATGTTAATGATTTGATAAAAAAAAAGGTCTGTAACATGGACTATATCATTGTTACAATTGAGAAGATACAACAGTACGTCTTGACTCCGCCAGATCTAAACACAAACTCATATATAGCCTATCAGTTTCAGTTTTCACTGAATTGTTATTATAACTATGCTGATGTCTACTTAAATGCTTTTAAATGTTTTAGAGGATAAAAACATGCGTCGATTTCTAATCAGGAACTCATTTAAATTTTAGGTAATTAATGAAATGTAGACATTCTTATTAAGGTTTGGGAACATTTTCAAACAAATGCACAGTGGTACCCTGGAACTTGAAATGGTTTGTGATGAACTAAAAACGTTTATTTTTCGCATCGGAAACCATTTGGAGGAACATTTCCTGGCCTTTATACCCCATAATATAACGCATGCCCAAATATATAAAATAAAATATATAGTTTTTTAACATGAAACTATTTTATTATTACAATATCGTTGTTTTCATTTTTTTATCATATTAAATAGGTCTGTCCGAAAACCATATTGAAGTTATTCCAGAAACACCTTATCTTCTCGTCGCTTCTTAGAACCCCAATATTCTTCAAATTCAACAAGGTCAAGAAACAATAATAACTGATCACATGCAAGGGATTTATTTAATCAAAACAAACATTTTTTTAAAAGTTATTTAGAGCTGTATTAGAATATAAATACATCAAGTAAATATGTACACAAGAATATAATCACACGAAAACGCTTGTTGAGAAACTACCCACCGGTAGCACTCTTTAATTCTCTCAACCTTTACATAGTACCCTACAATCCAACCCATCATACTCAGTATTCAGAGTCCTGGCTCGATCTAATTATCCTGGATTCCTCAGACAAACTCCTTGCCGCATCTCAGCACCCGGTTCCGTTTCTATCTTCCCACGATCTTGTCCAGATCTCTTACAATGTCCCTGTTCCATCCTTTTCTCCCCGAACAATATCCTTCCGAAACCTAGATTATCTCACTCACGAAACATTGTCAGAAGATCTTGACGATATCCAGTGGGATCCCATCTACTCCTCAAAATCCATAGACACCATGGTAGAAATCCTTACCACTCAACTTCACTCTATCCTCGACCGACATGCTCCTCCTATCACAAAAACCATCCGATATCCTCCATCTCCTTGGCTTACTCCTGCTTTGAGGGAGTGTATGAGAGAAAGAGATGCTGCAAGGCGACGGTTTAAACGAACTCGACTTCCTGATGATTTTCTCTCCTACAAACAGCTTCGAAATAGCACTCAATCAGCAGTACGCCGTGCTAAATCCCGTTACTACCATCATTCTCTATCCAACTCTCCCAATATCAAGGCTACGTGGGCTATTCTTAGAAAACTGACCATTGGTAATGCACCCCAGTCTCAGTCCAATTCCGTTTCTGCTGATAACCTCAACGCTCACTTTGTCTCCTGTCCTCTTGCAACCACATCTCCCACGTCCAGTCTGGCTCCTCTGTTCTCTTCCTTTAGTCCTGATCACTTCTTTCTTTCCCATATTACACCAGATGAGCTCCTTAAATCCGTTCAGAAGTCCCATACCAATGATTACGGTCCCGGCAACATCCCAGTCAGACTGATTAAAGCCGCATTGCCATCCATTCTTCCGATCCTTTATCATATATACAATTATTATCTTCAAAATGCTACCTTCCCTACATCCTGGAAAACCGCCCTAGTACGCCCATTGAAGAAGACTTCAAACCCATCAGTTCCTAATGATTTCCGACCGATTTCCCTCCTTTCAAACCTCTCAAAACCATTAGAGCGGTTAGTCCAATCCCAGCTATCCCAGTTTTTAGAGGACAATAATCTCCTAAATCCCTACCAGTCCGGTTTCAGGCCTGGTTATTCTACTCAGTCTGCCCTAATCAAAATTTCCCAAGACCTTCACACAGCCATAGATCAGCAGAAACTAACCATCCTTATTCTCCTAGACTTCTCCAAAGCTTTTGATTCAGTAGACCACAACATCCTCCTAACCAAACTTAAAAATATCTCTTTTTCTTCTAGTTCCCTTAATTGGTTCCAATCCTTCCTAACCGGTCGCTCCCAGTACGTTGTAATTCCTAATAACCCACCATCAGAATCTCTACCTCTGACCAGAGGCGTCCCACAAGGCTCTTCCTTATCCCCCACCCTTTTCTCCATCTATGTAAATGACCTCCCATCCTCTATCCTGCACTGTCAATACCACCTGTATGCCGACGACATTCAAATTTACCTCTCCTTTAATCCGACAGATATCTCAGATGCCACTCAAAAAGTTCAGGAAGATATTGACAGAATGAGTGCTTGGGCAAACCTCAATAGGCTCACTCTGAACGCCGAGAAGACAAAAGCCATCTTGATCGGATCCCCTTCACTCCTCAAATCCTCCCCGGTCTCTCCCAATCTCTTCCTGAACAACTCACCTATCTTATTCTACACCACCGTTAAAAACCTAGGTGTTACTTTCGATCAATCCCTATCCTGGAAACCTCACATCTCCCAAATTTCCCGTCGCACTATCTCCACCCTAAAACAGTTCAATCGTCTACGATATCTCCTTCCATATAAGTCCCGTCAACTCCTAGTTTCCTCCCTTGTTTTCCCCCACTTCGACTATGGCTGTATGGTGTACGGTGGACTCTCGGGAGATTCCGAGGCCAAACTTAAACGCCTAATGAATTGCGCACTACGATTTGTTTTCGGAATCTCAAGGGATACGCATATTACCCAGTATTACACTGAGTTGAGGTGGCTCTACCCATCCTATCGCCGTCAGTACTTCCTAGCCACCTTTCTGTACCAAATCATTAGAACCCATCGACCCTCCTATATTTTTCACAGCTTACAATTCAAATATTCCATCCAATCCCGTCCCACCAGATCTCGTACTTCCGACCTCTATCCTCCTCCTCACCGAACTGCTGCGTTAGACAAATCCTTTGCAATACAAGCCGCCTCCCTCTGGAATTCCATCCCAAATGATATTCGACACGCTCAATCAGTTTCCTCGTTTAAACCTCTCCTCTTTAAGCACCTACTCCTTTCTCAATCCGAATGATTGTGAAATATATCTAAGAGAAATGTCTGAGCACCACCAGAGACTACCTCAATTTATTAAGGTTATTTTAGTTTCTCATACATATGTACAATTTACTTGTTCTTTTCTTTCTCTTTTCTGTATTTTTATCGTAAGTCAACTTTCATTGTAAATATACAATTTAATTGTAGCCACACAGACATATAATCTGTATTCATATTTTGTTCTTAAGGGACAACAGTCCCAGAATAATAAAACATTGTTTTTTCATTTTTTTTCATTTTCACTCTAATAATATGTCTATATAAAGGAATCACGAGACCATCATCAAAACAGACTTAAACTCTATTTTGTAAGATAATAAAGCTATTTTATCCTTCACTGAAACATATGGTTCTGTAATATTATTTGATCAACAAACATTTAATATTCGTTCCTCACAACTTTTAAATACTACTATTCAAATAATTTTTTTTATTTTTTTTTTTATTAAAGAAATTTACAACTGTAATTAATAATAAATACAACAAGTAAATATGAACAAGTAACATGACATGTACAACATGAAGAGAAACTACCCATTGGTAGCACTCCAATTATATTTCTATATTAGAAGGTCCCGAGGCCATCTTCTTTTCAGACGCCTCGGAGGGTTATCAGGAATAGAAGAGGAAACAAGGCTGGAAACGAGAGTGTTCAGATGGTTCAGAAGTTTATTATGAAAGGACAGGTATCTGGATTGAGCTAAATCGGAAACGTATGGTACATTATGGATAATTTTATTTGTGACAAAGTAGGGAGCATTAAGGATTTTACGAAGGATTTTGGATTGTAGGGATTGGATACGAGAGGAATTTGATGGTTTAGTAGAGCCCCAAAGCTCGATCGCGTAAATCCAAGCAGGCCTTATTATATTCATATATATGAGTCTTTTGTAAATAGTTGGCAGTTTAGAGCGTTTGTACTGGAGCAGTCGGAAACGTCGGGCGGTTTCTAGTCATCTGGTATGGGGGTTCCAAGTGAGTCGTTTGTCAAGGTGGAGTCCTAGGTATCGGATTTGGTCAACAGGGATAAGTGTGGTATTGTTAAAGGATACTGTAGGACAGGAAGTCATAGGTTTACAACGAAGAGTAAAGGTAATTTGATGGGATTTATTCAAATAATTTAAAATTTCATCTATTGAAAACTTCACATCTTTCACACCTTTTAACAACGAAGTTAAATTATGATTCCAATACACCACACGTGATAATTTTATGGATATCTTTTATTGTAGTTATTATTTTTATTGTTACTTCTGTAAGTTTTACTCATTATTTTTATAAAACTAAAATTGTAACTCATTTCACCCAACACGGGGAATCAATCTTTTTATCTAATCTTTATAATATAATACAACACTTTTTTGCCGTAACTATCCCTTTTCCGGCTCTCAGGGGCGATGTACTTTGATGAATGAGGTATCAAACGAAAGGGTATTAAAAGGAGCAGTGATTAATCATAGTCAGGAAAAAAAGTTATGAATGAAATAAAAATTTATTTGCGATTTACTTAAAAAGTATACATTTGTTTTCTTTTTTATTAGAACCATTATTATATGAAAATTTACTAAATTCACTGCAAAATGAAGAGAAAAATGGGGAAATCGGACCATGATTTAAAAAGATACAGCCTATTGTAATTTATATATTGCTTATATAGATATTATTGCTTCTAATATTGTTGCAATGATGTGTTATAAACTATTAATTATCATTTTTACTACTTTCATAGTTTCTCATTTTAATTATTAAAGGATAACTCTGACAATTTTTAAGATTAATTAATTGTCTTTTAAAGCCCTAAAATGTAAAGTTTTTCAGTTAACCTTATACCTGTGATAGGAAATCTTGATGGCACTGTTGTTATGGATTCCGATTCATATAAAAATTACAGTTTTCAGCCCTTTGTAGTTCCAAATCGAATGCACCTACAGTTGAAATGAATTAAAGAGACCAGCACAGCAAAACTATGAATCGGATACTGAAGGCTAACGCATGAACACCTATTGAAAAAGGGGGCATCCCTTGAATTTCTTTCCTGCGTGGTTAATATCATGGTGATGCATACCTAGACTAAGCTTTGTGCCTATAAAGAACATGGGAATAAAGTGGAGTTTGAAAATAATATTGCTGAAATTTCGAAAAAGAACACGAAGATGGCAACAGATTGTTTTTGTTTATTAAAATAACATAACTATAACAATTCTTTTTTTTTGTAAATTTTAATGTTTTTTACCTTTAAGTTTACAGTTATTTTTTATATTGTGTGATATAAATATCGTGTAAGAGCTAAAATGACCCGTAAGTGGTTGGGAAGTCAACATCGTTAGAAATAAATACAATTTATGCTATTTGTTTTTTTCTCACTCGTGTTTTATTTCGCCATATCTTCATTAGTTATAACAATAGGGGCAGTGTAGGACTTTAGTGGGAGTCTTGGCCCTACTAAAAAAAAAAAAAAAAAAAAAAGTTTATAGGTGATTGAATCGTAAAAGCCTAGGATATGTTGACATTTATTATTATATTTGGAAATAAATGACGGTTTAAATAAAAGTAACAGTAAGGTATCAATAAAATAGTTACATACCTACTACTCGGACTTAGCCTATCGAGCTTCTCGACTTTTTTTAATCGGTTTTAGATTACATATTTTATTCATTCATGTAACTTATGTAATATTAATTTTAATTTTTTTATCTCAAATGAAGAGGGAGGGGTGAGACGAAACGACATTCTCGTCCTATCAACATTTTTATAGGGGAAGGGAAAGGATCGCCCCCCCCCCATCTGCATTTTGCACCTAATTATAACCTCCAGTCAGTATTATGAATTCGAAGCCAGGTCTGATTAAAGAAATTCTCTAAGGAATATATTAAGGGAGAATGGTTAACAAAAACATTGTACCCAACTAAAAAGTGCGGTTAATACATCAAAATAAACAAGATAAAAATTTCCAATTTTTTATACTTTTTCGTCGAATAATGAAGAAGGAAAAAATAATACCCATAATTGCAGAAAAATTACACAAAACTTATTTACAGATAAATTATATTAATAACCAAACTGATAAGAAAGGTAATTATAACGCATTCTAACCCAGGGGTCTCAAAACTACGGCCCGCCAGTACCTCAAATCCGGCTATTTAATTTCTATAAAAACTATTTAATTTCTATAAAAAGACTCGCTATGTAAAACAACCCAAGATTTTTTAGTGAGCTTAGAGACAGGGTCTATTCATATTGGCTTCAATGTTATGAAGTATTCATTGAATTGGTTGGTTAAACTTGTGGAAATGGAGGAATGTAGATATCCAAAAATATGTTTCAAAAAGCTAAGAAATAAATGTCACTCAGCTAATCCTGCTCTATCGAAATATAATTGGTGCTCTCAGCTAAAAGTATTGTTAGATACTATTGGGGAAGGAAATCTAGTTTATGAAACCAACTCATCAATAATTAAAACAAATATTAACAGGATATTAAATAAATACAAACAGCATTTGCAGGATGAACACAGGATAACATTGCATAGAACATCTTATAGTGAACATTTAAACCTTTATCTTAATAACGATCTGATCCCCCCGTATTTGTTGATACTGACTAATTTCAAATGCACGAAACTATTAATGCAGATCCGTCTCTCTGGAAAATATATGATCAAGATTTTTGTTAATAATAAAATTGTGAAAATTACTCCAAAACTTGACTGAAAAATGTGCAATTCAGCTACACTTCATCATATATTATTTTATTTAGAATTTATCAGGGTATGAAAAATCTTGATGGGATAGAAATATTTAAGCCAACCAGTGCAGAACATATGAGAAAACTATATTTTTTTATCTCAATTATATCAAATTATAGAGAATTGGTAGGGTAATCTTGAATATATGTCAATATGGCAACATTCCATATTGTACATCGGCATTTAATCTGGCCGGGTATTTGTCTTGTCTGTTCTCTTAGGTATGGGGTTAATCTCTTAATTTAATTTTAAAGCATAGTTTAATATTAATATTTTTAAAAAGATGTGTATTTATTGTTTTATGTGCATTTATTTATGTGTACTGTTGACAATTTTGGATTTTATATTAATTTGATAATTGGAACTATTTTAACTGTCTGACCTTTATAATATATATATATATAATTTTTAATTTATGCTTAATAGTGTTGTAATGTCTGTTATGTAGTATAAAAATCAATTTATATTTCCATAAGGATAATAATGTTTGTTATTTTGTGATAGACTCCATTTGCATAGGGTTCTTCCCTTAAAACAAATAAAGATTGATAATGATAAAATTTATTTAAGTACTCAAACACGAAGTTACTACAACATTTATTGCATGAATCGTTTCTCTTAGAAAGCTCATATCACAACTGAAGTCTCATTTATAGAACAAATATTATTTTCTTTGTCACAATCCATAGCCTGCGGGGCTTAGTGGAGGTCGCAATGAGTTTGGAGACCCCTGGGTTAGAATATATGTTGTATTCTGTAACCTTTCTTATCAGTTTGTTTATTAATATAATTTATGCATAAATAAGCTGTGTGTGATTTTTCTACAACCATATTTTTACCCTGTTCTAACCTTACATATAATCGACCGATTAATACGTTTTTGGCTTTATTGGAATTATTAATGGTTATTCTTTTTTTAAATTTCTTTATTGAGTATTATAACAATCTGTCTGTTGGACATTGGTTATAGTGAGGTAGGATGACATTCACACCATATGTACAAAAAAAATAAAATAAATAGAACAAAATAATAATCAAAAGTATATACAATAGACAATAAAATAAAATAACCTAAAAAATAAGAAAATTAAAACTAAGGAAAAAAAATAAATAAATAACATGCATACCTATATACAATCAGGCGAGGGAACTCCAGGAGAACCCTGCGCTACTCTTCCAACCGCGTCACTGGTACTAAAGCCAGCGGAGATTGGTCGAGAGCACTTTAGCCACATACACACATGTCTTGAGTAAAGAATCTGGCCATTGCCATTGGTTATTAAAATCATTCGTGATATACTTCATGCGAACGAATTTCCACAAGACAGATAGATAACAGTTTTCAACTTTGATTACAAGTTGCAAAAATACCGGGTTTTGAAGTAAGGATGGGAATATCGAAAATAGTTTAATATTGAGAGTTAAGACTGAATTGAAATCCAATAATCTTAATAGCAACGACTAAATATCTATACATCATTTATTAAATAAAAAAGTATATATCTGCGTATTAACATTTGTCAATAAAAAAAAATCCTAGAATCATAAAAAAAAAATTAATTAATTAATTAAATTACTTAAACATAAAAAATTAAAGAAGGAGAAAAATCAACATTGAATAAATTACTATAATTCTATAATATATATATAACACCTATTATAAATAAATAAAAAAATTAAGAAATAGAGAAAAATCATTTCAATGTCCGAAATTAATAAAATAAATTTTAAAAAATAATATGACTAATTTACATCATAAATAATTAAACCGATAGTTGTCAGGTCTTCTGAAGGATTTCCTTGTCCAACTTCTTTGTCTGTTTAGGAATATATATTTTTTTTTCTTTATTATTTTTTTTGGGAGGGTGGATATCATGTCTCGATAGTCAAATGATAATATGGATATTACCATATATCAAAATAAAATTATTAGCAAAAATAAAGATATTAATTTCCAACATTCCCTTGTTAAGAGTTATCACTTATTATTTATATCGTCGATACAAATGCTAACTATCGAATATGAACATATGAAAAAATTACAATCCTCCACTAAAGCGATTGTAATTGAAACTAAATATTTTAAAAGAGCGAATACAAAATTTTCAAACATTCATAAAAGAAGATGGTACTGAGCTTCCAATGCTAAAGGCCCCAGGTTCGAACCCCGGCTCATGGCAGAAAATTTATTTATCTGTTTCATTGGCCGTGGGACAAATCTGGGTCGGGAGACCCTCCTGGGGCACACCCAGCCTCTATAAAGTGGGTAACCTTAATTAAATAATTAATTAAGGGGGAAAACCTGGCAGTTGAGAGTGATCTCGGTCAAATCACCTCCTTGCACAACCGTTGACCTAGAACCAATGCTTTCCCTACATAGTACTGAACCCAAGACCCTTCATGGGTTATAGTGGTACAGGTTTCATAAAAGCAGATATTAGTGTGGAAATCAAAACATCCTCATTGTTTGGGATGAATTGGTAATGATATTACTGAGTGGTTAGTTTCATATTCACAGATAGCATTTGTATCGGCGATATGCATATATGAAAATTGAATAAGAACAAATGAGTTTATTTTTTAATTATTATTATTTTCCTGTGTGAATCTCACTCCTGGAGTTTGACCAGTTCATCCTAACTCACCCTGTTATATATATATATATATATATATAATATATATATATATATATATATATATATATATATATATTACAGAGCGAGTTAGGATGAACTGGTCAAACTCTAGGAGTGAGATTCACACAGGAAAATAATAAAAATTAAAAAATAAACTGATATATATATAAATAGTGTGGACGAGAAATTAGCAGTGGTAGGTGGTGGGGAATCGATGAGGGGTACAAGAGGGGCTACTATCCCAGGAGACGAGCATTTAGGACGGAGCAATGATCCTGTTAGTCTCGCCGCTATGAATTATGAATGTGGTTAAAGAGTTTATCCAACTCTCGTGGGGCAGGACTCACTATCCGTATCCGACAGACCTTATCTCAAACAAACTGTAGCAAATCCCCTTTAGTCGATGTTGGTGTGACTATCCCAATCGGTTCAATGGACCATTTCAACAATAACATTAAGAGTTTGAGTTTAGAATTTTTCTTTATTCCACGTATCAAGGACTTAAGACTCAAAAACGCAATCTTTCTCGGCGATATGAAGTAGTTGTTGGAGTTGATCTGACGATCTATTTTGTACTATCTATTCCACTATCATAGTCACAATGAGCGAAATCTTCCATAAGCGGTATAGACAAAGATATCGCAGATCGTCGTGATGGACATTCAATACTTTCTCATTAGTTTTGTTCTAAAAACCTTTGTAAATCCACAACTAAACTGCCCTAGATCGATAAAAGTTTTTATGAACGAATAAAATATAATAATGTAGACGATTTTTTAATATAGAAATCGTCCCAAAATTGTCTACATTGACACAAATATGCGTGAGATCGATTCTCGTATCATTATGACCATGAAAAACTTGAAAAAACGCCTTAGAATACCTAATCACAGCTAGATTGGCCGTACATGGAATGTAGGATACTGCCAACAATTTCCAAATCGAGTGCTACAATTTTACTTATGTATTGTGTTGAAAAAAATGACTAAATGACATAGTGAAGGCATTCAGATTAATGTGTAACAGTGAAGAGATATATTAATTATAGGAAAGTTAATTTTTTGAAAACACAATTTAATATTTTAACCGCTAAGATTTTTTTTTATAAATGTGATAATAACAGCTAAGTTGAATGAGAAATAAATTTTTGTTATTTTTAAAGTTCAGTTTAATTGCGAATAGGGCCCCCATTATAAAACTTATTTTGTTTTGATACATCAGACAACGTTTCAGGCTGATTCGCCCATCTTCAAGTCTGCTTAAAAATATCTTTTGCGTATTTAATCATCAATTACATTTATGCAATAAATAAAAAACTACATTTAAGAAAAGACCAAATAACATGCATTAAATATATTTTTTATTTTGCAATTATTACTATTTTTGGTGCATTTTTTTATTTATAAATTGGCTAAATATTTTTATGTATGAAAATAGCTTTTAATTGTTAAAAATTGACAAACTTATTTTTATATTTACCTCTCGGTGTTTGGTCCTCCTCCCTCCCCCCATTGCTGCCGTGGTCGGAGCTCAGGTCCCCCAACAAATTGCTATAGTATGAACTTCATGAACACATCGATCGTGTACATTACAACTCCATTACAAAGGACTGTCTGTAGCTATCTACTAGCAGGTATAGTAGAATTTGTTTAACGGTGTCCATTCATAAATTCACCTAAACTGTAAATGGAAACATTTATTAATATACTGTACTGTTTCAGTTTAAAGTATTTGGTGTGACAACACTTTTTTTTGTCATCAGGAAGATCTTGAAACAACTCAATACTTCCCTGAGATGGTATTTTTTCATACTGGCATATATTATATATTGCTTATAAGATATATTCCAATCAATATCACCACCCTCCCAGACCCCTCCCCTACCCCGTGATCTTATAGTTAGCCCCCCCCAAATAATTTTCATAAGTCAGCGCCTTTGAGCACAACAATGGCCATAATGAAATTATCGTTTAAAAAACAAATAACTAAACCAAAAATAAAATCTACAAGTTTTCATTCATTACCAACTGTATGTATTCAAGTGTTATATAATCGGATGAAAACCTTTTTTAAATTTAAAGTTTCAGGACAGTAACGTACCATATGTTTTCGATATGGCTCAATTCTGTACCTATCCTTCCATCACCTGATAACTAATCTCCAATATAAAAGAACTGAAACCATTTTCCCCAGGAGTATACATAACGATATGTTAACAAATTTACCTAAACCTGCTGTTCTTGCTTCCTACAATCACATTTGGAGCACAGGAAATATTTCCAAAACTTGGAGGAAGTCGATTAATATACCGTTCCATTATCATTACTATAGTCCTGCAAAATGTCTTTAGTAATCGTCGGAAAATAAACTTCTTCTCCTCCCCCCCTTTGCGTTTGCGTCACCTAAAATTTTTATGAAGTTTTGCGGTAGTTTATCATGAACCCATTCGAGTTTATAGTAAAATTTGACTTCATCGTCACTGTCTTCGGTCGGACAATGCATGTTTATTAACGCGATTTTAAACCAACGTTCCTGAAATATAGCTACCGAAATTCTATCACTAAAGAATTGCACGTAACTCAAAGCGGATAGCGTAGTTTCCTTATCGAGCCCTCCTCTGGCCAGCGAATCTCTTGTAGAGTCACAATATCTAAATTTAACCTTATTCGCGACCGATTTAAACCACCTGTTGAATTAAAACTCCTTACGTTCCAAGTACCAATACCTAAATCACTATTTTTCAGCTTGCGTCGTGAATCCTCTAAAACAGTTGCCACCCGGAGACCCGAACGGGGGACTAGTTTTCAAATTTTTTAAAATTTATTTATTGAATAATATAAAGATCTGTCACATGGACATTTGTAATATAATAACAAAAGGAACATTACTAATAATAATCAAAAAGTATAAATAAAATAAAATAACTTTTAGAGAAATAAATTATTAAAAACACAACATACCTATATAAACTATTTACAATCAGGTGAGGGAACTCCGAGGCAGTCTTTTCCCTCCAACTGTAGAGGGAAAAGTAGGACTCCAGGAGATCCCTATGCTACTCTCTCAACCCCTTTACTGGTACTAAAGCCAGTGGAGATTGATCGAGAGCGCTTTAGCGCATACAAGACATACACTCATGCCTTTTCTGGGATAAGGTCTTGGACAAATAGGATGTTGATGTCATGGTGTGGGGTTTTGTTGATTAAATAGAAAGGAGCATTGACTATTGTTCGAAGGACTTTAGTCTGAAAGGATTGGATGCGTTTGATGTTAGCAAATTTTACTGTCCTCCACAGTTCTATTCCATATTCTAGTCTGTATTCTTTTGTAGGTTACATGTTACTGGCATGACACCTACTGTCGTTGTTACTTAGATTTCATGTAATTTTCACTGATTGGAACGGTTGAAACTTACATTGTCCAGAAAAGATTTTACCGAATCTTGTCCATATCTTTCTTATAGGTATGGGCTTTTTCTTTACTAAACTAGTACTATAATCCCTAAGCATTTGCCAGAATCACGCAAATCTCAAATTCGCGTAAAAAAAAAAAAAATCAAATGTGTCTGTTTTTTTCTAAATATTATTATTTTGAAATGAATAAATGAAAAACTAGTTTTATTCTGGGACTAATGTCCCCTTAGAATAATAATAGAGTTCAAAAAAGTTAAACCTATTACTCTGCCTTGACAAAATACAAACAGGTACTTGCCATTAAACTGTTAATTGTAATTGTACTTGTAATTATACAGTATGCAAAGTAACACATGTGAATTTTATATGGTTTATTTATATATAAAATTACAAAAAAATATGAAAAATCAAATAAAATGGTACTAGGTGGTGAAATAAGAGTAGTTTGAAGGAATTTATGGATGAACATTGCTGTTTGGAGAAGGGTAAAGATATCCGGAAGGTGGAACATGAGCTTGAGAATTCCAACGACGAATCTGATGAAACTATTCATGAGTCTCTTCAATCTCATCTCCAGTCTTACAGACAGTCCTCTATAAACCAAGCAACCGTAGTCGAAATGGAGGAAAACAAGCGAGATTACAAGGAGCTGTCTGTTTTTTTTTTTGGAATAGAATCACGGAATCTTAGGAGTTGTTTAAGGACAGTTACGGATTTTCCGGTTATCAGGGAGATATAGTTATTTATGTGTTGTTTTATTTTTAATACATAGAGAGTGATTGAGCAAATCTATCATTACTAAGAATCCTCTTAATTTTGACAAAATGTAATATTACTCAATAAAGAAATGTTTAAAAATTTCTTTCTAAATATTGGAAAGAATATTTTCTTATTTGTAGTTGTATTTTTTTTTTCTTTTTTAAGTTCATCCACATTCCCCACGGCCTAGATGTCACTCTTAAATTCCAAAGTAGTAACGGCTCATATTCCACAGCTTTGTGTACTCGTTACTGTTAATGGGTTAGACTATGTCGTTACTAAATTTTAAGTATATACATGCCTTCTTTTCATGTGAATTTGTGAACTTCGCTTATATTTTTATATTTTATCTTTAACTAGTTTTGTTCTGACTGATGGAAAATATCGGTTTCGTTAACACCGAACAAATAGAAAAAAATATTATTTCAATGGATTTTTATTCCATTGTGTTTCGATTGAAGTGGAACTCTTCCGCATTTTAGTTTTTACTGATGTTCAAAACTCGTGGATATCAAACCCACGAATGTTGAGAGATTGCTGTTTTATGAAAACGGCTTCTCCCGAAGATTTTATTCTCAAAAGAAAAAAATATGACAAAAATTAATACGGTGAGGAAGCTATTCTGACCTTAATTGGATTTTATTTTTCTTCTGGTTGAACTAAAATTAATTTAGGGCTTTAATTGTTAAGAATAAAATATCAAAAGTTTCTAAATTAATTTAAATTTAAAACTTTATCTTTTTTGACGACTTTACATGATTAACATCGATGTGATGAATTGTGATATATATATATATATATATATATATATATATATATTATATATATATTTTTTTTTTTTTTTGGTGATGTTGATGTTATTACTTGAATTGTACCTATACCTGAGTGAATCGTATGGGTGCTTTTCTCTTCATTTCCTCAGAAGGTGGTCATTATTTGTTTTAGAAACTGGTGGATTGTATAGTGAAGGGGTGGTAAGTGTGGTGAAGGGGTATTCACTGGTGACTGATTGAGTCGAAATCAGTTGCGACATCACTACCAACGGCGTCCTATTGTCAACTTCTCCATCATCTGCCAACAGTGAGCAATGGAACCTCCACCAAAAGCATTCCAGATGAATCCTTCCAATGGTTCCAGTTATAAAGTGCTATAAATTTATATGGTCCATGACCTCAACTAGCTTATTATAATTTAATAATATTTTTTTTCTCCGTCTTATTAAAACACCCTTATTTATTTTTCAGTTGTACTTCTGATGAAACATAGATGTGAGCTATAATGAGTAAATGATAACGAAATATGACGCGAAATTAATTTCTTAATTTGGATAAGCAAGATTCACTGAAAACTTACTGAACATTAGAGTTTTTTTGGGATGTTTTGATTCTTCTAATGAGGTTGGAAAATTTGAGTTCCTTTGTGTCTTATATATTTGTACAACTTTGTTATCACATTTGAATTTTTGGTCTGAATGTGAGGCAAGTAGCATACCAAAGTTTTATACTCTCCGCTTTCACAACTGGACTCTGATGGGTATGTAATAGAGGCCATTTGTGATAGTGGAACGGATATTAAAGGCTTTCTTATGCTCCTTCGCTGTAAAAACCGTTTGATGAATATATCTGCGTTTTTTCCCCCTCATATATAAGTTATATAAATCATGTAAGTTTTAAAACTACGAACTGATATAGAGTTAGAAAATAAAGATCATTGTGATTAAAAATAAAATTTATTTCTTCTACAATAGAAAAAAACAAAGCAACATTAAAAAATTCTTTAAAGCGTAATGATAAAAAAAAGAATAATATAATGAAATGTCCGTAATCTCTTATCATTGTTTGTACTAAACCCCTCTCTAAGTTTATTTACTTATAATTCACATAACGATCCTTTCTGATACAAAAATCTTTAATTTCGTCCCAAATTTTTTTTTTCGTTGTGTGTAAATTATTGTTTAAATTCGCCTTTAATTTTCATAAAAGGTTTGTTTCAGAATGCTTGTAGGCATTTATTGAGCATTAAATTAGCTAACTAGGTTCGAACTTAAAAGAATCATCGATCACTTCAGTTGGAACATAGCTGTTCCCCATTCCAACTGAAATGTCACAAGCTATCATTTTTATAACCGACCAAATTCAATAATATTAGCGAATCAGAAGGCATTAATTTCTTCTTTTTTTTTAAGAGGAGCAAGTCGATTTTGATATAACCTCCAAGTCGAGTAATTCACCTTCTATGCCTTATTGTTTGATAAGACAAAAAAAAAAAACAGGGATATTCTTTTTTTTACTACCTTTTCTGATCTCGGGAGTAGAGGAGATGTTTGTCTCAAAGCTGAAGAATCACCGTTAAGGATGGATGGGATCCAGTTAGAGAAAGAAAGGGTGTTTCGCAAGCTGACATGCTTACAATGCAACTCTACAAGAGGCCGACTGTTGCCTAGGATAATCTCCAGTCTTTGTTGTCTATGTTGATTTAGGACTAGGACAAGGACTCCAGCTGCTGATCCAAGAATCCACTAGCTTCTTCCACCTGATGTCCTGACGGCTATTATTTTACGTCAATTGTGTCCTCACTGAGAGTCTAATAAAGGAATGGTTGAAGGACGTGTCAAGATCGCGGTTTTGGAACTTGTTTAACATGAGTTTACCGATGTTTCAAACAAAACAAAACGTCATTTTAGTTCTAAATAGAATTTGATACGTTTTTATTACTAAGAATATCTTAATTTTGGTAAGCATATGGTCACGTGGATCATCAAATAAAAACTAAAAGGAATATAGCAAAAAAAAAATAACATTTAAAAGAAGTGATTAAAGACCAGAGGGGTAGGGAGTTGGTTTTCAACGACAGATGGCAGCGTATCGAAAAGAGACGGTCCTTTTTGAAGGCCTCATTAGAACTATCGGGTTAGGGGGGGAGGAGGGGGGGACAATAGAGTTGGGAAGGAACCACCAGCCACACTATTATCGCCACATTTAGCTAGTTAGCCTAGGATAGATATTGCTTCCCTTTCATCTTTCTTTATTATCATCACTTTCAAATAAATATTCATATCTTCCATTTAACTATATTTTTTTGTCATAGCCTTATAAAATTTTAGCACGGTAGATATCCCATTGTCTTATATTCAATTTTTCCATTATTCAATCTCAAATAAAATTATCAATATGAATTTAAGTATTATTAAATCATTGCTATTTTCTTACCAAATCTAAAAATATTTACTTAAAATAATTAACAAATCGCATTCGTTTATATCGCTCACAATTTCAAAGTCTAATTGTATATGATGTTGCAATTTTTCTAATTCTACCTTCGCTTGCTTTGTTCTTAAGAAAAGGTGAGCAATAAAATATCTTGGGGGAGGGGAGGTTTTTGAGCCATTGGCCTTGGGGGGATGGGCGCTCCTATCTTGTGAGAGCTGTCTCATTTTGGCAAGATTTTCCCTCTTTATTTTCTCCTAGTTTGTGGACATATGCATTTCGTGTAATCATGGGTAATTCCTCGTTATTCTTTTGTCAATAAATAATAAATATATTGATTGACTTTGGTATTTCTCAATTCCGCAATGAATTATTTCAAGTGATAATAATATTTTAGTCTTTACAGTTTATAGGTTACAGGTTACAGTATACTGTAACTGTAACCTGTAAACTATAAACACAATTAATGTTAAAGCGTTATGGATGTTAACAATGTAATTTAACAATAGCGTAATTTGATTTAAATCGTTAAATGCTTCTTCGATTTGAACGTCGCTTTCTAAGAAGAATATTTGGATCAATTCTCTATATCAACCAATAATGGCGAAAGTTAACGAATGTTGAACTAGAAGAATTCGAAACATCGATATTGTAAGAATAATAAGGATCAGCAGATTACGATGGATTGGACACCTTCGCCGAAAAAAAAAGTGTTCTATGCTTTTCCGAAATTGGGAAATGGGGATTTCCCACTATTTTTAAAAGGGTCCTATTCGCCTCCCCCATATTTTGATAGTCTCGTACGAGAAATATATAGCTTAAAATCTTAAGAAGTTCCATTAACAAACAAGTAGAAATGAATTAGCTCACTGTTATTGCTGTAAGTAAAAAAATGAAGTTTTGATAAAATAGGATAATGAATGAACTTGCAATTCTAAAGACAAGTTAATGAGGCGATGGAGTACTATTGTAGGCTGCGGTTGCGTGCGTGCTTTGCGGTCCCTACGTGCCATCACAATAGCATCTCGATGAGCTAACGAGAAGAGGGAGTCTCTTTTAGTAATAATACCTACCCACCGCAGGGGATTTATCATATCTCCATTAAATTTCAATAATTCCTTTACCTACTTGTTCGCCACGTGTTAGTACCATTTGTCAGGTATTCACTTACATTTATATAATTAAATCCGGTATCAGCAGGACCGAAAAAAAAATGTGTATATAGAAACTCAACAGAAAATCTCAACTTTCAATTGACTGTTGAATTTTAAAAGCCAACGTTTGGACCCGACTTTGCAGGTCTTCTTCAGGGAGGTGTGTTCAGCTATGAGTTTCACTTAAAACTGAACTCAGTTCACTCGACGTGCAGTTAGGTTTTATTTATTTCATAGCTTTTTCAAAATTCTTGTTTTCATGAAACTTTCGCCTGATCCTCAAGAGTAGTGTGCCGCAAGGTAGTAGCGCAGTACATGCTGAATGAACCAACGCAGATTATACACCACGGAATCATCACAAACTAAATTTTACCCGCTGACCCAAAGTTACTCACCCAGTCCCAAAGTTACGCCATCTTAGTGTGTGTATATATATATATATATATATATATATATATATATATATATATATATATATATATATAATATATATATATATATATATATATATATATATATATAACTTGGTTAAATAACAACTGATTTTATTAATCTGTATGAATTACAATGGTATTAGATAACAAAATACATTAATAAGAACAATATAAATAAACGAAAACAAACCTGTTAGAATTAATTAAATTACACGTTATTATTTATGTGTTAACAGACACAACAATATAACTGTCTGTCCAATACCAGCTGGTATTTACACACATATTTATTTATTAAAAGATATGTGTATTTAAGTTTTTTGTTTCGTCTAGTATTTTGCCATACAATGGCGAGCAAAATTCCTCAATTAGATAACTGACGTCTATGAACCTAAATCAGGACATTTTTCCATAATTTCCACAAATTCAATTAAAAATAGTTTCCAAAGGATCAGAGTATTCTAGCAACTACATTATGGTACAATATTCAAATATTTCGCCTATAAATGAAGCATTTCTAGTCCAAATATTCAGAATTTTTAAATTATTCGTTATTTATTTATTACAAAGTATAAGTAAAAATTATTTATAACAAACCTTAAGCTTTTATTAAAAATTATTTGTTTCACACAATTCATTTTTAAATTAAAATAATAATAATAAACGTGTCAGTTGTTTAATTACTTTTTCAAGACAACAATTTTTTTCTCCTTCCGGAGGGGGGATGGTGTAATTTTTTACAAGTATATAGTATAAAAATTTGTTGTAATCCTAAAAGGTTTTGTCTACAATGTGGCTCTCATATTCACTCTGCACGTGTTCAGCATGGGTTTCAGTTTTTTTATTGATAACAAACTTTTGCAAGGTATCACACCAGTTCTTTTTCGGGATATGAAAACCTAAATTAATCTATACCGTAAAGATCTCATAGTAAAAGATTTCCTCACGGTAATATTTTCAGTTAAACACTTTTCAACTTTGAGATCGTATAATTTTGATTTGGATAAATGAAATGAGATCTGAAGTATTTGCTATTCGTAGGAACTGCATAATATGATTCACTACTAATGAAGGTTTGTTTCAAGGCAGTTCGTTAATGTCGTTGCTCTTTGCTCTATCGCCGCACAGTGGGATGACAGGCGGGTTTTAGTGGACATGGGCCTAGAACTCGTAAATGATGTTGGACTAACTTGATATTTAGTACACTTATGTTTTCAAGGCCAAGGAACACGAATATGACGTAATAATTTGAAAATTTTGGCGAAAAAAAAAAGTCGCTATTTCTTTGTTTAAGCCTGGGGAATTTTTAATATTGACAATAAATTTTCTAATAGCTTATTTATTAAAATATATTACAATCTGTCTCAGGGACATTAATAATAGTGTTCACAGATCACATTCACACTCTATGTACAGTAAATAAAATAAATTATACAGAAGAATAATATATATACAATAAACAAGAATAAAATAACCTAAAAATAAATAAATAAAAAGAACACATGCACACCTATATACAATATTTACAACTTGGCGAGAGAACTCCAAACCAGACTTGTCCCTCCAACTGTGGAGGGAAAAGTATGACTCCAGGAGTTCCCTGCACTCCTCTCTCAACCGCGTCACTAGGGCTAAACCCAGTGGAGGAAAATAAATTAACTTCGAAAATGATAGAGACCTCATAAAACGCATAATTTTAGTTACCTATTTGTAACTACTGTCTATATTAATACATGCAACCGCTATTTTTATTCATATTGTTTTTAATTTAAAAAACACAAAATATAATTATAATACATGTATATGTAATAACTTAAAAAGTGTATCGTTTATTAATTATAAATATTCATTTTATGATAGTTCTTATGGAATAATATACATTTTATTTTATTTTAATTACACAAACAAATTAAAAAACATATATAATGATGTTTTTAACACCACCGATTCTTCCTTTTTTCCGATGAAATGAATATCTATTTTTGTTTCATTAATTTTAAAGATTATATTAACAACTGGTGCAGATCAAGTCAAAAAGGTTCAACCAAATACTCTCAGATTCAATTTATCGTTTTGAAATTACAAACGACATTTAAAAAGAATAAGGGCTAGAGATTGAAAACAATTACATTCTATTGCTAACAGACAGTAATCTTAGTGGAACAAGTAAATAAAAGTTTTATTTTTTTCCTTGAGGCCGTCTTATACCCATTGAGCCGACCTTTTATTTAATTTTAAACTTTATTTTACTTAACAGTCTTTTGTTTGTTTAAGCTATTTTATCACGCCCTACATCCCTATTATTGAGTGTCCAACGCCCTCCCAACTAGAATAAAAATTCTGCGCCTAAGGTTTTTTTAATGAGAATTTAGAAATAATTTTAAAGCAATGGTAACTTAAATGATTAATAGTTGCGCAATATAAGAAATGTGATCAAACTCGGTTTGTTTGTTTCTAGCTTTATCATTATAAGAATAGTTCATAGAAAATATGTGATATCATGGTATGATTTGATATGTTTCCATTCGTCTCATAGCGATGGTGATGTCTTAAGAGCCGTCCGTCTATGGCGGGACAGGCTGCCTTGGCGGATGAGGTCAATAGGAAACGGTTATGGGATTTCCACTTGGCGAGGGGTCTCTTCAAACAGGATTAGGATGCGGGAGCAAATCTCATTTCTACACCCTCATTTTTTTCAAGCAAAGTTATCCTCCATACTATGATTTCTTCTTCCTGAAAGATTTCACCATTCCCTCTCGTGTTGTAGTTGCAAATCGTTTTAGTATGGACAACCGTGATAATACCGAATCAGAATTTAAACACCATTATCTCTTCCCCAAACAAGAACATTCAAAAGTTGTTTTCGAAAACTAACTAAAACTTTCAGGTGTTTCTTTGTCATTAACTTCTCCTCTTTAAAAAGTTAGCCAAAATGGCATTTAAAAAATGATGGTATCGTTTTTTAATTATCCTTATATAATACCTTTTTTAATTATCTCAAATAGTTGGAGTGTAAAACAGAAAAATATGTTGGTACTAGTTCACAACAGTTCCGCACGGATTACGCATGGTTCATAATCACTTCGATCATACTTGTTCCTGGAATCCCGAATGCGTTCGTGTTTCTCCGAAAGAAAACGAAGGCGACCGATCTCTTGGGCCAGTTACTATTAACTTTCCCGCCATTTAAGTACTTTAACCTTAACCACGTTCAGTTATTTAGCAGGAGCAGATTTACATTCCAAATTTATTCTACACATCATGAAACCTGAATTGAGCTTGTACATATATTATAGTTCTGTAAAAAAGAAATAATAATACATAAAAATCTTTAATTATTACATCTCTGACTGCTATTTCACGATATTATTTTTCTTATAGATGATTTCCACTATTCATTATCTTGAAATTATTACATATTCTTCGTCAGTTGTTTCCCAAATACGTTAATTCCTTTCTCGAAAATAAATACTTTTTTTTTGTACCAATGCCTACAATAATCCCTTTTTTCGGATTACCAAGAAAAATAACTGCGAATAACAATAATTACACATCATAATTACAATTCAGACAGTATATGCATACAAAGCCCCCCCCCCCTTCCACTAGAAAATAGCCCCTCGTATTATTAGAAATCTAAAAAAATACATAAACTAGATAAACGATTGCGCAATTCTAAAAAAGGCTTGCTAAAATAAATTATAAATTCAATTATTCCAACTTTTATTGAAAAACTCGAATAACAAAAAAAAAAGATAATAGATAACTTAAAATTATTTATTATCCAAATGATAAAAAATCTTTTATGCACATTTATAAAAGATAATATACAGTATATGCGTATTTACAGCCACTACATGTAAGCACGTGTCAATAAAAATGTTATTACTAAAAGCTTGTTTTTTAAAAAGGGCTTGAAGAAACTACTCAAACATTATTTTATGTATTTTTTTCTTTTTCTTTCAAAGTAATAACCGTTATAATAGAAATTAATAATTAACTAATTAGTAAATACACAATTTTTTCATAAGGAAGTTCCATAAAGGGTATAGGTTATATTTTTTTCAAAAATGCATGAAAAGGGATTGTATTAGGAGGCAATAGCTGACGTCATAAAAGACGACAACATTCGGCTGTTTTCGGGATTCCATGAACAAGTGTGATCGAAGTGAACCACGCGTAATCCGTGCGGAACTCTTGTGAACTAGTACCAATATGTTTGTCCATAAAATTTGGAGAAAAACAACGTAACGAATGTTGAACCTAATTTTCTTACAGCACTGCTCATTTAACATGACATAAAAGGCTTTAAAAACATATGTTTGTGGTACCAGCTATCAGTTCATGTGTAATCGTGAGGCATAAAAGAGCTGAATGGAGACTGTTCAAAATATGCTATATCATAAGAATCATGCATAACAAATGTTAACACTATTTTCCATGACATTATTCAATTAAAATTATGGATTATAATTCGAGAATGAGTAGTTTCGAGACACTTTTTTAAGTTTGAAGTTTCATATCTGTCCCACATTTGGTTACATCAGTAACAACGATTTCGTAAGAAAACGTAACGAATTTTAACAAAACTACTGGTACTATAATTCGTATAAATTTAATATCATTTATTTTAATTGTTCCTACTATAAATTGAACATATCCGTTACTTTATTATAAACATTTAGAAATCAGGGGGAGTATTTTAGTTGTTTTCCTTATAGGGATTGATCAAAGAAATGGAAATCATCAATTTTTTTTTTCTCATGTTGATTTGAAATATTTATGAGTTACTTTTATCTTCATTATATTCATAGCCATTATATCTTTCCAATTCACTAAGAAGTTTCTTTATTTAAACTGCACTAGTGGTTATAAAAACCGGCACAACTTAAACTTTGTCGTTTTTTCTTTTTCAACAGAAAAAAAAATTGCAATTTTGCTTACCTCAATATAGTGTGACATATGACATAAGTTCTGCTTGTAGAAGATCACAAATAAAGGAGGAAAATTCACTTTAAAAAATCATAATATAAAATAAAGCAAATGAACACTCTTTTAAACAAAAATAAAACATCTTATTCTTTTTTATTTATGAAATCTGAGTCTCGAGTACTTAGTGTTGCCTCCGTTTTCTTGAATAGCGACCTGTACTCTCGTAGGCATACAATGCATAGGGTGTTTACCCGATCTAGAATCTGATCCATTTCACGTACTTGGAGGTCACATAAAGGGTTCTGTTGTCGACGGATGTACTTCCCAAACTGGTCTAAAAGATGCTTTATGGCAATAGGAGACAAACTATATGCGGTTTTTATGTAAAATTCAAGGCGCGACGTTTTTTTTTGCATCCAATAATCTTTCAGAATTATTAAGAAGAATATGGGTACAAATTATAAGCCGGCATAAATTTTGTTAATAGACCATTTTTTAAATATTTCTAGTTGTTTAAAAATCAGAACTTTTAGCCCCACTCTCCGCTACCAGATTTTTTGCATATAATTTTTTACTTTAGATAACCATTCGGTTTAGAAAAAATATATATTTGACATACAGCTACAGTATGATTACAAAATAAGAACAATTAGTGCTGACCTGAAGAGTAAAGAGGGTTCAAATTTAAGTTGAGATTAGTATTTCACACCTCAAGAAATCCTTAAATTTGAATTATTATAGCAATCAAATACGTTAGAACTCGTTTAATGCACTTAGCAATATGTCTTCTTTATTTTAAAGAAGAAAAAAAACAAATCGATTGATACATAATAACTTAGAAACCACGCAGAGCAACGTCAGAAAACAGTAATGTAAAAAATATTTTTTTTTTCCAGCTCTCTGATTAAATTGGAATAACTCTCTGAAATGGGTCCAATATTTTACGGCCTAATAACGCCAAAAAAAAAGTTTCATCGAATATGTTATATCAGTTTACCTACATCCGTAACCTACCCTTGTAAGAAACAGAAAGTTCTATCTGTCATACAAGACATATACATCAAATTTCACTCTTCAACACTCTTTGAACATTTAAGACAAAATAAATGACAACACATATGCAGGATGATATGCAATGCAGTTGCAAATGTATATTAAACTATAAATTATAATATTGTAGTAGTGTTTTATCCAACTATATTTTTCTTTTGTAATGAGCTACATTAGTGACGATCTGTAGTATGGATTTAATCCTTTACTTCTTCACTTGACTAGAAAAGGATGGAAACCTGTAGGAAAAACCTCTTTTTTGTTTTTCAAAGCTGGTGTACAATGCGAATGAAGGGTTCAATGAATTGTAATAATGTGAACTGGACATAAATGGTAAGCTAGGTATATAAAGGAAAAAGCTAAGGGATGTGGCTAATTTAAAAGGCATAACAAGGTACGGGCTAGGTCAGGAGTTATTCAAAAGAGGGCTAAGCTGGGCCCTATCTCAGCCTCAAGGATCATTATTCATCCAGCCAGGGGCAACAACCGATCGATTACCCCCTACATCTCTATGTCCTCATCCTACCATTGTTTGTTTTTGCTATAACGCCTCTGCCTCATCCTCTACAATTTGTGGAAAAGTGAAAAATGGATAGATGAATATAAAATAGTTTATTACAAATTAGTAAAACTACATAATTTTTCAGCTTTTGTATTCAAGTTTTAGATCCTGATTACTTTACCCTTACGTCTAAATTGTTTGGGAAAGATACAAAAGTAACGTATTCCTTAACAAATGTTTGTTTATTTACGGAAAATTTGGCATTTTTGATTATTAGCTTTTACACGGGTGTTACTCAAAAAACTCCTGTTGGACAGAAATGACATTGTTTTTGGTTAACAGTCCAGCTCATAATTGAAAAAAATATGTAAATAAATAAACTAATGTAGAAAGATCCACCTTTCAAAATATATAAATATATCTTACAGCCGAAGCGATCAGGAATCAAAGTACTAGGGTATGGAAGAGAAGGACCAATAAAGAACTGCTTGCAGAAACAGGTCGATCAATATCTCATGATATGAAGGCAAGGGATTTCAGATGTAGTTTGGAGCAATCAATTATATTATTAGCAATCCATTATTAGGAAGCCAATACATAATCATGAATGCCTCATTAAGAAAAGTTATTTAGTAATGTAAAACCGTTATCCGCAATCTTAAAACAAAATGTAAGGAATTCTTCTACTGTTGTGGTATGGATGTGGTTGGATTCCGGATGAGAGGTGAATGTTCTGGAGAGGTGTCTGACGAATTTCTCAGCTTTGTCTTCAACAGACGCTGCCCAGGAACCATCGCATCAAGGGGATGGGAAATATGATGGGATTTTAGGATTTTGTTTGTGATCTTCCATATGGAATTGTCATGAACAGAGAGGGAAGTAAAGGTAAGAGTTGGTGGATTGGGATTTGAAGTTGGCCAATTTCTGCTTTAATCGTTTACTGTAATAATTATAGGAGCGACGATCTGTGGGGTGTCTTGAGCGTTGCCATAATATTCTGGCACGGCGTTTGATGTGAATTAGGTCTATCAGGTATTGAGGTAAATTATTATTACTAGGAATTTTTGAGAAGAGATTCGGGAAGGAAGCATTCCAGATTGCTTGTTGAATATTGGTGGTAAAGCAATGTACGGCATCATCAAGGTCTAGTGGATGAAAACATCAAGGATGTCAGGATTGCGGTTAGGATCAGTGGGCCAGTAGGTAGGTGAGTTGCGTAGAAGGAGGCTGAAACGTTGGGAATTGAGTGCAAACAGCAATGTTCTGCCACTGGGATTCGTGGCTCTTGAATCACATACTTGGCATTTAATTCTGCACCCAGAATGAAGTGATGACCTAAGGAGTTGAGGAAAGAACTGAAGTGGATTTTGGATATGGATCTGTTAGGAGAGCAATATGCTGATGCAAGAGTGACCGGAAAGGAGAAGGTTTTGATTACAATAGCGGTTGATTGTAGGAAATCTTGAGAAAATGATATCTTAACATTTATTTTAGCTTATATTGTGTGCGCATATTCTCCTTTATAAATCTGAAAGTCTATTTGGTGTACCTTTATCGAATGTTTTCATATGAACTTAAGTATACAGGAAATAAAATAAATAAAGCCCCAACTCGGGGCTAGTTGTTATCAAGCTAGGGTAATTTATCAACAATATCTTGAGAGTATTTAGTCAAATTAGTCTGATAATTTTATCAAAATCATGAAGCAAAAGATACAATACAATTTCTCATTGGTGTTTTAGCATCTAATAGTAATCACTTATAACTAAATCACATTTGTAATTTGTATTTTCAGATTATACGTTATATTTGCAATCAACAGCTGATATAGCTAATCAATAGGAATTTTCGTTGAAAATCGAATTTTTTTTTTCTCAGTATTCTGCCTTCTATTAATAAAGCGTTTATTAAATACATCTATGTTTATAGCATTATATCATATATTACAACTGTATTTTTCTGCATGCCATTTACTAAAATATGCATAACCCCTCAGGATTTTCTCCTAAGTCAACGTTACTAAAACCGTTGGAAATCTAAATTGTTGCTTTTCAAAATCACGTAAGTAACTTAAACTGATCACTGGACGAGTAAACTGGGACAAATTTCGTGATGATTTGGAAAACAAACTAGACCTCAAAATCCCGCTAAAGACAAAAGAAGACATTAATGGTGACATAGAAAAACTGACATCATCAATAACAGACAGTATAAATAATAACACCTTTATCAATAAGATTTACTTCCCACAAAATACTAACTTGCCACAGCATATTCGTATCTTATTACAGGAAAAACGCAGAGCAAGATCGAAGTGGCATAGGACTAGATACCCAACAGCTAAATCGCATTACACCCAACTGACTAACAAACTGAAATCAGAAATTAGAAAATACAAAATTCAAAATTTACTAAATTTTACTGAAAAACTTACAACCACTGACAAATCATTATGGATGACCACCAAAAAAACTTCTTAAGTTTCAAGACTTTAATCACCCACTACTTACTGATTCCCAAACCTGGTCCAAATCCGACGAAGAAAAAGCCCAACTATTTGGTCAACATCTCTTCCAAACTTTTAACCCACATCCCGATATCCTTAATTCAACTCACATCAATTGTATTGAAGCAGAACTGGATATTCCTCTCCAAATGTCTCTGCCACCCAAAGCATTTCATCCCATAGAAATATCCAACATCATTCAAAAATTACCTTCCCGTAAAGCTCCTGGACATGACCTAATTACATCCCAGATCCTAAAACTTCTTCCTCGAAAAGCTATCCTATTCCTTACTTACATATATAATGCTGTACTCCGTTCTACATATTTTCCTGATCCTTGGAAACGATCTATTGTTAAAATGATCCACAAACCCAAAAAACCACCAGAATACCCATCCTCTTACCGTTCTATCTCTCTTTTACCCATCATGGGCAAAATCCTAGAAAAACTCATCTTAAAACGCCTGTACCCTATCCTAAATTCTAAACACATAATCCCAGATCACCAATTTGGTTTCCGAGCTTCCCAGTCCACTATACAGCAATGTCATCGTGTGGTAGACGTAGTCTCCTCTGCATTGGAGCGCGGAAGGTACTGTACGGGAGTCTTTCTCAACGTTGAACAGGCGTTTGATAGAGTTTGGCACCCGGGACTGCAGTACAAACTCCAAAAATTCCTACCACCTACCTACTTCCTCATTATCCGTTCCTACCTTACTGATAGATACTTTAAAGTAAATCACAATAACGCCTATTCATCCGTTTTTTCCCAGTCCGCTGGTGTTCCTCAAGGTAGTATCCTAGGTCCTATCCTCTATACAGTTTATACAGCTGACATCCCTACCTGTCCCAACACTGTCATCACCACATATGCCGATGACACATGTATCCTATCAGTAAACAATGACCCAGCAATTGCATCCCAAATGCTTCAATCACACATCATAAATCTAGAAGAATGGTGTCAAAACTGGAGAATTAAAATAAACTCCAATAAATCCCACCAAATTACCTTTACCCTTCGTCGTAAACCAACGACTTCCTGTCCTACAGTTTCCTTTAACAATACTCCACTTATCCCTGTTGAGCAAATCCGATACCTAGGACTCCACCTGGACAAACGACTAACTTGGAATCCTCATACTAGACTGAAACGACAAGAAACCGCTCGACGTTTCCGATTACTTCAGCACTTACTAGACAAACGCTCTAAACTTCCCATTAATTACAAAAGACTCATATACTTGACTATAATAAGACCTATTTGGACTTACGGAGTTGAGCTATGGGGCTCCACTAAACCATCGAATTCCTCTCGCATCCAATCCTTACAATCCAAAATCCTTCGTAAAATCCTCAATGCTCCTTACTTTGTCACTAATAAAATTATCCATAAAGATCTTAATGTTCCTTATGTTTCAGATCTGGCCCAATCCAGATACCTATCCTTCCATAATAAACTTCAGAATCATCCCAACCCTCTCGTTTCTAACCTTGCTTCCTCTTCAATTCCTGATAACCCTCCGAGGCGTCTGAAAAGAAGATGGCCCCGTGATCTCCTAATGTAGTCATATCATTAGAGTGCTACCATTGGGTGGTTGCTCAGCAAGTGTATTCATGTCATTGTATCAATTATGTCCAAATTTACTTGATGTGTTTGTGTAATACATTTGTAAATGTCATAAAGAAATAAAAAAAAAAAAAAACGTAAGTAACTTTCAGAATTCACACTTCATAAAAATTAAATAAAGAAAAACTCCCTAAACATTTTTTTTATCTTGGAGCCTAATTTATTTGCCGGCTTCTGGTTTGTGCCATTCCTGTTTATTATAGGGCCCTAAATTAATGCTAATTTTCTTAAAGCAGGAATTGGCCAACCTTATATCCCAATAATTTAACTCTTACCCAACTTCCATCTCTCCTCATGGCAATTTGTTATGGAATATCACTAAAAAAAAAAACATAAAACCCCATAATATTCAAACACCACGCTGTCAGAGGTGGTGGCTCCTTGACAGCGTTTGACGAAGATAAAGCCAAGGAAGTTTCCAACACCTTTCTTTTACACTCCTCTCTCCTCCCGCCTAAAACCGGACAAAAATCACTTACAAAAACTAACTATCCGTAAATCACCTGGATACGAACTCCTAACCGTTCAGATCCTTCGACAACTCTCTCCTAAAGTAGTCATATTCCTCACTTATATATAAAATAACATCTTACGAACCCACCCACTTTTCGCTTTTATTGAAACATTCCACTATTCTCCTATCTCCAAAACTAGGCAAACCTCCCAACAGCTTAACTTCTTACAAACCAATTAGCCTACTTCCAAAAATCCTTGAAAAGATCCTACCCTTTATAGAATCCCAAAATATTCCTCCCCATCAGTTCGGATTTCGTTCGCAACACTCCACAGTCCAACAAACACTCCGAGTGGTCGATCATATTTCCGCAGCCTTTGAAAGCAAGCAATATTGCTCCGGTACATTTCTGGACATAGCTCAAGCTTTTGACCGGGTATGGAAAGCCGGGCTTCTTTTCAAACTTAAAACCCATCTGTCTCAGTCTTTATCCACTTTCACAAGTATTAAACAACTAATTTGATATAAAATGGTGAGTTTACCAAGGGATAGAACATAAACGTTAGGTTATAAATGGAAAATATTTCAATCACACAGCCTTATGTCTCCAAATTGCACGCAAAAAATAAAAAACCCGTTAACATTTAGTCAATTCAGGCATCATGAGTACAGAAGAAAAACAACAAATGTAACATCACTCCATGACGCCCAATTGCATAATCTTATGGAATATTTACTGATGGAGTACTTAATTCTAATATATATATATTTACATATAAATGACTTTTGAGTATGGATTTACCTGGTTAACTAGTGTTGTGCCTCCCTCAGGATATTTCTGGATCCACCACAGAGACGATGTTCATACTTTTAAAATATTTAAAGAAATGTTTACAGGGTAGAAAAGATACGTTAATAATTTTTTATAATATATTTAAATAATTAAGTATTAAGTAACCTAATTTAGTATAAATTATTTTTATTAAATGCTGTGTGGTTTAATCATTACTACGTGGTACATTTACGCAAAAAAATGGCCTTGACTGAATAAATAGTAAATATTAGGAGGTTATAATCCAGTAACCTTGTTATGAAAAGGTGTGTCTAAGTCACATCGAGTGGTTGTTGTAAGTTGTTTTTTTTCGTGAATGGGTGGGATGTGAATGAGATAAACAAAGTTTTCGACCTTGGCAGCACCCAGGACACTTTTTAAGGTCCTCAAAACTGCTAAATTTTCGCACTTCCTTTTGTGGGTTTTCTCCCATTTAGACAACAAAATGGCAAGTTGTAGACAAAAAAAAATTATATATTTAAACTTGATTAAATTTACTAAAATTTGACACCAGAATAGGCTTAATAAACCTACTTGGTTATGATCACCTACAGCTACAGCTTTTCACAATTTGGTAAATTTTAAACTAAGATAATTTTCATGTTTTATCTTACGCAATTGTCTTCATATTTTAAATAACCTGTCTGATACGAATCAGTAAAATGCTGGGATGGAGGAGGAGATGGGAGATTTGGGGGTTGAGGGGGAGTCATCTGTCACAACCAGTTGACTTCTTCTTCCCTTACTATCTCTTGTGTGCTGCTAAGCGTTGAGTAGCTGCCTCTGACCATCTTGTCCAGTGGTCAAACATCTGTCCTGTGCAAGCCTTCTCATCTCCGGCATGGTGCTTCCTCTCGCTGAGTCAATTCTCTCATTCAAGTCTGCATACATGAGCCTTGGCCTGCCTTGAGGACGCCTTCCTCCCGGCCTTGCTTCTAGAAGCAACTTGGACTTAGGGTCAACTCAAATTCTGTTAACATGCCCGAACCGCTTCAACTGTCTTTCTTCAATCGTTTCTAGGACGGATCTAACTCCTAGTTCATCTCGCACCCTTTCTTTCTTTATTCGATATCGCCTGGTTTTCCCTAATATTTTTCGAAGGAATCTCATTTCCGTTGATACTACCTTGCTCGCATGACGATCCAAGAGTGTCCATCTTTCCGATCCTGATAGGAGCACTGGGAGAAAAACTGATTTGAATAGCAGAATCTTCGCTTCCATGCTCAACTCTTGCTTTCCAATGAGTGTCATAGATATTTGGTAGTATCCATTGGCCTTTTGGACTCTATTCATGACCTCCTGGTATATTCTTCCATCCCTGCCGATCATAGTTACCAGGTAGCACTAGGTATCGGTTTACTCAAGGGTCTCTCCATTGTAAGTAATTCTAAGATCCTCGCTCCTACGTCCAACACACACCACCTTGCTTTTCGAGGGATTGATCTGCATGGTTCTGAGTTCATCTTGCCTCTCATCCACATCGACCTGGAGCGATTCAGCAATATCCGATATCAATACCATATCATCTGCGTACAACAATACCTGTGCCAACACTGGGGTCATATTCCAGTATCCCACTATTGGCCTGAGTTTCCCCCTTTTACAAAATTTCCAAATGGAATCCATGAAAATCATAAACATTAGAGGGCACAGGCTGTCGCCCTGTTTAACTCCCCTAAAGAAATGGAATGACCTGGACTCAATGCTGGCTAGCCTTAAAAGGTGATCCTGGAGGCTTTGTGTATCTCAGTCACATCCCACCCATTCACGAAAAAAAACAACTTACAAGCACCAATCGATGTGACTTAGACACACCTTTTCATAACAAGGTTACTAGTTTATAACCACCTAATATTTACTATTTATTCAGTCAAGGCCATTTTTTTTTTTTTTTTGCGTAAATATACCACGTTGTAATGCTTAAACCACACAGCATTAATTAAAAATATTTTATACTTGATTAGGGTTACTTAATACTTAATTATTTAAATATATTATAAACATTTATTACCGTATCCTTTCTACCCTGTAAATATTTTCAAAAGTATGTACATCGTCTCTGTGGCGGATCCAGAAATTTTCTGAGGGAGGCACAACACTTATTAACAAGGTAAATTCCATACTCTAAAGTCATATATATATATATATATATATATATATATATATATATATATTATATATAAAGGACTCGTCAATCCCATTCCTCTTGAAAATTTAAAACATCAAACGCTTAGTTTATGTTAAACTAATACTAGTTTCCAAAAGTGTCCTTTGTTATTGCACGATTATTGAGGCTTTATTTTATAGAAGGTTGTAGGTTTTAGGACATTTAATTCTAGGAATTAAAATACTGTATAGACAGCACGGTGGCTGACAATATACATAATTATTATTAGGGCGACCTCCCATCCAACTACCTACTGTGATTGACGTTGGTTAACTTTTATTACCTGTTGCAAGCGCCTTAAGGTTCTATTAAGGTGGTACTGCTCATAGCAGACACCGCCATTCCTGGCAGCCAACCGTTTTTGCTTGTGTATTAGGCTGAAACTGCTCAAGATCACGATTGAATTATAAGATTAGCTTATGCCTTTAGTACAGATATCAACCAACCTACCCACCATCTAAAATATCATGGTTTCTTCTAATATCTTAAATTGAAAACATCAACCTCATGATAGGAAGAATCGTCCACTTATTACGACAAGTCGTCAAGTACTTAACTTTTCATAGAATTAAATCAGTAAGTACTCCATAAGTGTATGCAATTAGGCGTCACGGAGTGATGTTCGATTTGTTTTTCTCTTTTGTCCTCATGATGCCGGAATAGACTAAACGTTGACGGGTTTTTTATTCTTTCCGTGCATTTTGGAGATATAAGGCTGTGCGATTGGAATATTTTCCATTTATAACCTAAATTTAATGTTCTATCTCTTGGTAAACTTTCCATTTAATATCAATATTAATTGTTTAATAGAATTTATTTGTCAATTAAACTTTTATGAGATAAAATTTATTCTCACCTTCCGGAGGGAGGGGAGAGGGGAAAGCACGCCCCACGCACCTCTTTTGGATTCGCTAGTGTTTTTCATAACAATGAAGCCACAATTTTTTATATATATTTGGTTTGTTCTTAAAATATATTTGATATTATTAATTAAATTTTTATCTTTCCACTTCAATACTCTTTTATCCTCCTGGACTGTTCTTGCTCTTCCTTTGTCCATTTTCTCCCTTGTCTCTCCCTTCTCCCCACAAGAACCTCAACCTCTTTTATTTTTTTTTTTCAAAAATCTCTCTATCCAAGCAGTCATCTGTGATTTTCAGCCTACCCAGTTCCTCTTTTATTTGTTTTACATATCCCCCCATACTTTTATAGATGCAGAATTTGAAGAAAATTTTCTTGTTTAAACTCTCCTCGTTCATTCTGACCATATGCCCGTAGAACCTCAGCCTTCTGATAACTGTTTCTATATATTTCTTTATTTAATTTTCTCCTTATTATTTACTAATTAAAATAAATAATTAATAATTAAGATATATGTAAATTTCATTTAATTACCATGGAAATATTTAATTTTCATTTAATAATATTTTTAAAAAATAGTATTCATTAGTTTCTCTTACCTCTCGTTTTAATGCCCCTCTTCGTTTTAATGCCTCATTTTTTTTTCTAACGTGGTCGTCTTTCCAATAATATACCATACGTATACATACATTACTACTCTTATTTCCCAACCTGTGAAACAATTCTCCATTTTTTTTCAAGTTGATTCCTATAAAAAATTTTCATAGTTTGTTTTTATTAATTTCTTACAAAGTAATGATGACTTCAAATAAACCAAATTAAAGGTAATTTCGAGGGAGCCATTTGGGAAATTCGGCATTCAAGCCCTGTCAGGCAAATTCAATGACGGCAAGCTCATATTAAAGAATATTTTATCGTACATTGATAAAACGATTTCAATCTAAATCGTCAGAGCCGTTTTCGAAATAATTGTAAAGATGTATAAAATCGGTTTTATAAATGTCACTTCGAGATTGTCGCTATTAGTGAAAAAGATGATGTATTACCCTATACCTACATCAAATACGTAATTTCAGTCTCAAAGGAGGCATAGTGGCGTAAATCCAAAAATTAGTTGTGTGCTTTTTGAAAAGTTGTTATTGATGTCGGAAAATAGCAAGTTTGCCTACCTGACATGTCCCTCAACATGATATCAACTACACCAGCTCGCTCCACAGTCGTTTATTTCCTGCTATCCCATCCCACGGAATATTCGTACCAATAGTTCTCTTGAACTTTTTCTTTAGCACACGAACTAATATAGTGTCTCACACCACTATTAATTAAATTTCATATTAAATAAATTTTTAGCTATCATAAATATTGTTAGCATATTTATATTCATAAATATGACGACAGGGAATTATGTTTTAAGTATGTGAATTTTATTTCAATACGTTTATACATTTGTATGCAAGTATCGATCATGTCAAAGTCGGCAACTGATCCTAGCTGACGGTTAAGTAACAGAAACCTCAATGTTTTTTTTATTAGATTTTAGAGATTTAATTTGTCATTTATGAAAATAAAACATTTTTATCATTATTGTTAAATATGTTTTTCTAAAATTGTTAAAATTGATACATCTAAATTAACTTTTCAAGATCTTCTCCACACTTGTCTATAAACTCTTCTGACATTGTTTTTTTTCAACATCTACATGTCCATGAGGGTCAAATTATAAATGTTTAGTCCGTGGGCCAGACCCCCTTACCGTGCACCCCCCCCCCACATCCCTATAAATTGCATATCGTTGTGTTCCTTGTGACAATTTATTAAAAAAAAGCCAATGTTCCCACAAAAAAAAGTGAACGAACTGCCCCAAAATGGCGTCCAAACATGGCGGATTGACGACTTTGACTTTAGTTAGTTTTTTTGTTACTGAGAATCAGCATTTGGCTTAATTTCATCATAGTTGGTCTTTTATTAAAGCTGGATAGTCAGAGAATAATAAAACATGAAAAAATATTAAAAACTAATTGGTTTAGGCATTAAAAAAAATCGGTAAAGTCAATTTTTTTTACAAAAAAATTTTCAAGTTGAAAATCAAGCGTCGTTTGTAATTAAACGGTCAACAATAATGCAAAACGTGCTGAAATAAAACATCTGGAGAATACATTTCTCTTTCTAAAACACTGATTACTTTTTAAAATATTTGAAGTAGTTCCGTAGAAAATGTACTTAAGCGGCAGAAAAGCGCTACTGGCGTAGGTGCCTTCAGGCCTCTACCACACCACTCAGTACTCATAAATGGCTTAGTTATAGTGCTATAATAACGTTTTTGTTATATTATATTGATTGTATTAACGAACAAATATTAATACAATAATTTAATTGTCAAAAAATTTTTTTTTTAATTTATTATTATTTTTTTATTTATTTTTTTAAATTTAACTTCCTTTATTCTATACGGAGGTCGCTTAAGAAGGCCTCTATTATAAAAATTATATAATTATAATAATAAAACTTAATTCAAAAATACTTTGCAGAATATCTTGAATTTTTTATTTAATATTTGCAATTTAACATTTTGTTTTATATATTTACTGATCCTTAGAGGTAATTTAAATTGTATATACTTCCCCGGAAATGAGTCATATTAATATCTGTTTTATAAACTAAAATAATATATACCTAATCTGAACTACTTTTAATGAATAGGTGATGGATTGTTTAGTAAAATTCATATATCGCTATTAAAAAAAACATTTTTATTTCCTTTATTTTATTCGGAAGTTGGACCATATCACAAAAAATACGAACTTTTAATATTAAATGCATTATTCTCTCTGCACAAAAGAAATATGGAAAGGGCGAAGCTATAAGTTCTTCTAGGTAACTGGAACTGATTGTTAGTATTTGGTCTCAAAATGAGGGAAAACGCGAAATTGAAGCCAAACATTGGAAAAATACATTAAGCGAACGACAAAGGAAGTGCCAAAATTTCGGAAAAGAAAACAAGGATCAGTATCCGTTATATGGCTAAACGAATATATAGTAGACAGATGAACAGAATATTTCAAGATGCTGCTAAAAGAGGGTCAAAATGCTTGATGAGTTTGGATGATATTAAGCAGGTTTATTATGGTGAAGACCATTTCATCAGCAAGAAAGATTTGTTCTAAGCAATTGGCAAGTCAGCTGGTCTGGACGAAGTAACCCGAAATGCTGTGCGTACAAAGGCTACAAATGTATTAGAAAATGATATGAAAGGACTGTAGTTTTGTCCCTTTACAGGAAATGAGATACTAGGAAATGTTATTCGAGATTCCTTACTGTTTATAGTACCAAAGAAAGTCTACTCAAGAATCGTAGAAGCTAAAATAAGAAATATTGTCGATTGTCTGAGCGATATGGATTGAGAAACTCAAGTTGAACATTGGAACATAAGTTGCAAATTGGAGCTGTCTTCACTTTGAGGTAGGTTGTAGAGAAGTCCACAGAGAAAGAAAAATGGTTCTCTATCTGCTTAGTGCCTCACACTTTGGATTGATCTAATATCTACTAGTCTTTCACAAAAGCTCGTTTTCCTTTCAGATTCCTTCAAAAATCTTTTGCAATTGCACTAAACAGGAGGAGAGCTATTTTCCTTTATCGATAGACCTCTCTATAACCTGCTTCAAAGTGAAGATAGTCCCAATGTGCAACTTCAATAGCAATCTAAAATAAAGTGGTTTTCACCATTATAAACCTCGTTTACTTCCTCCAGACCTGCTTGCCAATTGCTTAGAACAAATCTTTCTTGCTGATGAAATGGTCTTTACCATAATAAACCTGCTTAATATCATCCAAACTCATCAAGCATTTTGACCCTATTTTAGCAGCATCTTGAAATATTCCGTTCATCTGTCTACTATATATTGGTTTAGCCATATAACGGATAACTGATACTTGTTTTCTTTTCCGAAATTTTGGCACTTCTTTTGTCGTTCACTTAATGTATTTTTCCAATGTTTGGGTTCAATTTCGACTTTTCCCTCATTTTGAGAGCAATACTAACAATCAGTTCCAGTTATCTAGAAGAACTTATATCTTCGCCCTTTCCATATTTCTTTTGTGCAGAGAGAATGCAGAGAGAAAAATGAATTTAATCTTAAAATTTCGTATTTTTTGTGATATGGTCCAACTACCAAAAAAAAATAAAGGAAATAAAAATTATTTTTTTTAATAGCGATATATGAATTTTACTAAACAATCCATCACCTATACATTAAAAGTAGTTCAGATTAGGTATATATTATTTTAGTTTATAAAACAGATATTAATATGAACAGTATATATTTCAGGGGAAGTATATACAATTTAAATTACCTCTAAGAATCAGTAAATATATAAAACAAAATGTATAAATTGCAAATATAAATAAAAAATTCAAGATATTCTGCAAAGTATTTTTGAATTAAGTTTTATTATTATAATTATATAATTTTTATAATGGAGCCCTTCTTAAGCGACCTCCGTATAGAATAAAGGAAGTTAAATTAAAAAAAAAAATAATAATAAATAAAAAAATAATAATAAATTAAAAAATTTTTTTTTGACAATTAAATTATTGTATTAATATTCGTTCGTTAATACAATCAATATAATATAACAAAAACGTTATTATAGCACTATAACTAAGCCATTTATGAGTACTGAGTGGTGTGGTAGAGGCCTGAAGGCGCCTACGCCAGTAGCGCTTTTCTGCCGCTTAAGTACATTTTATACGGAACTACTTCAAATGTTTTAAAAAGTAATCAGTGTTTTAGAAAGAGAAATGTATTCTCCAGATGTTTTATTTCAGCACGTTTTGCATTATTGTTGACCGTTTAATTACAAACGACGCTTGATTTTCAACTTGAAAATTTTTTTGTAAAAAAAATTGACTTTACCGATTTTTTTTAATGCCTAAACCAATTAGTTTTTAATATTTTTTCATGTTTTATTATTCTCTGATTATCCAGCTTTAATAAAAGACCAACTATGATGAAATTAAGCCAAATGCTGATTCTCAGTAACAAAAAAACTAACTAAAATCAAAGTCGTCAATCCGCCATGTTTGGACGCCATTTTGGGGCAGTTCGTTCACTTTTTTTTGTGGGAACATTGGCTTTTTTTTAATAAATTGTCACAAGGAACACAACGATATGCAATTTATAGGGATGTGGGGGGGGGGGGTGCACGGTAAGGGGGTCTGGCCCACCGTGTAGTTGCTCCAAGTTGCCCCCTTCTGTTATTTTAAATTTTATATACAATATTTCTTTAAAATTCAATCAACATTTGATTTATCTTTTAAGCTGATTTACTGATATTATTTTTATTTAGAAATCGAGTAGGAAATTGTTTGATATAATCTTGTCATCAAATTAAACAACTACGTAGGAGAAATTAGAATACCTCATAAAAGTAATTTCTGAACGCATAAAATGACCTAAAAAATAATCAGGAGTCCTTTTTCATAAATTATCAATTTTCTTTCAGTTTTAACAATTTATGCAATAGTTTCTGCCATCTACCCCGCTGTGCAACATATCTTTTATAAGCTAGGTTATGCACATACTCAGCTGGCTTAAAAATGTGTACTTCCCTTGAAAACTCGGATTAGATATTTTTCACGATCGTATTATTTTCCCTTATTAAATATTTTAAATATGTTTAAGTTAATTTAAAAATATGAAAATACTACAGAGTTGAATAACGCTGAATAGCCAGAGAACTGCATTAATTATAATAAAATGCAATTTATTTAATGTAAAGAAAATGTTTAAATTGTTCTTGGAACTGTTTGATGGGAATAAGCGATGCTCTAGGGCAGGGGTCTCCGAACATTTTAGCCTAAGGGCCCACAATGACTCCTCCATTAAGCCCTGAGGGCAACGGTTAATCCTCCACAGCTTCCCAGGGTCAAAGCATAGCTCATCACATCAACATGCACCAATAATTAACTACGGTTAATGTGATCAGTTTAAGTATATATATATCAGTTATTGTATTTCATGATCGGTGGTTAAATAAAAAAACTGCTGATTATTATTTACTTATTATTAGAGAGCAGATTTCCATATTATAGCACTTTTTATTCGCTTGCGTGCAAAAACTCCGTACCCGAATATCTATACGTTTCAGGACCTGTAGAATAACATATTTAAATTTTATATTGCAACGAAATTGAACGTTTTGCCGTTAATTGAACGATTTTGATTTTTGTTGCATTAAATTGCACATTTTTGCAATTTTGTGCTAAATTAGACAATTTATAAATTCAAATGTATAGGTAAATGTGTTAATATTTATTTTACTGTATTGCAATATTCAAAATAGAAAAATGTAAGGAAGGAAAATAATTCTGTGTGAAGCAAAAATCGTATTCATTACAAAAGGGAGAAGTAAACACACGTGAAATCTATTCTTGGAATAGAACTTGTCTAAAGTATTGGACAATAAAAAACTGCATTCCTAGCTGTTTTGTTAGTAAGGAATTTGTAGTTATTGTTTAAGCTTGAATCCTCACACAACGTTCAACCCTTCAGTATCTCTTCTGACTTCGAATTGATTTGTAGAAATTTCATTCTTTTAAAAAAAAAAAAAATTGATAATGCTGAAAGTAAAATCTAGTCTCCCGTCAAAAATTAAAATCGGATATAAAAATACTCTGATTTGAAATGTGAGGACAAAGAATTTGATGACAAATTCTATACACCTTATGAAAAATCGATCAGGTGATAGGAAATCACTGAAAGACGCTCAATTTTTTTTTTTTTATTTAGAGATATAATATTCTGTCTCCTGGACAATAATTATAGTGATAAATGAACACATTTACACCATGTATACAGAAAATACAAAAGTAAGATAATAATAAAAAAGAACTATGTACAATAAAAAAATAAACTAAAGATAAGTAAATTAAAAACATAAAAACACAGTCATACTTATATACAATATATACAATCAGGCAGAGAACCCAAAGCCAAGAGGCTTCTTCCTCCAACCATAGAAGGAAAAGCAGGACTCTAAGAGATCCCCGCGCTACTATCTCAACCGCGTCACTGATGCTAAAGCCAGCGGATATAGACGCTCATTAGGGGAAAAGTAAGAAAACAATATTCTTATCAAAGAACGTAATCCCCAAAATTATTTTTTTTTGGTGATATAGAAAAACATCTTCAACACTAATATTTGAACACTTGAAAATGTCCAACATTACAGTATATTTTAATTTGTTTTAATATTTAAACAAAATCGTTTTGGAATGTATAATATTGGAAATTTCAACTCAATTTAAAAATAAAGTTTTCAGCATTATTTTTAATATAAGTTAAATAACTAAAATTGGTCTGGTCTATATAATATATAGGTACCTATAATTCCTGCCTTAATTTATAATTTATTCCTTCAAACTTTCAATGTTCTGCATTATTTGATATTAGTGGTTATTATAATAGTTGACTATAATCTGGAATTTCATTTTCAATGTTACATTTTAATTATTTTTTTTTTATCTTTCGATTTACTCAAGATCTGATAATATTTCGATGTACTAATTAAACAATATTGATGATTTTACAAGTTTTAGGTGTTAATTACACAATTGATTGATTTTGGACATTTTGAGTTTTTTACTGCTCGTTTTCCGGATTTTTACTGCACGAAAATCCGGTCTGTACTTATTATAAACTTTACTTAGAGCTTTAGTGTCGGATTGGCGGTGCTGGAGCCCTGTAGTTTGGAGGTCTTTCTTGCTCGAGGGTTAGAGGCGTCACGCCTGAGAAAGGGACCTCTACCGCTGGCTCAACCTCTAACATGAAAATTCGGGGTCCATCATGTAAATATCTCAATTATTCAGGAATGAATAATGTCTTTCTTGATAGTAGGCTTTTATCAGTCTCAGAATGACTTTATGATCCAAATCTGTCATTCTATGAAACTATATTTTATAATAAAGAGAAGAAAAAAAAATCTATAAATAATAGATTTGAAATGTAATCATACATTAATTATTAGTTTATGTTATTTTTTATCTGTTTGCTATTGTTTATTATTCATCATAGAATACACCTTATCTAGTTAGGTATATACTACTTACCATCGTTTTATTGCTTGTTAGTTAAGTTTTACAAATTTTTAATGTTTATTAAAACTTAACTTTTGTTTTTTATTTTTAATGAGTGCAGAACTGGGAAAAAAATGTTCAAAGGTAATCATGTAAATATGAAAAAAAAAAAAGAGGAAAAATCTGGCGGTTGAGATAGATCCTGTGCTATGTTCCTTGCCTCGCGTTTCAACGGCGAGTAGGGGGTTCCAGGAACCGCATTTATTTGTATTTATATATATTTATATCGGTCCCAGAAGGGAACCGATCAACTTAAAATATATTAATTGTGCCAGTCTTCTTGTTCATCTTCCCTCTCTTCCTTTCTTGGCCCCTTGCCGGCCGCTGTAGTGTTTTACTCCATTTTATAAACCAGTGAATCACAAGTTTTTTGGAAATCACAATGGAACTCACAACACGAAATTTGAACTGGCCAGTCTTGTCTCTCACGCTACGTGAGCGTCTACGCTTCAACAATGGCGGCGTCACAACAATGACTGAGGCATACATGCAGCATTTCCGAGATAACAGCTGTGATGTGCTTACTTGATTTGATTCAAATATAAAGTTTGATGTGTTCCCTAAACAAGCCGCCCACCTAAATTAAGCTACGCTAATTTACAATGAAAACAAAAAGCGTAACATAGTGCTGTGATGTGCTAATACAAATTTGGTAATACAAAATAAAAAAGCTTGTCATCTTGTTTGATGAAATTAAAATAAGCAATCATGATTAATTAAGGAAGTTAATGGTAATTGTAAATAAAATATAAAAAGAAAATAATCGCACTTTGATTGGTCAAAATAACAAAATTGGTTAAACAAAACACGATTGGTTAAACAAAATAAAGAATTTTGGCACTTATATTTATAAAACTAAGATTAACAACGAATATAAAAGGAAATAAATTGCTTAAAGAATATACAAATAAAATATATACAACTAAGAGGGAGAGTAACCATCACTAATGAAAGGGAAACAATGGATCGAACGACGCAAGAGACGAACAGAAACCTACCATATGGACTTGTTTAAGATAGTGATTGCTCTACTGACAAGATCTGGTCGGACATTCTGGTCATGCTGGAAGTAGGTGATCGATGATCGGAGTGAGTGATAAATGATAAGATGCTCTAAGCGTAAAAGCTACTTTGGAGTTGACCCTTCATGGTGATGTTTCCATTGCTGACGATCAAAGTGGTTTGGGAGTTTCGAACGATAGCTGCCTCGTTCATTGGAGTGTTTTCAGGTGTTTACCCAAGACTTTTGATGTCGAGGTGACTGATGAAATCGCCTTTCTTGGCGCTGAGACTTCTGTGAGAGTAAATAAGCCTCGAATGATTGCTGTGTCTGGTGGTGCGTGACTGAATGCTAAATTTCGTGCTGCTGCACTAAATATTGTCGCGGTAGTTGCCGCATTGAGTGCTGGGCCAAGTGCGTTAGATGCTCTTGGGAACGCTGCTTCGCAGAGTGATGTGGCGATATTTGCTTTGCCAAACGTGGTGGAAACTGCTGTTGCGCCAAGTGTTGTGTCATATGATGTGATGGTTTTTGATTCCGAACGTGCTGTCGAGAATGCTGCTGCGCTGAGTGCTGTGCCATATTCTGTAATGGTTGCTGTTTCCGAATGTGTTGTCGAGATTGCGGTTTCATTGAGTGCTGGGTTTGGAGTAGAAACTGGTGTTGCTTTTGCAACTGATAATTCTGCCTTTGCTGCTGTACCTGTTGCTGCTTCTGCTGCGGCGAAATGCTTAATCGATGGTTTGGAGAGGACATGTAATGCTGTATTGGTTGACGGATGGTATTCTGGACTTGCGATCGCTGTTCTCTTTGAACCGCTACATCCGAAGTTGTCGTGTACCGTACGTGAGGTTTGGAACTCAATTTGCCATTTCTGTTGTCTACAAAAGTGGTTTTATTAGAAATAGGGTTTGGCATTAGGAATGCGTGATCTCTTTTGTCCACAGGGCATTGACTTAAGGACAGAAGAACATTGACTGCTGATTCATCTTGCTTCGATAAGGTACTAAAAGATGGAACAGTAGTTGCTTGTGGTCCAATTGTTTCCACAGTTTCGCCGCCCACCTTTATCTTGTCCGGATTGTCAGTTGTATCTATTTTCTGCCCTTTGATACTTTGCTGGAATCCAGTGAAGAGCGAAGATGGAGCTGGAGTTGAAAGGCATGTTGTCTTCCCCATTACTACTAAGCCAAACACTGTTGGCTGAAGGAATAACTCGTCAACACCGGAGCTGAATGGAATTCCATTGATAATGTGAGGATATAGATCAATGCCGATCAAAAGATCGATGGTGCCGGGTGTATGGAAGATTCATCTGAAAGCTGGATATCCAGATAATAGCTGGATAACATAGGTTTCAATGGAGTGCTGGGAAGTAGTGGAGTGATTGAGTTCACAACGATGGCTTTTGTGATGAATTGCTCGTTGCCGAAACGTGATTGCAGAGTGCATTCAATTGATCCGTTTGGCGTCACGACTGGATTACCACCAAGACCAGCGATGCTAATGTTTAACGGATTGGTCTTGAATCCAAGCTTGCTTACAATGGCTTGTGAGATGAAGGAGTGCTGGCTTCCGGAGTCTATTACTGCTCGGATTGTGTGCAAACTATGCTCAGGGTCCAAAATGTTGAGTTGAGCCGTTCCTAGTACATAATAGGATTCAGTGTTATGGTGTTGGGAAGTTGAGCCAAATCCTGCAAAATGTGTAGAAGTAGGAGTGCTTTGTGCATTTGATTGAACCTCGTGCAGTAAGACTGTGATGCCGAGCCTTGCAGAAACGACATGTAAACTTTGACTTGCACTCTGATGTCTTATGATTTTGGCGAAGACAATTCTTGCAACATTTCAGACTGCTAACGAATGCTATGCGATCTTCCACGGAGATGTTGCAAAAATTAAAACAGCCGGGCAGATCATGTTGTTCTTTGCAGAACGGACAACAGCGTGGTGGACTTTGGTATCTGGCTGTCCGAGGAGTAGAGAAAGGTGATTTTATGCTGCTTAGGAGAATTGCTGGAATTTCTGTTAGGTGGGTTTTAGTATGTAGAAACTCGAAGTTCTGTACTTCGGTGATCCACGACTTGGAAATTGTGAGTGCTGGTACTGTGCTTTAACCCGATCGTCTTGAGTAGTGCTTGAAGAGAAAGCAACGTCTCTGGAGATTGTGAGGGCTATCTTCCTTTGTCTGACGAAGGTGATTACGTCGTCTACTGTTGGGAATGTGCTTGTTGAGGCCCTTGCTATCTCAAATTGCCTTCGAGTCTGCGAATCGAGAGCCCTTAATGCCAGAAACGCCAACAGAACCTCGGATGAATGTTCCAAGTTGAGAGCCTTATAACCTTGAATGTTGTCGGCTACACCTATAAGGAAGTTCTCATAATTCTGCAGCTCGTTCCTTGTATTTTTGGTTTCAAAATCCAATATCTGCTGAAGAAAATATGTCGCTAGTACCCTGGGATTGTCATAAGTTTGCATCAATTTATCCCAAGCTAGAACATATGACCTATCTTCTATTGGAATATTTGAAACCAAAGCTGCGGCTTCACCCTTTAGTGCCCCAAGTAGGTAATGGAATTTTTCGGTGTTGGTGAGTGATGTGTGGTGATGGACTAGTGATTCAAAGGTGTCCTTAAAATGGGTCCAATTCTTTATTTCACCAGAGAAACTTGGTATGGGTATCTGCGGTAAATAGGCCTTAGCGCCAATTGTCCTGCTCGTGGTAGGTTCTATAGAACGATTTACAGGATCCTGAACTGCTGGATTCAATTCCGCTGCTAGCTTCCGATTTATCTGGAGCATAATAGATTTTGCTTGTATTATTTCACTCCTACAAGCGTCGTAAATCTCCTGCATACGTACACTCGGGAAATCTTCACCCGCTAGAGCGTGAATGGTGTCACATTTCTCCCATTTTTCCATAAACAGCGCCCAATCGGAATTTGCAGCATCTAGTTGAGCTTCAAATAATGGAGCTTTCTCAAGATCCGAAAGTGCTGCCGAACCATAATCTGAACATCCCACGATGTTCCGGTGTAAACCTCTGAGCTGTCGCTCCAGGGTAGTGATTTGAGTGTTGTAATCAGTGTTAACTGGTGGCATTTTCATAAGAAAAAACGACGAAGCAAGGGGGTTCAAGGAAGAGAGAACCGATGAACACAAAGAAGACTGCAATGTAATAAAGAGAATAGAGAGACAACTATAAACAAAACAAACCAGGCATGAATGTGCTAAAGAGACCATGCAGAAACTGCTGTAAGAAAAAAAATCGCAATTTAAGCAATAAAAATTTAAATGAATGAAAAATGAGGTATCTAATTATAAACCATACACATATATTTATAATCAAATTAATTGCTTTTAATTTGATATAGAATGCTAAGTTATAAAATATGTGTGTATATATAAGAATAAACATCAAATGAGTGCGTGATGTTTTTATCCAATAGAAGTTGCTATAACAAAGAGAAATTAAAAGACTGCTACCTCTTTATTTAGTGAATGAATCAATAATGAATGCTTAACTTAATGGCTGGACATTAGATATTAACATTGAATGATTATGATTACTATTAAAATACTTATTAAAGACAATAAGTGCTAATTAATTTCTGATAATATACAAACTAGTAATGTAATTCAGTAGATAAATCAATAAATAATTTGAATACAAAAAAAAATTATTAAATGCCTGGTAAATAAATGTTTCTCAATTAAGGTAGTGGTTGTTTTAAAGAGGGCTACAAAAATGATAATTCATAACTGATATGGATTCATTATGCATCAAAACCTAATTCAAATATCAGAAAAAGAAATAGGCCAATGAATAGAAATTAATTAATTAATTGCTGAATTTGATGTGATAAATAATATAAGAGGTAATTACAAAACTAAAATGAGAACAAATATAAATATGAGTGCCAATATACTACGTTTAACCTGAATGACATAAGAAAATTTTGTATGATTTAATCATTAAAGATTTTAATGATATCGGGGCTCGGTGGACCATATGTTTGATTTATTATTAAAGATTTTAATAATATCGGAGCCCGGAGGACCAAATGTTTACTTTACTATGCCAATCCCTTCCAAGACTGTCAGGGATATTGTCATAATAATTCTGCTTTAAGAGCTGGTGAAAATTTATTGCTGTGGACTGTAAAATTAGAGGAGTTAATGGATTAAAGAAGTGAATGAGTAAAATTGATTGCTATATTTTATTACATGTATTTTATAAGGATGTTAAATATAGGGGGGTTGGGATACTTGCATTTTTTCTTTTCTTGTTGTGCCAGTCTTCTTGTTCATCTTCCCTCTCTTCCTTTCTTGACCCCTTGCCGGCCGCTGTAGGTTTTCACTCAAGTTTTATTAAACCAGTGAAATCACAAGTTTTTTGGAAAATCACAATGGAACACACAAACACGAAATTTGAACTGGCCAGTCTTGTCTCTCACGCTACGTGAGCGTCTGCGCTTCAACAATGGCGGCGTCACAACAATGACTGAGGCATACATGCAGCATTTCCGAGATAACAGCTGTGATGTGCTTACTTGATTTGATTCAAATATAAAGTTTGATGTGTTCCCTAAACATTAATGATGTATTTAAATGTTAGATACCACAGACCCCCTACTGTAGTATCCTAGATTGAACCATATAATTTTATTGGATTTCATTTCTAGAGGTATCATGTTTTTAAATTTACTATTTGTATTTATATCTTATTGGTGGAATGTAAGGTAGATGGTAAAAGTACTAAGATGGTTTACAAACTAATATATTTACAAATTCAAATAACCAAAAACATATATACAATGATATTAGGAGAATCATACAAGAGGAGAATGCCTGATGTTTGATTAAAGTTACATGTATTCTGTTGATTCTATTAATTGACGATTTATGGTTGCCAACACAAGTTTACATCTGTATAACTAAATGAGGGTTATTACCTAGCTGGTTCATCATCATCTTCGAGTCTCCTTCCATGTCGCTCTCCTCAGCCTCCGTCTTCCTCCCAGTGTTCAACCGTCCTCGCTTGAGTCCCAACTTGGAGTGTCCTAGCCTGAGTCCCAGCTATCAGTCTCTATCTTGCTCTCTCGGCCACTCCTGATCAAGTGTCTTCCTCCAAATCCTAACCGTCCTAGCTTCCAGTCATGCCTCTCCCTTTTTGTACTTTTTCCTGATTGGCTGAATATTCCTAGCCTAAGGGATGACCACGCCCTCTCCCCCAGGCCAAGGTATTTCCACTAACCAGGTATATTTTACGTATTTCTGGAAGGTGTTAATGCTCTTTGGATCCTGTTTAAACACTCAGTTGTCGGTCTTGGTTGGTGGTTCTTAAGGGTTTTTATTACCACTTACAAAAGGTTGACCTCGTGGGTCGTTACCCTAGCTCAGGTACCGCCAGATGTGAGCACTTACGATATTTATACCTTTAAAATAACTAAATGAATTCCACCGGCGGTCTTTACAATACCTAGCACTTGGAAAAATGCTCAACCGTTGGCCTTGAAATAGTACTTCATTTCAAAGCACTCAACCCTTCATGGGTTGTAGTGGTATAGGTTTTGTTTAGCACCAAACGTAATCATTGAAAGAATTTTACAATTACCACTTTTGTAGACCGCAGGGGATCTTAAAAAGCACGTTTGTAATAATATCGCCTACGTTTGGCAGAGTACGGAAATGTATAAATCACCGCCCTCAAAAATCATTTCAAAAATAACTTTGATTTGTATTCATACACCTTGGCTAACACTCATTGATTTGGACCGCTCCCAGTGTGATAGCAAAATTTGTGTTATGACAATGTTACTAAAACAATCAAAAACGTTTTTAAAAATAGCCATTAGCTGTAAATAATATCTATTGTTGCTAAAAATGTTAATCAAGATCATCAGCAAAAGTTTTATCGACAATCTTTAAAGCAAATCTTTAATAAATGTAACATATTAAGAGTCAAATTGTTGACAAAGTTATGCCCATTGTGAATCGAATAGTAAGAAAGTAGTGAAACAACTTAAGAGCTTGATTAAGGTAATATTTCGCCGGTACTGCCCACGGCAGCGACTGCTGGCGGTGAGTATTGCTTTAGGAAAATATAGAAAGAAACCTATTTCGTTGGCGCTGCTCGGCAGTCTAGGTATGATGTCATATCTAGGCTGCTCATATCTGACCGCTCGTGAAGCAGTGGAGCTGTTGGCAGCGCGGAGGTTATACGTTATGTTCCTATATCAGAGCATAGTTTTGATGATAGCATTCAACTTGATACGTTTTATTTCTTTCTTTTTTTACATCAAGTCAGGCAAAGTTAAATGAAATATTGTTTAAAATTTAAACAAAGCTGTAATAAATCATTTTTTAAAGGTTGAAGTAGCAAGATTATTTATTTATTTATCCCACCAATAGTATTTTACAGAGAAATTCAAATATATCTAAATCCAAATGACATTAAATAAATTAAATAATCTAAAAAAAATTAGCTTCAGGTAAATACTCAAATCCAGCCATTGAAAAATCAATTTGTATTCTTTAATTAAAATGCTGATTAACTGACTAATTATCGAACTAATAAATTTTAAATTCGAGATGAATCCTCAGTTCTTAAAATAATAATTTATCATCTTATTAATACAAGGATTACTTATATTTTATATTCAAAATATTACAAGAAACAATCATTTTGTAGAAGGTAGGAATTAATATGTGGATAATTGTTAACATTTCATAGCACAGACATAACCTAACCTTGTTATTCAACTTTAACTACTAGAAAAATGGCATATATTAATTAAATAAGATCGAAACTCCGCCATCAAATCTATTGCTATCCTTCCGATACAAATAAAAACCATTAAATTTAAGGCATTAAATTATATCAAACTAGGACGCTAAATTGATAAGATTCGGCCGTGACGGTGAGCAGTTTCAGCGAAATAGACGGGCATGAAACGGTTGGCAGCGTGAAATAGCAGTCGCTGCCATGGGCAGTACCAGCGGAATAGTACCTTTAGACGTCCAAATGTTACCTAACGATAGAAATCCGATTTTGATGATATTGAATGATGCAAACTGTTGGTATGGCATACTGGGCAGACTAAGGGAAAACTCGCGACATCTGTTTAAATATATCTAAACCCTTTTTTTTTTTTTATAACTCCAAAATACCTTGTGGAGTTCGTGGAGTTCCCAAGAATATTTTCAATTGGCTGAATCTATATTTTTCATTGTTTTTCTTAAATAGTTCAATTGAAAAATAAACAAACATAGATTTAGCCAATGTTGCTGGTTTTCCGTTACTAGTCCCACTGCGCGCTGCTCCCTGGCCTTCCTTTCTTGCGCTGGAGTGTGCCAGTGTGCTAAGCTCTGTTGTGCTGAGTTTCAAACTCAGCGGCCCATCTTAGTCGTCATCGTCTTTTTTCTCTCCTCCAATTCAGATATCCAAACAATGCTCTGTTGATTGGTAATGTTATGGTTATTGAGTTACCAACCATTCTTCAGACAGATCCTGCCGTAGTCTTGAGAATCTATATTGAAAAAATTATAGAAAATTTGGTCAAGGTAAATTTAATAAGACATTTAGCCCAGTCAAATTAGCACCAAAAAGAGGACTACCTTGCAAAAGGTCGGGTGATTCAAATTTCTTTCTTATATTGTTAGGTATGTAGTGAACATAAAAAAATCCAACTTTCCGCCCTTAAAATGCTTGAGAGTTCACTGCAATGCTCAAGAACCATTCGAATTTCCAACTTCTTTTTTTTACGCTAAATATCTCCGCTATCTATTTACGCTAATTAATATAAAGATGGTTTGGTCATGTCTCTCGAATGCCAGAGAATCGAATGGCTAGGATAGCGTTGGAAAGTAAACTGGAGGGAAGAAGACCTCAGGGAAGGCTCAGGAAGACCTGGGAGGTCAGTGTCAAGGAGGCCTTTGACAGAAGGGATATTGACTGGAGGAGGAGGCGGCAGTTGGCTCAGGATCGAGAGTTGTGGATTCGGCTCTACAAGAAGGCTCCTTACACCGCTCAGCGGTAGAAGAGGAAACGATTAAGAAGAAGAAGAAAAGCGAGATAGATAAAAAATGGTTATCCTTAATCTTAAACAGCTTAGAATTTTCTCTAAACAGAAAACAAACTATCGAGCTTTCCGCAAAAATCGCAAAAAATATGTATATTTTTTTTATTTGAACTAATTATCTGTTTTTATAGGTGAATTACCACAAATTTTGAAATTAAATATTAAAATTTACTACAGCTTTTATACGAATTGCAAAAAACAAATTAATGTTTTGAAAATCGAAAAAATCCTTATGATTTTATTTTTACTGTTTTCCACTTATTTTAGTGAATTTGTCATCAAAAATTACTGTTTTTCTTGTTACTTTCAATTCCACATTTATGCCAATTTATTTCACATTATTCAGTTCTCATAAATGGCATAATCACAGTGCTATAACAGAATATAGGAAGCAAAATGAAAAAAGAAATTGTTTAGGACAATTAAATTATTGTATTAATATTTGTTAGTTGATACAATCAAAATAATGTACTTAAGAACTTTATTATAATATTATAACGTTATTATGCCATTTATGTGTACTGAGTGATCTGGCAGAGGGCCCTAGGCGCCTATGCCAGTGCTACTTTTCCGCTGATTAAGTCTGTTTTCTAAGTAACTGCTTCAAATATTTTAAAAATTAATCAGTGTTTTAGAAAGAGAAGTGTATTATTCAGATGTTTTATTTCGGATTGCTTTTAGTTATTGTTGGCCGTTTATTTGCAAACGACACTTGATTTTCAACATTAGTTTGAAAAATTGAATTCACTAGTGTTTTTTATTGCCAAGGCCAATTATTTATTCATAGTTTATTATTCTCTAGCTATCCAGCTTTAATAAAAGACCAGCTATGACGAAATCAAGCCAATTTCCGAATCTCAGTGGCCGATAAACTGATTCAAGTCAAATACGTCGATCCACCATGTTTGAATGCCATTTTAGGACAGTGCGGCCACTTTTTTTGTAGGAACTTATGCAATTTATTTATATAAACTATTGCACTTTTGAACTATTGCAAATGTATATAAATATGCAATTTATTGCGATGTAGGAAGAGGGTGCACGATAGGGGGTTCTGGCCAATTGTGTAACATACTTTTTAAAAAACCTCCCGACTATCGTCTACCGTTCTAGTCAATGGCTCATTATATTCAAGGAAAACTTCCAAAGTCTCTGGATGTGGTTCAAAATGGAGTTACATAATCCTTCCGTTCAAAACCGAAAGAGCTTCAAGAAATTGTGAAGAAATCGAAATGGGTAACTTTTGAAACTTCGCTACCTGTTGGGTTTAGAAAAAAATGTTATGTACAAAAATGTTAGATAATTGTAAGTTGCTTAAGATTTAATATAACCTTTTTTTATCTATGTCGCTCCAAAAAGGATATATTTAGCATATGCAAAAAAAAAAAAAAAAAAAAAAAAAAAAAAAAAAAAAAAAAAAAAAAAAAAAAAAAAAAAAAAAAAAAAAAAAAAAAAAAAAAAAAAATGTCGCTATTCCAACAAGCAATTGAACGTATATCATATTTGTATACATTAAACCTAGGGGGATTGAGACAGCCTCCATAACATAGGTACATTTATAAAACTTTTTATGTTGAAAATGAATAATGTTAAAAATTATAAAATATTTTTGACGAATACAACCTCAAAGTGATCATCTGTTTTGTTTTTTTGAAGACAACCAATCTTCCTTTGCTGTGTATTTTCAATTCTTCTGTTTTATTTTGTAATTTGAATTTTTTGTGATATACTTAAATATGTTGGTCGGTATTTAGCTTCTGTTTTTACTGATGAGCTGTTTGATTATAACCTTCCTTAGCTATGCTACCTCAACTTCCTTTCAGTATGCGACTAAATGTCATGGAGTCATGTGAACTTGAGTATGCTTTCTTTTCTGTCTGGATGATGCCTGAATTGGCGAGACGTCACGGGTGAATTTACAAACAAAGTCTTGCAACGGTAGAAGTATAGAGACCAATCTCCAAGGCAAAGTGGTGTTATTTTGGCCTGGAAAAAACACTGAAAATCCGAATATTGTCGAAAAAATAAAAATGGAGGCACACAACCTCTGCAGCAGAATTTACAGGGCGGAAAATTCCGAAAGAATTTTTTTTTTAACTTCAGAAAAAATCGTTTGTTTGTACCTTCTTATTGTTTTACACTTAATCCATCCATAAAATTAGTAACTGTTATGAGATGGTCTTTATTTCAAAGAATATTATTTATTACATTCTTATAAAATTGTATAGTTCATCGGGAGGAGGGTGAAAGGTGGATGAGGAGGAGGTATTAAGACTGTCCCTCCTGACAAGAATCTTCTTATTTTTTTTTTTTACAATTTTCAGAAACTTAATTTAAGGTTTAAACTGAAAGTTTAGGTTCATTCGTATAATTTGGGTTAATGTTGAAATATGTAGATGGATGGATTATTAATGCTTTATAGTTTATCTAAGGGCTTCAATAATATTGAAAAGTAATATTGAAGAGAAGTAGGTTGGGGTTTTGAGCCAAACAAAGAATAAAGTAAAACTAAATAAACTATATTTATTTTTATTATTGCTTGACTAGTCTGAATTACGGTGCCTTTCGTGAGAACATATAATAATTACCACTTTCTCTTCAATAGATCTACGACGGTCAGTTATGAAAAGTAACGTGTTAATAATCACGTAGCAGACAAATAATATGCACCTACAAGACGTAATATCCATTCAACGTTTATAGGCTGTTACATATGAGTCGCTCATTTCTAAGCGATTGATTTTTTTAAAAACTAGAGATAAATATCGATTCCAATGTAAAACAAATTGTCAATTATAATAAAACTATTTCTTTTTTCAAAAACTGACCCAAATATTTTAAAATCTTGTGTGAAAATTAGTTTATTTTCAAAACCGGACTTTTTTTTCAATGAATGTAATAATATTTTTATTTCTATTTTTAAAAACATAATTCATAGAAACTTTTTTCAACCGTTTTTATTTCATTAAATATATATATATATATATATATATATATATATATATATATATATATATATATATATATATATATATATTTAATGAAATAAAAACGGTTGAAAAAAGTTTCTATGAATTATGTTTTTTAAAAATAGAAATAAAAATATTATTACATTCATTGAAAAAAAAGTCCGGTTATATTATATATATTATATATATATATATATATATATATATATATATTTTTTTTTTTTTTTTTTTTTTTTTTCTTCTCATTCTCTTCTCTACCCTATATTATTTTATTGTAAATATAAAGTTTTCTTTTTATAGTAAGACTACCTTTTACCTCCCCTTTTCCCTCCTTTTTCATAATCATTTTTTCTCTATAAACTGAGCCACCATCAACCTTGAAGTTTAATAACTTCATAAACCAAACCTATTTAATTTTTATTGAATTTTAATCAATATCTAACGAAATAATCAATCATTTTCGGAAATAAGTTCAACAAACGAAGACTGTTTAATTTATATTTTGTTTAAAAATACCAATAGATTTTTATATTAAAGTATCAACATAGGTTTTCGCATTTCCTGAAAAATAGTCAGTGATGATTAGGGTCCACTTTGGAAATTAACGACTCATATACAATAACTTCTCAAAATCAATAACTATACTATCGTCTATGCGAATGCCTATCGGTATCAGGCACAAATTTTATATCTAACTAAAAAAAAAATCACAGGAAATAATGTATATGAAAGAAAACAAACGACAAAAAAGACAAACTGGAATGAAAAATAGGATTTGTCTGCAGAGGGAAGAACGCCAAGTTAAGTTGCCGCTAAATGAGAGAGCGCCCGGGGGCAGTTACAAAATGGCGACCGGCCACGCCCCCCCTCCCCTCACCCTCAGATAGATAATATTTATAGTGACTCCTTATTGTGAACCTTTTTATTTTTTAAATGCCGAAAGCGGGACTGCCCCAGGGCAAGCCCGCGGCGAGGGGCTCCAGGGTTATTGATCCCTACCGCTCTCCCAACATCTGCCCCAACCGCACTTCTCTCTTCATACCCTTTATACTTTATACCCTTCTACAACAATGTCATATTACGTTTTTCATTATAATAATTTCTTAATCCGCGATAAATTTTCCCTCCATCAATCAGCAAATTGTCGATAAATAATTTGTATTTGTTACCAATTGTAATGTTTTCCTTTAAAAATGCCATGATCATGTTAACATTGATCAAAAACAACATTTCACTAAATGTCATGAAAGCTGTTGAAGAAATAAAAAATCGCGGACAAACGGTGAAGAACATATCTATTTCGATAAAGAGAGATGTTTGAAACCTCTCGATAAGAATCTCTCTGTTTAAGGGACAACTCTGTTTAGAGGACAATTTTAATGAACGGGCCCTGGAGAATTCAAAAGCAATCATTTTGACGGGGTTATGAATTGTTGAAGGTAACCATATTTTTGTGAAAACATGGAACCAAACAAGTGTGTAACCAGTTATCTCAACTTTCCCTTTTACATATGTTTAGCTATTGAGAGGTAATCCTATAAAGAAAATTCCCTTTTCAATTAGGAAGCGAGGAAGAACAAGAAAAGACTTGATTTAAATCAATTTAAACTTATGCTTTCTTGGAAAAGCTAAGAAAAATATATTATAATGCTATTTATCGAGAGGTCTTAAGAAATATTTTGAATTAATTTTTTTTGTATTTGTCACAAGTGCCCACTGCCCACTCCCCCTCCCCCTCCCCTCAATAATAGTCGAGATGGCTTATGCTCCCTCCCAAGAAATTTTATTGTTTTTTTTCTTTTTAAAAAATGTGGATCATATAAAAGATGTGGAACTTTTGATCTGTGTTCTCTATCTGAGTACCAGAGTGTGGAATCGTTAATAAAAGAACCGAGTAAAGAGGAAATTGACGTAGCTATTGGAAAATTAAATTCTTATAAAGTAACGCCAGAAACTGTGTAATATTCTAATCGAGCAGGGGATTCCAAAAACATTAGTAAATCTAGTCAGGATATGACGGAAACACTTAATAAAGTTAGAATCGGTAATAATTTATCCGAAAAGTTTGAAGTTCGTTGGGACTTAAAAGAAGGTGATTCCCTTTCGCCTGTCGTGTTCTATTCGGCATCAGAACATGCCATTAGGGAGGTAATGCGTACCACTAGCGGATCCAGGATTTAATTTTGGGGGGGGGGCTTCAACCCGAAACCTTTTTTTTCATAAAAATAACGATAATTACTTTGGAAAAACAGAAAGAAACTAACTACCTATATGAAATGGTGTTTAAGTTATTCCTTAAGTACTTTTAAACGTAATAACACGAACAATAATACTTTAAGAGGTATTTTTTAAATTTTTTTCCCCATAAAACATGGTTATATTTTTCCATTTTGGAGGGGGGCTTCAGCCCGAAAGCCCCCCCCCCCCCGTAGGTCCGCCCGTGATGCGTACCGAAAAAGGGTTGGATCTGGGAGGGACAACACCAGTCCTTGTCTATGCGGATGATCTGGTACTGTTAAGCGAAGACACGGAAACTATAAAACTAAATACGACAACGTTAATGAAAGCCAGTAAAGAACTAGGACTCGAAATAAACGTGGATAAGACAAAATATATGGTTAGCTGCAAAAATGGCGATACTACTGGTGATATCGATATAGATGGTAATATGTTTGAACAGGTAGATAAATTTAGGTATCTAGGTTCTACGATAACTAGAAAAAACGAAATTGAAGAAGAGATTAAGGTTAGACTGAAGGCGGGAAATGCTTGTTATTTTTCTGTGACAAAACTACTTAGTTCGCGCCTCTTGTCCCGAAACTTAAAAATTAGAATCTATAAAACAATTATCTTGCCTACAGTTCTTTATGGATGCGAAACTTGGCCGCTTACATTAAGGGATGAGCAGCGTCTTAAGGTTTTTGAAAATAAAGTATTGCGTAGAATATTCGGACCGAAGAAGGATGATTAACCGGAGAGTTCAGACGGTTACACAACGCCGAATTGCGTGAGCTGTATCCGGGTAATATAATTGAGGTAATTTCATCGCGGCGAATCAAATGGGCTTGTAAAGTTGTTGGGCTTAGTAACGAGAGAATTCCTAAAAGGTTAATATTTGCTGTGCCGAATGGTAAGCGTCCGAGGGGTAGACCGAAGCGAAGGTGGGAAGATTGCATTAAAGCAGATTTGAAGGGACTGGGTTTGGACGGCGAACGGTGGAGGGAGGTGTGTAATAGGCGATTGGTGGTGTCGGCATCGAACCTCCGGGTTCGCTAAGCCTTTTATTATTATTATTATTTATTATTATTATTATATTTATTTTACGTGAAATATTTATACTATCAATACTCATATTGCATGAAATAATTATTTTGCACGAAACACTTTAATTTAGTATAAAATGCCTGATACGAATAGGAATCGATAATTTAAAGCAATCATGTAAAAACATATTTTGTTCATAAAATATTAATTTTAAAATGAAATGAAAATAGAACTCTCACGTTCCGAAATATTGCTAACATTTGAATAAATACTTTTATTTTTGATAATCAAAGAAAAAAATGTAAGTATATCAGTTGACAGATTGAACTTATTCAGTTCCTATAGATCTATCTAGTCAATGATCAGGACAGCTGATCGATCAGCTGATGTGAAAGCTTATGTTTCTAACTCAGTTCTAATTATTTACTGCTTTTTCAGAAGAATATCTGCTATTATTCACTTAAAACAAGTCAAATATACCCAAGAAGTTGATACTTACAGTGTACAGTTTTTTTGTTTTTTTTTATTACTAAATAAAGATGAAACTTGCCAGAAATTGTCATTACGCTTCCCATAATAACTGGTAAAAAGTCCCAAAGAATCCCGCATCGGGTTTCGGTGGCTGGGAGGGGGGGAGAGAGTCGAAAACTGATGTTTTTATTTTTTTGAGAATACCTCAAAAACTATGAGGTTTTTCCAAAGATTGTTTACTACAATATTAAAGTGCTTTAAAATTTCTATAAAAATGACCCTATACACTTTTTGATAAAATCAATGGTTACGGAGATATTTATGAGATTATATTTATTGTATTTCCACTTAAAGCAAAAATTGCTCCAAACCACGAAATTGATGTTGTTAGTAGACGATATCTTTTTGAAGTTTAATTAGTTTTTTTTAACGTTTTTGATATTTCAGTTTATTATTCAAAGTTTTTTTCTTTCAATTAAAAGTCATTAACAACAGAATTATATTCGATATCAATCAATGGGGAATTTCGTGATAATGATATTAAGTTTAGATTGTCATGTGGTGGATGTTGGCTCTTCTGCATTGGAGCGCGGAATGTACTGCACGGTAGTCTTTCTCGACGTAGAACCGGCATTTGATCGAGTCTGGCACCCAGGGCCGTTTTACAAACTCCGTAAATTTCTACATCCTACATACTTCCTCATTATCTGTTCCTATCTAACTGATAGATCCTTCAAAGTAAATCATAATAATGCCTATTAATCCCCTTTCTCTCGTTTCAAACCTTGTTTCCTCCTCGATCCCAGATAACCCTCCGAGGCGTCTGAAAACAAGATGGCCTCGTGATCTACTTATGAAAATATATTATTAGAGTGGTACCAATGGAGTAAAAATATTATTAGTACGGAAAAATTAGGAATCGAACAAAACATTTTTACATCTTATTACTCAGTTTGAAATGAATCTCAAATTACCCTGCAACAAACCACAACTTAATTAATATAAACATAAAGGCCATCAAACAAGGAAGTTTTTTTCCAAGTGTGGTATCTTCAGTCTATTTGGGGGGTTAAAAAATTAATCGCGAAGTATCCTTGATTTTATGAAAACCCGAACTTACCGTAGTTTAACTGCTTAAAAGTCCCCTTTAAATTGTTTTTAAAAAGACAATTTGCTTGCTTTTAATGTAAATTTAACCTAGTTTACTATGAAGTAATTGGTTGTAACCTAAATTTTTTTTTTTTAATTTCTTTATTGAGTATTATAACAATCTGTCTCTTGGACATTGGTTATAGTGAGGTAGGATGACATTCACACTATATGTACAATAAAATAAAATGAATAAAACAAAATAATAATCAAAAGTATATACAATAGATAATAAAATAAAATAACCTAAAAAATAAGAAAATTAAAACTAAAAAAAAAAAATACATGAATACCTATATACAATCAGGCGAGGGAACTCCAGGAGAACCCTGTGCTACTCTCCCAACCGCGTCACTGGTACTAAAGCCAGCGGAGATTGGTTAAACCAAACGGATGGGAAGGGATATTTTGGGATTCTATAATGGGTAGGATTCGTTTCAAAAGGATCTTTTCAAAAATTGTTGAAAGGATTGGGAGTAGGCTAATTGGTCTATAGGATGTTGAGATATTGGGAGGTTTGCCTGGTTTTGGGAAAAGGATAATAGTGGAGTGTTTCCATAACAGAGGGAAGTGGGTGGTGCATAGGATACAATTGTAGATATATGTAAGGAATATGACTGCTTTGGATGGAAGTTGTCGAAGGATTTGAGGTGTAAGGAGATCATGTCCAGGAGCTTTACGGGGGATTAGTTTTTTTAATTGAAATTTTACTTCGGAAGGATGAATAGCTTTTGGGGGCAAGGAAAGTGGGATTGGTGATGTAAGGAGTTCTTCTACTGTTACGGTGTGGGCAGGATGGGATTCCGGATGTGAAATAAATGTATTGGATAGGTGAATGGCGAACTCCTCAGCTTTATCTTCGTCAGATGCTGCCCAGGAGCCATCACCTCGTCGGAGGGGATGGGAAATGCGGTGAGGATTTAGGATTTTTGTTGTGGTTTTCCAAAGGGAATGGTCGCGAGAAGAGAGGGAGGATAGGTAGGAGTTGAAGGATTGTGATCTGAAGGTGGCTAATTCTAGTTTTAATTGTTTGCAGTAGTAATTATAGGAGCAGCGGTCGGTAGGATGTCGGGTACGTTGCCATTATAATCTGGCACGGCGTTTGGTGTGGATTAGGTTAAGGAGGTGTTGGGGTAGAATGGTCTTTACAGGAATTCTGGAGGAGTCTTTTGGGAAGGAGGCAGTCCAGGCGGCTTGTTGGATTGTGGTAGTAAAGGAATTGACGGCACTATCAAGGTCATCAGGAGTTTTGAGGGATATGTATAGATCAATATTATCGGAGATTATTTGTCGGAAAAGGACCCAGTTTACTGGGCCCCTAATGAATGACGGTGGAGAAGGTTTGGGAACGGTTCAAGTGAAACATTAAGGATTAGAGGACTATGGTCAGAGGAAAGTTCATTTAGACGTGTAATGGAACAATTGAGGGGACTTAAGCCGCTGTGCATAAAGAAATCAAGATCAGGATTACGGTTGGGATCTGCGGGCCAGTAGGTAGGAGAGTTAGGGGAAAGGAGGTGAAAACGTTGGGAATTGAGTGCAGACAGCAGAGATCGGCCACGAGATTTTGTGGTTCTGGAATCCCATTGTTGGTGCATGGCATTTAGGTCTGCACCCAAGATGAAGTGATGTCCTAAGGAGTCGAGCAGAGAACTGAATTGGGCATTGGATATGGATCGGTTAGGAGGGCAATACGCTGATGCAAGAGTAACCGGAAAGGAGAAGGTTTTTATCACGATAGCGGTGGACTGTAGGAAATCATGTATAGGTAATGGGAGTACGTGATAGGAGCGGGATTGGTGTATTATTACAGCAGTACCGGCATGTGCTTTTCCGTCAGGGTGGTCAGTACGATATATCAGGTATTGTGGTATATTGAAGTGCTGTTTAGTGGTTAGTCGAGTTTCAGTAATTAGTGCCGCATCAATGTTCTTGTCAAGTAGTAAAGTAGATAGTTCGTCTGTATGATTTCTAACACCATTCGCATTCCAAAGGAGAATGGATATGGATTTAGGGATGTGAGTCATTTAAGGATTTTTTAAAGGAGGGATGAGGTGAGATACGAGATTCGTGAGGAGTGATATGAGTGGAGTAACAAGGGATTTGAAATCGGTGAGGAAAGATGCTAACGAACTTGTGAGATCTGTTGCATTTGAAGGAGGAGGAATATGAAGAATTTGTTGTTGATGGTTAGGTATATTAGGGTGAAGAGGATTTTGAGGTTGGGGTTGAGGTTGTTGTTGTGGCAGGGCTTGACATTTATCGGTTGAAGTATTACCTCTAAGTAGTTGGGAGAATGATACATCATTGTTTACAATTCTGGAAGGCTCTCTCTCTCTTCTTGTTCTTAGTGCTTCATCTTGAATTCGGTTTTTCTGGTGTCTGGTTTTGAGATTCTTGTAAATTTGGCAGCCTTTGTAGTTGGCCGGGTGTCCCTCCAAGCATAGGGCACATACTGCTGGATCTTGTATAGGTTTGGTGCACTCTACAGATTTGTGCTGTTCACCGCACTTCACGCAACGCGGCAGATGGTGGCAATATGTCTTCGTCTGGCCATAGGTCTGACAATTATGGCACTGCACGATGTCTCTCTTGGGATATGGCTTCTCAACTTTCACCATTGTGTAGTATATTCTTGTGATATCATATATTTTTTCGATACCTGGTGATGGCTCCAAGTCCACGAAAAACAATGGTAGTGGGATCCTATTTCGTAATCCTGGCTGCTCCCTGTCCTCCTTCAAAACGTTTGTTACCTGGCGTACATTGAAACCAAGCGTCGTTAGTTCTTCTTTAATAACTTCAGTGGGGGTTGAGGAATGTAAATTTCTTATCACTACTCGTAAAGCTCTTTCCTGCCTCAGCTGGTAAGTGTGAAAATTCGCATTTGTTTCTGATAAGTACTTCACTATTTTTCGGTAGGCTTCTGCAGAATCAGGTGTTATTTTGGTGTCATTGGTCCTGTTAAGGCATGAATAACTGCCAGAGCAGATTTTATTTAGTTGGGTGCAGAACATCTGGAAATTTTTTATATTTTTCACAAATATCGGAGGAGGCTTTGGTTCTCTGGGTATTGCTGCAGACTCCATTACTTCTCTTCATTTTGAAGCACTTGGTAGGGGTTTGGAGTAAAGAAAGGCGATTCTTCATTCTTTTCTTGAGAAGACGCACCTGGTTGGTGTAATCTTATAAATATTTCCGTAAACATTGATTTTATCGAAAAAGTGTACAGAATAATTGTTATAGATATTTTAAAGTACTTTAATGTTGTACTGAACCATCTTTGCAAAAAAAACTCATAGTTTTTGAGATATCCTCAAACAACTAAAAAAATATGAGTGTTCTGTTCTTTTCCCCCTCACGCCACTGAAACCCGACGCGGGATTCTTAACCAGTTATTATGGGGAGAGTAATGAACAATTTCTGACAAGTTTCATCTTGATATTTTGAATGTTGGGATCAATCCATAATTTTACTGGACTATGTCAGGTGCTTCAAAATGACAGAGAGGTAATGGAGTCCACATTGATATCACGAGAACACCGACCTCCCCCGATATTCGTTAAGAACACAAAATATTTTCAGTAACTATGTTCACAACTAAAAAAAATAGCAGGTTCTGGAAGCTAAGCAGAACAAATGACACCAAAATATCACCAGATACAGCTGAGACTTATAGAAAAATTAGTATCTAACAGAGACCAAAGCAGACTTTCACACGTATCAATTGCAGCAGGAGCAATTTTTAATAGTTGTTATAAGAAACCTACACCCCTCAACATTAACTGAAACAATAGAAGAAGAACTGAAAACTTTAGGTTTCTGCGCCCCATAAAAAATGTTCCAAAGGAGAGTAAGCAACTTTTTCAGTGAAGGTTTTACAAAAAAATTATTTAAAAGTTCTGTCGATTTCGCTAAAAAGTCCATCTAAAAAATTACTTTTATTCTTAGCTACTCAAGCAAACGAAACATAAGAATCATGTATAATTAATTTAAGACAAACCATAACTCTAATCTAAGCTCAATTACTGTTTATTTCTCATTTAATGGAACTTGTTTTAAGAACTGAAAAAAAGTTTAACTTTTACAGTAAATCTAGAGCTTAAGTCAGAAAAAGATCCTTAAAACTTTTATTCATTTTATTTAAGAAGTTATTTCCAAAAAAAGTTTCATATGAACAGTTAAAATGTAACTTTTTAAAAAAAGTTACATAATACTTTCAACTCCTGGTCATATTCAGTTCTATTAAATTTAAAAATGATTATATTTTTTTAAAAGGATTACCAACTGAATAAATGTAATTGAAAGACAAAGTATTATTCCTAAGATCTGATGAAAATGGTTTCTAGAATGGGGCAAAATAGATCGTACAATATGAATCTGTACCTATCCCTCCAGCTTCAACATTACTACGGTTATTATGCAGCTCAAATGACCCTAACCCCCAGGCGAGACAAAAAAATACTCTGTACCTCCTCGAGGAAGGCTAATTCATATTGGTCGTATAATGCAGCCAGGAGCAGCAGGTGTAGGGGTCTCACAGCGCCCCTCTTTCTGGTATATTTAAGGTGGTATATTTAAAAGAAAAGAGGAAAATATCTTATACACGGTGGGCCAGACCCCTTACCGTGCACCCCCCCCCCCACATCCCTATAAATTGCATATCGTTGTGTTCCTTGTGACAATTTATTAAAAAAAAGCCAATGTTCCCACAAAAAAAAGTGAACGAACTGCCCCAAAATGGCGTCCAAACATGGCGGATTGACGACTTTGACTTTAGTTAGTTTTTTTGTTACTGAGAATCAGCATTTGGCTTAATTTCATCATAGTTGGTCTTTTATTAAAGCTGGATAGTCAGAGAATAATAAAACATGAAAAAATATTAAAAACTAATTGGTTTAGGCATTAAAAAAATCGGTAAAGTCAATTTTTTTAACAAAAAAATTTTCAAGTTGAAAATCAAGCGTCGTTTGTAATTAAACGGTCAACAATAATGCAAAACGTGCTGAAATAAAACATCTGGAGAATACATTTCTCTTTCTAAAACACTGATTACTTTTTAAAATATTTGAAGTAGTTCCGTAGAAAATGTACTTAAGCGGCAGAAAAGCGCTACTGGCGTAGGTGCCTTCAGGCCTCTACCACACCACTCAGTACTCATAAATGGCTTAGTTATAGTGCTATAATAACGTTTTTGTTATATTATATTGATTGTATTAACGAACGAATATTAATACAATAATTTAATTGTCAAAAAAATTTTTTTTATTATTTTTTATTATTATTATTTATTTTTTAAAATTTAACTTCCTTTATTCTATACGGAGGTCGCTTAAGAAGGCCTCTGTTATAAAAATTATATAATTATAATAATAAAACTTAATTCAAAAATACTTTGCAGAATATCTTGAATTTTTTATTTAATATTTGCAATTTAACATTTTGTTTTATATATTTACTGATTCTTAGAGGTAATTTAAATTGTATATACTTCCCCGGAAATGAGTCATATTAATATCTGTTTTATAAACTAAAATAATATATACCTAATCTGAACTACTTTTAATGAATAGGTGATGGATTGTTTAGTAAAATTCATATATCGCTATTAAAAAAATCATTTTTATTTCCTTAATTTTATTCGGAAGTTGGACCATATCATAAAAAATATGAACTTTTAATATTAAATGCATTATTCCCTCTGCACAAAATAAGGATGGAAAGGGCGAAGCTATAAGTTCTTTTAGGTAACTGCAACTGATTGTTAGTATTTGGTCTCAAAATGAGGGAAAACGCGAAATTGAATCCAAACATTGGAAAAATACGTTAAGCGAAAGACAAAGGAAGTGCCAAAATTTCGGAAAGGAAAACAAGGATTAGTATCCGTTATATGGCTAAACGAATATATAGTAGACAGATGAACAGAATTTTTCAAGATCCTGCTAAAAGAGGGATAAAATGCTTGATGAGTTTGGATGATATTAAGCAGGTTTATTATATTTGTAATATAAATTTTTTTTTTGACAATTAAATTATTGTATTAATATTCGTTCGTTAATACAATCAATATAATACAACAAAAAATATTATAGCATTATAAGTAAACCATTTATGAGTACTGAGTGGTGTGGTAGAGGCCTGAAGGCACCTACGCCAGTAGCGCTTTTCTGCTGCTTAAGTACATTTTCTACGGATCTACTTCAAATATTTTAAAAAGTAATCAGTGTTTTAGAAAGAGAAATGTATTCTCCAGATGTTTTATTTCATTACGTTTTGCATTATTGTTGACCGTTTAATTACAAACGACGCTTAATTTTCAACTTGAAATTTTTTTGTTTTTTAAATTGACTTCACCGATTTTTTTTAATGCCTAAACCAATTAGTTTTTAATGTTTTTTCATGTTTTATTATTTTCTGACTATCCAGCTTTAATAAAACACCAACTATGATGAAATTAAGCCAAATGCTGATTCTCAGTAACAAAAAAACTAACTAAAGTCAAAGTCGTCAATCCACCATATTTGGACGCCATTTTGGGGCAGTTCGTTCACTTTTTTTTGTGAGAACATTGGCTTTTTTTAATAAATTGTCACAAGGAACACAACGATATGCAATTTATAGGGATGTGGTGGGGGGGGGGTGCACCGTTTAATTACAAACGACGCTTAATTTTCAACTTGAAATTTTTTTGTTTTTTAAATTGACTTCACCGATTTTTTTTAATGCCTAAACCAATTAGTTTTTAATGTTTTATTATTTTCTGACTATCCAGCTTTAATAAAACACCAACTATGATGAAATTAAGCCAAATGCTGATTCTCAGTAACAAAAAAACTAACTAAAGTCAAAGTCGTCAATCCACCATATTTGGACGCCATTTTGGGGCAGTTCGTTCACTTTTTTTTGTGAGAACATTGGCTTTTTTTAATAAATTGTCACAAGGAACACAACGATATGCAATTTATAGGGATGTGGGGGGGGGGGTGCACGGTAAGGGGGTCTGGCCCACAGACTATTAGTAACGCTGAGATTTTTTTAAATTCAGGAGAATAGATAATTAAGGCATTAGATAACTGATTATTTTTATGAAAACGTAACACAATTTCATAACCAACTTACATAAAAAATATATGAAAAATAATTATTTTTCAATTTATTAATAAAATGTATTTTTATGCGATTATGGTTATTAAAATACAACCCATATCAAGGAAAAACAAGAAATAAAAGCTTTTCAACAGTTAATTGTAGTCATATTTGCAGATAACAAGGGTGCTTTTAGGTGGTAACTGGATAGAAAATATCATAGTTTCTTTACACAACTTGAGGGGAATCTCAATATTTTTCCTAATAATCCTCAATTTAATTAATACGTACTTCAAGATTTTTAAACGAGAAAGTTTTTCTAAAAGTGGGGGTAAATGTAGTACAGCTGAAGGGTGAAAAAAAAAATTATGACTTTTATTAAATGAAACTATGTTTATCCGCTCAATAGTCCTCTTTAAATAGTTTTAAAATGACAAAATCTACTCCCGTATAAAGCAAATTTTGTCTAGTTAACTATGGAACAATGTTTAATTACTTAAACCAAATATTTTTAATTTATCGCTTTCTATTTAACAAAAAATGTGACTCGCATAAAAAACACACAAATCTTAAATTTCCTACTTTTCTGCTGGAAATTGGGCAATTTTTTAAATAAACTTTTTGTAGATCAACTATCAAATTTTTAAATATTTTCCTCTACTTATGGGACACTCTTTATATCTCTTATAAATAATGAGTTAGGTCCACCTAATCTGCCTCTCCGTTGTAAAATATAGCCGAGACCATTGGCGGATCTACAAGGTGGTGAGAAGGGTATGTTCCTGTTATTGCTGTATTTTATATTATTTTTTAACAGGCCTTCCATTTTCACTTAAATATACTTTATATGGTTTCTTGCAGTTTCCTCCCGATTAATTACCTTTAATAAAAACAAATTTTTAAAAAAATTTAAGCCAGCCCAAAACTGAGTCCTGGATCGACTATTGACTCACTCATAATGTGTCAATCGCTGAGTTGGAAAGAAAATAAGAAGACAGATATCACACTTTGAAATTAAAAATAACTAAACATGATTAAAGTTATTTCATTTACCTTTTATCTGTTTCATTTACGAGTATACTCTATTTTCCATCGAAAATAAATAAATTATCTGTTTCACCACTTTTTTTAGAAATAGAAATAGAAATAGAAAATAACTTTATTCTGGGATAAAGTCCCTTTAGAATAACAAACTAGAACATAATTAAAATACCACATCTGGCCAAAATAAAACAATAATAAAAAAGAGAAAGTTTAAGTTTTTATGTGTCTACATATATTTTTTGCAAATTACAGTTGACATTGCATTCTTTATAAAGGATGTATTGTATATGTTCAGTTAGAGTAAAGTATATATCATACCTATGATAGGCTGAAAGAATATAATAAAGCTGATTTATACAGCTATTTATAAATAATTGCACAAGTTTGAGAGAATAAAGACCAAATTACTAAGGGAAACTAGACTCGACGTCATCACGAAGGACGCTTTCCCCCAGCTCGTAAGCAAGGATAGCTAGCTTCCTATACTACGAAGCTTTTGTTTAAGGGTGGAAAGTATTAGTGAAGGTTGATCATTTCAACATCCTACAAGAAATAGGGAAAGAATCAGAAGAAAGAAAAAATAGAGAACACAGGTTTCTACACATCGAGTGCGATATGTCTAGGCGATATGATATTCCTGTCGGCGGCGATATGCCGATATAGTTGCATTACTATCTATTGCATAATAGCAGTCACACAGAGCGCGATAATTCACAGCGATACCGACAAAGCATATCGTATCGCCGAGACATATTGTCTTCTGTTTGTAGGGGCCGTAAGTAGTAGAAATAGCATACATATATCAAAATTCGTGTTACCGAGAGGCAAGGGAGAATGGAAATAAATAAATAATGGTCTACACCACTGACTGGTTCCTGTATCGGCACACGGAATTATATATATCTATATATATTTTTTTAATAATGGTCATTACAGGAATAATACTGCTTTTAGGAATAATAGATTTAAATTATATACTTTCTTGATCCGTGCTTAAAATAAGTAGCTAAAGCACGTGCGTTGCAATTTAAAAATATAAAATATCAGGGTATTCTTAAAACCAGTGCTAATTATAGTAAATCTCTTAAATGTGCTAAAGTGAAGAAATATATTTCAGATTAGTGCATAAAATATGACCGCTAGCACACACTATTTTAACACGGCCTTCTAAATTTTTTTTTTTTTTTATTATTTATTTATATGATATTTACAACTGTATACAAAAAAATACATCTAGTAAATTTGCACATTGGTATAAAGACATGGAACACATGTTGAGAAACTACCCATTGGTAGCACTCTAATAATATGTCTATATTAGAAGATCACGTGGCCATCTTCTTTTCAGACGCCTCGGAGGGTTATCAGGAATCGAATAGGAAGCAAGGTTAGAGACAAGAGGGTTGGGATGGTTATGAAGTTTATTATGGAAGGACAGATATCTGGATTGGGCCAAATCTGATACATAAGGAACATTAAGGTCATTATGGATAATTTTATTTGTAACAAAGTAAGGAGCATTGAGGATTTTACGAAGGATTTTGGATTGCAAGGACTGTATGCGAGAGGAATTTGAAGGCTTGGTGGAGCCCCATAGCTCAACCCCGTAAGTCCAAATAGGCCTTATTATAGTCATGTAAATCAGTCTTTTATAATTGATTGGAAGGTTAGAGCGTTTGTCTAGTAAGTGTTGAAGTAGTCGGAAACGTCGAGCGGTTTCTTGTCGTTTCAGTCTGGTATGAGGATTCCAAGTTAGACGTTTGTCCAGATGGAGTCCTAGGTAACGGATTTGTTCAACAGGAATAAGTGAGGTGTTGTTAAAGGATACTGAAGGACAGGAAGTCATTGGTTTACGACGAAGGGTGAAGGTAATTTGATGGGATTTATTGGAATTTATTTTAATTCTCCAGTTCTGACACCATTCTTCAAGGTTTGTGATGTGGGATTGAAGGGTTTGGGATGCAATAGATGGGTCGTTATTGACTGATAGGATACATGTGTCATCAGCATATGTGGTGATGACAGTGTTGGGATGGGTTGGGATGTCAGCTGTATAAACTGTGTAAAGGATAGGACCTAGGATACTACCTTGAGGAACACCTGCAGACTGGGAAAAACGGGATGTATATACATTGTTGTGATTTACTTTAAAGTATCTATCAGTAAGGTAGGAACGGATAATGAGGAAGTAGGTAGATGGTAGGAATTTTCGGAGTTTGTACAGCAGTCCCGGGTGCCAAACTCTATCAAACGCCTGTTCAACATCGAGAAAGGCTCCCGTACAGTACATACCGCGCTCCAATGCAGAGGATACTACGTCTACCACACGATGGCATTGCTGTATAGTGGAATGGGAGGAGCGGAATCCAAATTGGTGATCTGGGATTATGTGATTAGAATCTAGGATTGGGTACAGGCGTTTTAAGATTAGTTTTTCCAGGATTTTTCCCATGATGGGTAACAGAGAGATGGGACGGTAAGAGGATGGATATTCTGGTGGCTTTTTGGGTTTGTGGATCATTTTGACAATAGATATTTTCCAAGGATCAGGGAAATATGTTGATCGGAGTACAGCATTATATATGAAAGTAAGGAATAGGATGGCTTTTCGAGGAAGAAGTTTCAAGATCTGGGATGTTATTAGGTCATGTCCAGGAGCTTTGTAGGAGGGTAATCTTTGAATGATGTTGGATATTTCTGTGGGATGAAATGCTTTAGGTGGAAGGGACATTTGGAGAGGAGTATCCAGTTCTGATTCAATACATTCGATGTGGGTTGGATTAAGGATATCAGGATGTGGGTTGAAAATTTGGAACAGATGTTGACCGAATAACTGGGCTTTTTCTTCGTCGGATTTGGACCAGGTTTGGGATTCAGTAAGAAGTGGGTGATTAAAATCTTTAAACTTCAGAAGTTTTTTGGTTGTAGTCCATAGTGATTTGTCAGTTGTTGTAATATTTTCAGTTAGGTTCAGTAATTGTTGAGTTTTATATTTTCTGATTTCTGATTTTAGTTTGTTAGTCAATTCGGTATAGTACGTTTTGTCTGAAGGATATCTAGTCCTGTGCCACTTCGATCTTGCTCTGCGTTTATCCCTTAATAAGATTCGAATATGCTGTGGCAAGTTAATATGTCTTAAATTATTGCTTTTATTATTAACAAATGTGTTATTATTTATACTCGTTGTTATAGTTGTATTAAGGTTTTCTATGGCATTATCAATATGTTGTTTTGTCTTAAGGGGAATTTTTAAGTCCAGTTTATCTTCCAGATCATGACGAAATTTGTCCCAGTCCACTCGTCCTGTAATTAGTTTAGGAAGTTTAGGTTTAGGAGCAAAGTTCGAATGTAGTAAAAGCAAAACTGGACTATGATCTGACGAAAGGTCATCCAGGGATTTGATAATGGATTGGGAGGAGGAAATCTGGGAGGTGATAAATATATCCAGGATATCGGGACGTTTTTTCAGAGATGTAGGCCAATATGTAGGATTCATGGGTGAGAGGATTGAATAACTGTTGGAAGAAGAGACACGTGATAGGATGCTACCGCGGGAGTTGGATGTTCGACAACCCCATCGTTGGTGTTTAGCATTGTAGTCTCCTCCAGCAATAAAGCGCGCTCCGAGGGATTGAAATAAGGAATCAAGTAGGCTATAAGAGAGGGAATTACCAGGAGGACAGTATACAGCTGAAAGTGTTAGATGGAAAGGACGAGTTGAAAGGATTACAGAAGTTGATTGAATGGCATCAGTTGGAGTAGAAGGGATAAGGGAATGCGATAGAGATTTATGTATAAGGATGCAAGAGCCAGCGTGGGAAGTGTTGTCTGGATGGTCAGATCTATAAGTGATGTAGTCACGTATGTAGAATTGTGTCCGTTGAGTGAAATGAGTTTCTGTCAGAAGAGCAATGTCAATATAATTGTCATGGAGAAATATGTCTAGTTCGTCACGGTGGTTTTGTAGTCCGTTAGCGTTCCATAAGAGGATAGCTAGGGGCTTTGTATTCATCGGAAGTTAAACGGGATTTCGGAAAGGAGTCTTGTGAGAAGAGTTATAAGCGGTTTGATAGTCTGTTGAAGATCTATCAGGAATGATGATAGGATAGAGTTGATGTCGGATGATGTTTGGCTGGGAAGTGGATTTAGGTCGTGAGGTTGTGATGAGTAATCTATGCGAATAGGATTGCTGGGTGGAGGGTGGGTCCGACGTGGGGTACGAGGAGTAGGATCTAAATTCTGTTGGACTTGTGATGGGAGGTTCATCTTGGGAGTAGGAACGAGTGGAGCTGGGTGTGGGTGCTCTGGCGGGAGTTTGACCCTTAAGGGTAGCTGATGGGGAGGGATTGGCTGACGAGGCTGTTGAGGTTGAGTATTAGAGCTTTTGGGCTTGGATTGGGAGGTTTGAGGCGCCTGACTTTGAGGCTGCTTCTTAATGATGCAAGGCTGCCATTGAGAATTTCTTGAATTCTGTTGAGGATAATCCTTAAGTGTAGAGATGGATGGTTGTTGTTGGACGGCGATGGAAGGTGAAGTCGGCAAAGCTGGGAATGTTTCCTGATTTTCAATTTCAGGTGGCTCAGGACAAGTTTTTTGAGCAGGTCCAAGGGTTTTCGTCGCTAAGTTGCGTGATCTCTGTTTGTGAAGATTTTTATACACCTCACAACCTTTATAGCTTGCAGAGTGGGCTTCACCACAAAGAGCACATGTAGCGGGCTCATCTTTTGGCCTCTGGCAAGTGCCTGAAGCGTGAAAACCGGCGCATTTAACACATCTGGCCTCGTGATGGCAATATGTCTTCGTATGCCCTAAGTTTTGACACTTAGTGCATTGTACTATTAGGGGCTTCTGCCTTGGTTCTTCAAATCGTACTGTCGAGTATACTAAACGTTGAACCTGAAATATTTCATTATTCGTTTTTGCTGGTTCCAAATCTATAAAGAATAATGGAAACGGATATTTTTCCCTAGGATGTAGTACGGGTGCTATGTGCCTGACGTTATGACCGATTTCTTCCAGGCCTGTTTTGATGACAGATATAGGAGTGGTTGGGTGTAGACCTCTCAGGACTACTCGATACGCCTTGTCCTGTTTCAATTGGTAACAATGGAAGTCGTAGTTTTTGGAAGTTAAATGGCTAATCAATTTTTTATAGTTTTCTCTAGAGTTCGTGTTTATTTTAATGTCATTGATTCGAGAGAAGCAGCGAAAATTTGGCTGTCCGATTAGTTTTGCAATTTCTTGACCAAACGACACGAAGTTCTCAATTTTTGAAACAAAAACAGGTGGCGGTTCGGGGTCAGAAAAATCTTGAGGCTTCGGAATCTTGCTTGATAAATTGTTATCGAGAATAGTATTCTTGCTGGCTGAGGTGCTTGGTGCAGTTGGCTCTGATTGTGTGGCATTAGATTTACTCCTCGTTTTAGGTGGAGATTTTTCTTGTTCTGCTGGCTTATTTGATTTGTTTGATTTATTTTTTGTTTTTTTCTTATTTGGTGAGTTGCTTCCCGAACCGGGAGCGGAGTTTCGGACCCGCTTTTGGAGCGTACGTCTTTTCAAGTATTGCGAGTCAGTCTCGCTAATTTCTGAAAAGGGTGTCTCGTTCTCCGAGTCTTCACAAGAAGTGTTCTTATCCAAATCCATGGATTTATCCATGATGGATAAATGAGTGTGAGAGAAAGAGAGAAAAAAAAATGTTTTTTAAACCTAAATATTAAAATGAAAATTATAAGATAGCTTCTTAAGAACTAAACTATTTACAAACTATATACAGATATAATATAAAATAATTCATTTCAGAATTAATTAATGAGAAAATAAAATAAAAGTCTCCTGAAAAATATTAAAAATATAAAGAGAAAAAAAAAAGAAAAAAAAAAACCTAAATGTCTTGGATTCGAACTGTGAACAAAGCCGAAGAATGTTAGTATACACAGAGCCGAGTCTTGACCGTAACTTATTACAGATAAGGTAAACCCGTAAGGGATTACGGGCCACTTGGGCTTGCCGAACGAGCACTAATTTATTACTGCTTCATTGTTAATCAATAGTTACTAACCTGAACATATGTGACATAAAATGTACCACTGTTTATATAGTCACTGTTGATATAGTCTTACACCAGAATTTTAAATAATAACCACATTACATAGTAACAAATACAGAGCGATGTGAATCTTCAACTGCACTTGCGGCCATAACACTTGCTACTTCCTTCTAAATTGATGTGAATTTCGTGAAAGTTAGTGTTGCCCAAATGCGGAACCGAGGCAAATCTTGGTCTTGCAAACTCAGTCTTGGCCATAGTCTTGGGTATTGCTCATGAGTCTCGCTAATGTCTTGCTGTTACTAATTAGTTTATTACTGTAATTTTTTAGATAGGAGAAACCTATCTAATCCCGAATGAAACATTAGAGGAATTAAATGCAAAAGCATATTGGTTATACCAATTATTAACATATAGTAACTAAGATTGTCAAGTATTAGTAATTATTTTGCCTTAATTTTTATTTTAAATAATCGATTTTTTTACCAGTCCTGATCTTGGTCTTGCAACAGTTTGGCAGCCTTAGTGTTGGTCTTCACTTTGCATAGTATTTGTATAAATTGAGCTCTCTAAAAACGACATAAAAGCAAACATAGAGCGATTGAGTGCCATATCACATATACCTTATGATCGAGGGAACATAAGTGATTGCGTAATAAAAGAATTTAAAAAAATATATAGATAATTATATCGAAGTATTTTCTTTCCTAATTTAAATCTAGGAAACTATTGGCCATTCATACCAGTAATGCGGCTGAGTGAGAGGCGCTGGGATATCCTAGTCCTGCCTTTCCTTCCACGGGTGGGGAGAAAGGTTTGGCTTGGAGATCTTGAGTGAATGAATTATTTTTTAGATATTGTATAAAAGTATGTGAGTATTTGGGTAGTTATTTTTATTAGTTTAGTTTCATTTTGTATAGTTTAGTTTATGTACATTTACTATTAGTATTATTATTTTTCTTTATTATTTATTGTAAATGTGCTCTCTGAACACTGTTAGAAATGTTCTTAATTGTGACAGATTGTAATATTTCTCAATAAATATGTTTTAATACAAAAAAAAATAATAAAATCTACGCAAATCTGTGTTTCTTTAAAATATTGTATTTCAGTTCGTCTTTTATTTATTTTTTTATTCTATTCACAGTAACGCTCTGCAAAAAAAAAAATCTCTAACAACAAAAATTGTTACAACTAGGCCATCTCAATTTTAGGTTTTCTATGATTTTCCTCATAAAAAATGAATTGGTGAACACAAAATTCAGAAACTTAAAATAATTTTTGTAATTAAATCAACATTTATGGCATACCGCTTATTCTTGTTCCACAATTCAGTGTAATGTTGGCCGATTTCAAAAGTAGTGAGTGAAGAGTATTCCGTAACAAAAAAACATATACCTCCGTCAAACCAACACTTATCCTTTTAACAGACCTTCCTTCCCTCTTCACTAGCCATCACCTCACATACCTATCCACCAGAATAGTAGGCGGATCTTCGCTATCGTAATATCCAAAAAGTAACCCTCAGATTGGTTAAGAGGAAAGAGGTCGGAAAAAATGTTCGAAAATCTAGAACAACGAAAAAATACTGCTGTGCGCGCAGTCGATATAACTTTTCAACCTTCAATATAACTTTTCAACCTTCATCTTCAAGTCTTAGCTCAACAAAGTGGATAAGGTAGGAGGGAATGAGAATTCAAAAAAGAGAATAGTTTTGGAATAATTATAATTTAAAAAATTGAATAATAAAAAGTTAAAAAAAATATATAGTTATGGATGGAGAGTTGAATCGAAAATAGTGTTTTTTATTTACTCAGTAATATAATCTGTTACGCAAACAACAATTATAGCTAGTTAAGAATATATTCGCACCATATATATATATATATATATATATATATATATATATATATATATATATATATATATATATATATATATATATATATATATATATATATATATATTTATATATATTTATATAGAAAACATACAATAATCAGACCCAAAATATCAACTGAGTAATAATCAAAACGTAAAATATATGCAATAAATATAAATAAAATAATTTAAAGATAGTAGGGTAGAAATGCCGGTTCTACCCCACTTTAATCCCAGAATTTGGGGAGCACTTTTGGACTTTGGACCCTGGGCTATTCTTACCTTAACCACCTGTACACCACGTGACCAATATAATTTATTTTGATTGATCCTAATCCCTAATCTTAATCCTTAATCTCTAATGCTAATCCCAATCCTAATCCTTAATCCTAATTTGTATTTTTTCATTTTCAAGTTCGACAGGTCCGGACCTGTCTCAACTGGTCACATCTTGTCTACCTCAAGTAAATATAAAGTGTAACGACATAAATATAGACATATATTGTGACATTCTACGATATCATGTCTGAACTGGTCCCATCTTGTCTACCTCAAGTAAATATAAAGTGTAACGAGAAAAATATATATTATTGCAAACGAATATAAATTATAACAATGAAATATACACATATATTATAACAAAATGAATATATACATATATGGTATCGACAAAAATATAATATTTTTGTCGATACCATATATGTATATATTCATTTTGTAATAATATACATATATTCTAATAATTTTACGATAATATATCATAAAATTAACAACAACGTCATCACCCATCCCCTCCCCCCTCTTCTTCTCATCAACTTTTATATATTGTTTTTTTTTTTTTTCATAAATATCAAAACGTATTTAATAATCTAAGAATATACATCTCCAATATCACGAATATTGTAATAAATCGAAATTGAAACTAATATCATTTTCGAATTTTACAAAATATAATAACCTAATAGTAGACTCTAATATCGAAAAAAAAAATAAATCATAAAGTTAATATACGTAATATTATTTTCATAACATATGTTATATAGAAGGCCGGGGAGAGAGTACAGCTGCGTTAGGCGACAAGTCTCTTCACGTTTGAACATGCATAGGCATGTAGGGGGACAAGGTCCACTGCGAAGGAAGCGGTAGGGTCGGAAGAGAGTGGTGGGGGAAACCATCAGCCAATCAGATTCGAGGATTCTCGTCACGTGACCCTAGGTTGATATATTTGTTTTTCATACCCCTCTTGGTTTGTCAAAAAACATGTTTTGACATGAGCCTCCTCACCACGTCAAGGTGGGGGTATTTCGAGGAGGTTTTTTTTTTTTTTTTGTTTTTACATATTTTCAAACACACATACATTGGTTTACGGGTAAATCAATACCTCGCCAGTGACCAAATCAAACACATACACATACATGCACACATTGGTTTACGGGTAAATCAATACCTCGCCAGTGACCAAATTATACATACATTTGGTTTACGAGTAAATTAATACCTCGCCAGTGACCAAATCAAACACACACACACACACATACTTTTGGTTTACAGGTAAATCAATACCGTGCCAGTGACCAAAATGCAAAAACAAAAAAAAAAATCTGTTGAAAATAAGAAATCAAATTAACATAGAATAAATAACAAATTGAAACATTTTTTTTTTTATATTTTTATATATATATTTTTTTTTATTATCAAATTATAGAAAAACTAAACAAAAGTTATAAAAATTTGAAAATCAAATCGTAATTCGAATATACCCACTCTGCTAGTATATGCGAACGATAATATGAACACATTAATTTCAAGTCTCTATGAGTAATACATGGGACTATTTGTATACTTTGCATATTATCAATTCGAGGACATTTATATTCCTCAAGATTGATAATTTCACACGAGTGCAAAAATTGTAACAAAAATTCTTTTTTTTGCTGTCCTTTTACAAAAATATATTTATAATTTAAATCGATATTATGAAAAATCGATGATAAATTGTGATAGGGAACATCTCCTTCATCCCAACTTAGTAAATGATAATTTTTCGAAAGCCAGCGGTTCGTTTTCATGCTTTTAGCACTGGTAACAACCGGATGAGAAGGTGGTTCGAAAATCCAATTGCTGGCTGCATTATATTTTAAATCAAAAATCGATAATTCTTTAACTATATAATTATTTGCATCATCTACGAAGCATTGAAGTTCCACAACCGCACCGTTTGATGACATGATGAAAACTGAGAATAAATTACAATGAATCCCTTTATTATTACTTATACCCTTTTTCTTATAATACTCGTTAAAGGGTTGTACTCTACAACGTTATCGTGTATGATGAGGCAGAAAGCAGTTGTTTCAGGCGGAAAAGGTTTGGAAGAATCGAATTCTAACCTCACATCGACCGGTCCGGACTTGATAGATTCCGATTGTTTAGAACAATCGATTACGATAACCGGTGCTTTTTCTTTAAAGTTTTTTAGGGAAAGGAGTGGCTCTGAAGGATATCTTCCAGGATAGTAAGAATTTTGAAGATTATTATACATGTGATATAGTATCGCGAATCGATTTTTATCGAAATCCACATTTAAATCGTCATAAGGGTACGATTTAGAATTTAAATATAGTTTTACGTTACTGATATTACAATGATCGAATTGGCTAGCATCCTTTTCAATTTTATTAATTCGATCAGATGAAAACGCTAATACGATGTATCTCGGTTTCTCCATCTGATTTGAAGTTTTTACCGCCCAAACTTGTCTCTGTGTAGAGGGCAAGAGGGGGTAAACAAACAATTCCCAGCTCCGGAATGCTACTGAAACGATTTTTTCCGACTTTAGTCGGCGTAAAAGAGTCAATCGTGTAAATTCGTTCACTGATACATAAGGCAATTTCCAACATAGCTTTGTTAATTCAATTTTTGCTTTCTCTGGATCGCCTATACGTTTAGATATGTAACTGTTTTCATCAGTCCGTGATCTCATGAGAATTAATTCTTGCTTAACATTAACAATAATTTTCTGATAGTCTTCCGCGAACCCTAGTAATTGTGATAAGGGGATACATAAGTTAAAATAACCATCATCAGAGACTAAGCTATCAAGTGAATCGGATATAGGGCAGCACCAACCGATATGTTCCATAGAGGATCCACCCATGAAGGAAACCATACCCTTTAGAGTACTAGTGATACCCGAATTACGGACTCTGTCTACTTCAACACCGCATAACTCATATCTGATTTCATCGAATAAATATGCTAAAGCATTATTTGTTAATTTAGCCGATGTGGGTACCCCGCTACCATCCTCTTTTAAAAATCGTCCCTCGAAATAAAGAAAACTTTTAGATGGTAATGTGAAAATATCTTGATGCTGGACTAAGATTCTGATTTCATCACCTCGAAGTAGTTTTGTCGAAGCATATGGAAAATGGGAATGATATTCTATCGACTCGATTGAATCGGTAAATGCTACGGTCGAACCTAAATCTGTTATTTCTTCCATAGTACTTGATAACCTGCCAACCGAAGAAACTCAAAATTTTCTTTCGTTAGAGATGTTACTCCACCGAGGTTATTGAAACGAATGAGCTTTGTTTGTAATCCATCTCTTCTTTTATATACTTTTCCAAAGTCTAGCCCCATATTTTAAAATTAAAAAAGTAGCAACTGCGAAAAGTTTATATTTTTTTATTATTGAATAAATTATAATAATAAATTAGAGAGAAATAGTAAACATAAGTGTCCACAAATATAGGTTTCAGGATCTTGATATCTTTTACTAACGAAACTTATACGACAGTCTTTAAGATACTTGACCAAATCAGAAGGAGGACCTTTATTACCGGCGCTGTCGAAAAATTTCACATAATGACCATTTTTCATATAGCATACCCAATGTGTACCTTTACCCTTAGCACTATCTAGATTCAAAATGGCTCTCTCACGAAACCAAGGCTTGGATGGTAAGTTATCTCTTGCGAAAACACCACGGAAATGAGGGATCTTGTACTTTTTAGCCAAATTTATAAGATCGCTATCGCTTAAACTCATTTTTGGCATGGACCCTAACATCTGTTTTGCTTTTTCACTAAACGTTCCTCCAATTTTTTTTGGAGGGCGAATAACACGAATCTTCTTCTTTTCCTTTGTTTTAGCCATGACGATGTTAACAGTTCGATTGTCAGTAACAGAATGACTCAAAAGAGTGTTGTGTCGATCCTCCCACCCCCTCACTCTCTCTCTTTACCCCCCACCCCTCTAGACATTTATATTTTTTTTGCTTTCCCAGCTGTTATGCTTTGAATCGAAACCCAACCACTTTACAAAAACTTTATCACCTTTCCGTTTCAAAATTTTTTCTACCAAATATACGTTAGGATATTTCACTTTTTGGATTTCTTGCTCATAAAATCCACCAGCGATCGTTTGATTTGATGTATCCTTAAGCCAGTAGGTTACCGGAATGGTTTTCCTCACTTGATCGATCTTGAAGATTTCAGTCGACCACGAGGGCCGATATCCCTTGGTGAAATCGGCTTTATATTTTGAAATTCTCACAAAATCACCGACTTGATATTTTGGTGGTTTACGATTCGATAAAACATTTTCACGTTTACAATAGACGTTATGAAGTAAATGTTTCTCAATTTGTTTGCCCCTGACTGAAGACGGTTTCATCTTTATGGTTCTATGCTTTGTATTGTTATATCTTTTAACTAGATCTTCATATATCGTAATCCATTTATATGTTCCTTGGAGGCTAAATTGTTTCCAAATCTTATTTTTTATCGTTCTTATAAATCTTTCTACCATACAAGCTTTCATATTACTAAAAGTAGAGTAATGATTTATTTTGTTGGATTTCATTAATTTTTGAAAAAATGAATTGTAGAACTCTTTTCCTCGATCAGATTGTAAGTTACGTGGTTTTCTACCATCCTGGATTAGGATATTTTCAAAAGCTGACGTTACATCTTTTCCAGATTTCGACTTCAATGGAGATAGCCAGGCGAATTTAGAAAAACAATCGATTACAGCTAAAATATATTTATAACCTCTATTTTCTTTGGCATATGAACACACCTCGATTAAATCTACCATCCATAGGTCATCGATACCCTTCAGAATCACCCCTCTCCTGTGGAAGGACCGTCTAGCCGGTTTATGCAATTCTTCGACTACCTGTTTCTTGATATCCGACATGGCCGAGATCAGTCGAAACAATGACAATAACAACTCCTCCCCCTCCCCTCATCATGCCACTATTTATAATATTATACCCATCATTCGTAGACTTTTCTCAACCTTTAGAATTTCTTTTTCTGGTCCATGAGTCTGTAGTAAAAATCTCAATTTTTCAACCAGTTGATTAGGGTCCTGGTCTTTATCATAACCTTTCCCTTTGATTTTATCCTTCAGTGGAAAAAGCTTAGCGATTACTTTCCTATATTTTTTACTTCCTTTTTGAACATTGACCGATCCTGTGGAACTATAATTCATTCTATGAGCATTAGTTTTTGTTAATATTATTTTATAATTTTTTTTATCGTTTTCATCTACCCTATCCATATCGGGATCTTCTAAGAACAATAGCTGAGACAGCCCTGGAGTAATTTTGAACAGCGAGCCATCAACATCCAACCAATCATCCTTAATGGAAATAACCGTGTCACCGAGAGTAAAATTTTCACCGTTATAACAAATTCCATATACTTGATCCAAATCCTGGGTTTGATTTGTAGTAAATTTGAGTATATATTTATTAGCCTCTTTACCGATTTGGTCTAAGTAGCTAAAAACGGTTTCTACTCCTTGGGGTGTAGAAGCGTGTTCACTTATTTCTTCCAAAGGTGAAGAACTCTCATAAGTAGAGGATGAAGGGAAAATGTCCAAGACATTAGGTCTATGTCGAGATGCGGGAGTTGGTAAAGGTGTAGAGGACTCAAATTTGGGACGAGCCCCGATTGTTAAAGACACCTCTGTAGTAGGCGATAACTTTTGAGGTGATAAAGGTAAATTGGGTGGTGAATGGATAAGAGTTTCTTCTTCTTTTTTAATATTTGATGGATTAGTAGAGAGGTGTGTTACTACCTGTTCTCGAAAACTATCTCCGACGAACGATTGTAACGGTTTTATCAAAGGTTTGTATTTTTCCTTCAAGTACTCTTCTCTATCCTCCCTTTTACGCTTCAAATTTCTACATTTTTCACGGATGATCTTACGAATTTCTTCGGTTTCCTTAGCTAGCGCGTAAGATGTTGCCTCGTCCATGTTCGATAAGTGAATGAGGAAAATGAAGCCCTTAGACGATTATATATGTATCGAATCCTTTACGGAATCGACCATTGCTCAAATCACGATCTTTATCAATCACAATAAATCCATACTTGGTTTTCCAACATTCTATACATATTTTTTTAAATTCAGAAAATGTCATATCAGAATTAACATGATCTTCATATATTCTTTTAGTGCTGAGATTATCTTGTCGGAATATGATAAGAAAGTTGGTATTATCCCGAATTAATAGTTTTGGCACACGAGTATAACTCTGACAAAGATAGAAGCTATCGATCCCTCTATGTCTGCCCATGCAAAAGTATGCTCTGACACGATCTTGTTTGTCACAAGCGATGTCGTCGAAAATAAATACTGAATTTGGGGCAGCATCTCTCGGGTGTGGAATATTCGAATTATCATCGAATGGGTAGAAACCGACGCCTTCGAGATTTGACAAAACGTGAGCCAAATGTTTATACTTTGGTTGATAAAGGGATTTACTAAATAGATAAACATTCTCAAAATTCAATCCATCGGGGTTGTATAGCAGACTCAACATAAGATTCGTCTTACCACAGTTAGATGGCCCGCAAATCAAGCATCGAATACTATTAGGGAATAAGGAGCCATGTTTGGATCCTCCACCCTCCTCGTGTTGGCTTACGACTGAATCAACGTTCGCTATATCGAACGATGAATGTTGCTTCAACAAACGCATGATGAAGACTGAGAGAAAACAAATATTGCAGGTCCTTTATATATATATATACTTACTTATAACATCTCAAAAAATAAAATAAAATAAAAATTGACATATGAGCAATATAGATTCCTTCACGCTTTTTCACAGACTTAGGACTGTCAGAAACCCAAATGATACAAACTGTTACTTTTATAGTATCGATTTAGGTTTCTGGTGGTTTAAATATATATTGCCCTGTAAGGATCGAGTTGTCGGGGTGTTGGGTGTGTGTACTCTATATTCCATCACACCCTAAAAAACTTACAAACTAGGTTAAAACATGCTAAAAACCATGCATAAAATAAATAAAAATATCTAAAATCGATAAAAGCATCTAAAATTGATAAAAGCATCTAAAATCGATAAAAGTATTTAAAATTGATAAAAGTATCTAAAATCGATAAAAGTATTTAAAATTGATAAAAGCATCTAAAATTGATAAAAGCGTCTAAAATCGATAAAAGTATTTAAAATTGATAAAAGCATCTAAAATCGATAAAACTATCTAAGATAAATAAAAAGCATCTAAAATCGATAAAAGTATCTAAAATCGTTAAAAGCATCTAAAATCGTTAAAAGCATCTAAAATGTATAAAATGAAAATAAAATGGCTAAAGTGAGGATGTATGTACTCGATATTCCATACTCCTCGATAAAAAAAAATTACAAACTAGGTTAAAACAAGCTAAAAACATTATGCTAAAAACAATATGCTAAAAACATTATGCTAAAAACAATATGCTAAAAACACCATGCTAAAACAATGATAAAATATACTAAAAATAAATAAAATCTGGGAGTAATAAAATTGGAGGTTGAGGTCGAACCAGTAGAATAGACATACTCAAAAGTTATTAATCGTCAAATTGAAAGAAGATAGTGAATTCGGTTGGCCATGGTATTGCGGTAGTAAAAATATCTAAAAAAAAAATTAATAAAAAAACCCCCCGTTAAAATTCATTAAAATTATTAAAACAATTGAGATAAAAACATTTGAAATCAATAAGATCATTTAAAATTAATTGAAACATTTAAATTTAATAAAAACATTCAAAATCAATAAAAGTTGTTAAAATATTTACAAAAAGCAGCTAAAATAAAAGTGGTAAAATGACTAAAATTATCTAAAATCAATAAAAATATTTAAAATTGATAAAAATTACTAAAAACCATTAAAAGTTGGAAAAGACGAAACGTATTTAAAAATTGTTAAAATTACTATTTAAAATGCTAAAACTGCTATTTAAAATGCTAAAATTGCTATTTAAAACGCTAAAATCGCTATTTGAAACGCTAAAATCATAAAATACAAGAGTAAAATAAAATATTAATGTAATGGATACAGTTATAAAATAGAAATAAAAGTCAAATTTTAAAAATATAAAACTATGAAATAAAATATTTTAGCAATGGACACCTCAATAAAATAATTAAAATACAAGTGTAAAAAAAAAATAAAAAAATAAAACTATGATATAAAATAAATAAAGCAATGGATACATCAATAAAATAGTTATAAAAATCAAGAATAAAATAAGTGAGTCATTATGACGATAAAATATTAAAAAGACAATTATCCAACGGACCATTCCCTCACAAATACTATTTATTTAAAACAAATTGGAGGGAGAAAGTGATAAAAAAAAAAATAGTTAAAATTAAGCTAAAATAAAATACCTACCTGAAAGAGCATTGGAGAAATTAAAAACATGATTCTTCAAAAGGGGAGATGAAATGTTTTGGACATTATAGGCTGGAAAAATAGATGTCACCTCTCACATACACACACGACTTACGAGTCTTTCGACCACGCCAGAGGTCCATACATACAGCTTACGAGTCTTTCGACCGCTCCAGAGGCTCAATTACACGACTTACGAGTCTTTCGACTGCGCCAGCGGTCCATTCATTCTATGACTTACGGATGTTTTAGCATCCGCAAGCCAATGGTAACAACTATTCTTCTAACTTATAATGTCCAAAAGCCAAAGTACTCTCCCCATCTTCCAATATTATTCTCTTATCGTCGTACGATGATAACGATATTTTATTTATTTCTATTGTCGACATTTCATGATGATGTGATTTAATTAACTGCATTTTATGCCTAAAGGTTTTATGCTCTCTCAGGCAGGTCATATAATCATCAATAGTTACTTCTTTTTTTACTACATGTTTCTTTATTCCTTTAATCTTTTTTATTACTTTCTCCCCAATATCTATGAAATACATTTTTGGCCTAAGCCCTATAAAAGTTAAAATAGGTACACCTTTACTTTCATCTTTAAATTTCCCCATTACTTTTTTATTGTTTATTGAATAACAGGGATGATGTGTTGGATAATTGGATGTATCCATTCTTTCCTTCATTGCTAAAATGTCGTCGTATAAGTTATCGGTCTTTATATTATAAATAAAAGAATCAGTATCCATATACATTAATTTTAAATTGGCATGGCCATATTCGATCATCATTTCATCGTAATGATGATGATACATGATATTTTTTGATAAATCTAATATGGCCATGCCTACATATATCGGTTTATCAAATTTAAGTTTCGTCTTTTCCATGTGGACAGCTGCTAAATTTTCATTAAAAATAGTCCTATCTTTAAAATTTGGTTTTTTTATTAATTTTTCCAAAGTGTTGGCGTTCGATACTAATTTAATGTCGATTCTTTTTCTTATATTTTCCATTGTCTTGCCGAAAATGGCATTAATATATAATTTAATTTGGTCTGTCTCGAAATCGTTGATTGCTTTTTTTCTTAACTCTGTGTTGTATGTTATATATTCTTTCAGCCAACAACTTTGTCTGAATTTTAAAACTCTATTAATTTTCTTTAAAATTATACCATGGCCTATGGCCTGTTTTAATGTCATGTAATGAACTATGTAATTGTTTTTTTCTTTAAAATGTGCAATGAGTTTTTTAAACCTTTTCTTATCATTAAAATTGGTATTCTCCGGTAAAAATGGTAGATCGTTGTGTGCATCATGTAAATGAGTTGGATATGTCAAATCGACATCTAAAATAAAACCGAATTCATCATTTTCACTCAATTCGTCGATGATGACGTGAGATGGGTCTACCCATTCGAATTCGCCAATAGGGAGGGGTTTACACATTGCTGCACCATATAGATTATTACAATCTTCATAAAATATATAATTTGAACCTTTATTGGGGTCATAATCTGTTAAATGTTTATTATTGGCTTTGGCGAATCGATGAGAGACCTGACAGAGACCCCCTCTTATCCCCTTTTCAAACATTAAAATCATATTGTAATCACTTAATAGCTCCAATTTTACTTTTGTAAATTTTAACATAGCATCCCACGTCATCGCGGGAACGGTAAAGAAATGCGCTGGGTCTAGTTTATGTGACTTCATTGTTATTTGCCTAAAAGATTCAAAAATATCAGTAAGTAGTAGTGTATCTGATTTGATGTATACATCGTTGTAATCACCCAGCGTCTTACATTTAAACGTATCCCATACCTTTTGAGCATGTCTATAGTCTTCGTCTGTTATATGCTCCTGCGAAAGGTTACTAAAAAATGCTTCTTTAGGGGGTAGTTGTGTTTCTGAATATGTTTCGGGAGATGTCATATATTCATAAGGAAAAACCCCCTTTCTTTTTAAAACTTCAACCTCCTCCCTTCTAAACAAAGATTTAATAGCGGGTATATCAGGAACTATTTTCGCGAGAGAATCAAGGCTGTCGGATAAGAATCGATATGAATCCACAAATCTGATTTTAAAATGATTACTAACGTATTTTGAAAAAGTTATGTACTTTTCCTCTGAATTAGGGATCATATCGATTCTTTTCTCGTCATACCCCAATTCCCTCACGAACAAATGGCTGTCATACCCGCTCATATTATGTAAAAATACAGGGAGGAAGTTGGGGTTTTGAAATCTCAAATTACAATGATTGTGAGCAACCCCCCTATATCTCCCCGTTAGATGACAGTGATCCCTTACTTTGTCACCATTTAATGGCAGGTCACACATATAACAGACGGAGGACTGGTTAAATGCTTCCATCTCCGAATCAGTTAGGGGATTCATCGGAATTTTCATTTTATAGACGCGTTCTATTTTAATAGCTATTTCTTTTAAAGTTTTTATAAAATTTTCTGCAGCGTCGGTTCCTCTATATATTATTGGTTCTGTGACTAGATCATCATATACATCCATAATGCTCTCATCTTTCTTAACGTAAATGCAATATGAAATTGGCTTATGAATATTTTTTAATAATGTGTATTTACCTAGCGGGTTGGGCTGACAAGATGCTACGGGTTCGAGGTAGCACTCGAAATCGGCGTATACAACATAGGGCACCTTCAAAGTTCTTTCTACATGGTTGAAAGAAATAAAATTATTTTCCCCCGGCAACTCGATCCTTACGGGTTTGTTCTCGATACATTGATTAAAATGTTGATTAAATTTTATGTCTGAATAAAAATGTGTGAAGCATCTTTTGCATATGTTAAGATGATGTTCATGTTTTGTAAATTGAGATCTTACTAATTTATTAAAATTTTTAATATAAACATAATGCTGTTTACCCTCTCCCTCTAATAATAATAGATCTCTGTGATCTTCTAATTCTCTTTTTACTACTTTGAGGGGGTAAACAGCATTTTTTTCATCAAGAGAAAAAAACATTAATTGAAATATTGTTTGATGCTTCAAACAGTTTTATTTGATGAACAGGGGTGGGGAAATCAACACATGAGAAGTTGTACCTATGCTGTATACGTTCATAATTTAAAACACGTTGAGGATGTTCAGTTACAAATTTACATAAAATAGCATATTTGAAACAGAAATTATCGTTTTTATTAACAACATTTATACAAGCTTTTCTATTTTTAATTTTATCTGGTAAGTCTATAAAAGTGCTACCTCGAAGTGGTTTGAATTCGTTGATTTTTAATCTTAACCCCTCTATTACGTATAGTTTCCACCCCGACTTCTTTGTTTCCATATTTTCCATTTCATGTATGATTTTATTAAACCCGCTATCTATTATTTTTTCGATTTCAGTATCTTTATAAATTGCTTTATTGCGTGTTTTAAAAGACGTCTCGATGGTTTCCCCTAACTGATTTATCATTACGCAATCAGCCCACATATTTATTTTAATTGAATTGTGTTCTCGGAGGGAAGCATTTATTCTAATAAAAACATCGTTTCTGATACTATTAAAAAATTTAGTTAGGTCGTAATTGTCGTCGCATCTAATAAAATAAGACCTCAACCTCCCTTTAAAAGCCGTCTCATACTCTGAAAAACCTGCAGCGTCGGGTTTGAGACCAAAGAGGTCCTGCCGTTGTGGTTCTTGTCTAGGTTTTTTCCTCGGGGGTTCATTATTGCAAAATTCCTCATGTCTAAAATAATTATAAATGTTTGTAAAATTTGTTCCGCAGAAACGGCAGGACCTCTTAAAAACTACTTTACATGCAATCTCATGCTTTAATCTAGTATCTTTTCGTGTAAACACCTGTCCACATTTTCCACAAATAACTTCACAATGGTTATCAAAATTATCAAATCGGGACAGGTGTTTACACGATTTTTCATGTCTTAAACGATGATGTTCTCTATTAAAAGATTTCCCGCAAAAAGAACAAATCAATTTAATATTGTTCAAAAATTCTTGGGTTTGAGAGGAATCCCCACAAATAGCCTCGTGTCGTATTCTGTTATCTGATCTAGAAAAAGATTTGCCACATTTGGCGCAAATGCACGAGGCTAGTTGTGGAAATTCCTGACTATAAATACATGATAGTTCATGAGCCATGCACTCTCTATGGCTAGCAAATGTTTTATCACAGTTGGCACATTTCCTTGATGAGGATTCCATTTTTTGTAAAATATATATTTAATAAAGAATAACTATATATAATAATAAAGAAAAAAAATTATCTCCGACCGATAAATGAATTAAAACAAAAAAATTAATAAGAAAAAAACGAAAAGAAAAACTCTATAAACTAGTATAAATATATATATAATAAGAACAAAAAGAAAGAACAATTACTTTGAAAATGATATTAAGAAAAACACACGAAAATAACTTTAAATATATATATATAATAAGAACAAAAAGAAAGAACAATTACTTTGAAAATGATATTAAGAAAAACACACGAAAATAACTTTAAATATATATATAATAAGAAGAAAAAGGAAGAATAATTACTATAAATATTAAGAAAAACACAAAACGAAAAAACTTTAAACTTTAATAAATATATATAATAGTAAGAGAAAAAAAAAGAACACTATAATAAGAGAATATAAAGAAAACACGAAACGAAAAAACTTTAAACTTTAATAAATATATATAATAGTAAGAGAGAAAAAAAAGAACACTATAATAAGAGAATATGAAGATGTAAAAAGAAAACCCAAAAAGAAAAATGTTAACAGAATAGAAAAATTTTTAATAGAGAACTAAATAAAAAGAAAAAACTTACCTTAGGATAGAAAAAAAAAGTATGAAGAAACAAAAATAACTTTGAAATAAAGAAAACAACACTGTAGATAACTAAACTAATAATATAAACAAAACTGTAGAAGAAGATAGAGAATTCTAACGCAGAGGACACTAAGTACGATATGAACACTGTGAAGTCTGGAGCTAGAATGAGAGTAGTGGGGGTAGGCACACGGGTACCTCCGGTTGTATCCTCGAATCTGATTGGCTGATGGTTTCCCCCACCACTCTCTTCCGACCCTACCGCTTCCTTCGCAGTGGACCTTGTCCCCCTACATGCCTATGCATGTTCAAACGTGAAGAGACTTGTCGCCTAACGCAGCTGTACTCTCTCCCCGGCCTTCTATATAACATATGTTATGAAAATAATATTACGTATATTAACTTTATGATTTATTTTTTTTCGATATTAGAGTCTACTATTAGGTTATTATATTTTGTAAAATTCGAAAATGATATTAGTTTCAATTTCGATTTATTACAATATTCGTGATATTGGAGATGTATATTCTTAGATTATTAAATACGTTTTGATATTTATGAAAAAAAAAAAAAACAATATATAAAAGTTGATGAGAAGAAGAGGGGGGAGGGATGGGTGATGACGTTGTTGTTAATTTTATGATATATTATCGTAAAATTATTAGAATATATGTATATATTTCATCGTTATAATTTATATTCGTTTGCAATAATAAATATTTTCGTCAATACAATTTATATTTATATTCATTTGTAATAATATATGTGTATATTTCATTGTTATAATTTATATTCGTTTGCAATAATAAATATTTTAGTCGTTACACTTTATATTTACTTGAGGTAGACAAGATGGGACCAGTTCAGACATGATATCGTAGAATGTCACAATATATGTCTATATTTATGTCGTTACACTTTATATTTACTTGAGGTAGACAAGATGAGACCAGTTGAGACAGGTCCGGACCTGTCGAACTTGAAAATGAAAAAATACAAATTAGGATTAAGGATTAGGATTAGGGATTAGCATTAGAGATTAAGGATTAAGATTAGGGATTAATATCAATCAAAATAAATTATATTGGTCACGTGGTGTACAGGTGGTTAAGGTAAGAATAGCCCAGGGTCCAAAGTCCAAAAGTGCTCCCCAAATTCTGGGATTAAAGTGGGGTAGAACCGCCATTTATACCCTACTAAAGATAATTCAATTAAAAACATAAAAAAACACAGACATACATCCAACTATAGAGGGAAAAGCAGGGCTCCAGGAGATCACTTTGCTACTATCTAAACCGCGTCACTGGTGCCAGTGGAGATTGAGCGCATTACATATATATTGTATATATATATATATATATATATATATATATATGTGTGTGTGTGTGTGTGTGTGTGTGTATAAATATATATATATATATATATATATATATATATATATATATATATATATATATATATAATGCGCTTAATTTATTATATAGTATATATATACTACAAAAGATTGCGGGGTCACTGCCGTTTTAACCTACTTGGAGGATTATAGGGATGGGTGGTACTAGATAGGAATTGTACAACCGGATTCGGAAGATAAGTAAGGTTCTGGTGAAATTTATAGAATTATTCTACCATAAGATCTACAACAAATGGGATGTTGAGGTCATGGTGTAGGGTTTTGTTGGTTACATAAAACGGAGCCTCGAATTTTGTTCGAAGGACTTTAGACTTAAAGGAGTGGATGCGTTTGATGCTAGAAAATTTTGCTGTCCCCTTAAGTTCTAGCCTGTTGGTCTAAATTGGTTACAGGATTGTCTTGTATTTAAGTAATATGTTTTCAATCGAAAGTAGAGATTTTCTTGTAAGTAATCTGTATAGTTGGCCGTATCGTCGATTAGGTTTCTGTCTTTTGGGTCTAGTGTGTGGGCTCCACTCTAGCCTTCTGTCCAAGAGGAAGCCAAGTTACCGGACTATGTCTGAAAAAGGAAGCTAGGTGAAATTAAACTGGACTGGTGTTAACATTTATATTCGTTTCCTTTATATTAAAAAATCCAGAGATAAAGAGCAACTAATCCCATTGAGGAAGCTGGAAGTAAGAGCTAGGATCTCCTGGAGTCTTGCTTTATTTTTCACTTTTGAAGTATAAAGCCTGGACTCTGATTATCTAGGCTGAATGTATATATTATATTACTTTTATCATTATTGCTACTTACTGTTATTATTTTATATATTTGATTGTTCACGTTTGTTTTATGTTACTCACATTTTACTTCGTTCTTAATTTTTTATATTTCTTTTTCTTGAATGTATATATTGTATAAATGGTATGGAAAATTATATTATTGTATATTGTGTATAGTTCAATAATTAAACTTCTAACCTCACGCTCCAAACAGTGAATAATGGTTATGGAGGAATCTCAGCACTCGGTGGGGTCCCAAAAAGGTATTTTATAATTACAAACTATGAAACATCTATAGCAATGAGTCAAATCGCAATGATAATAAAATAAATATTAATTTAAAAATGGGAAAATCTGATCCCAGTTGTCCTATATATGACTACAATTTCATCACTATACACCACACCGTAATAAGGAGTTTTTTAAAAAAAATTAAGGAGATTTAATTTTTTTCTGAAATTAAGTTGTCTCGAATTGCTTATAGTCTCAGAATCGTCCATATAGACCCAGACGAGAACATGAGGAAAATTAAATAACAATTTGCCCACTTTTTTTCTATTCATTTTAAACCTTTTGGGATTTATGATGAAACCTTATGTTTTTTTGTTTTTTTAATATCCTCATAATTAACTTACGAATAAGTTTTTTGAAGTGAATTGCAAATATATATATATCCATTTCCAAATCTTGCGAAATCAAAATATCACTTTATGGGTAAGTAATATAGAGAAGAAAAAACCACTCCCTTCCCCACCCCCCAGTACAGAATTCAGCCCTAAAAGAAAGTAAGACCTCCTAAGAGGAAAGGGTAAAAATGAGTTGAAATATTAATATAAAAAATTATCTGGAAATTCTTTAGCGTTCATATAATGGTGTTCACTAAATCAAGTTTATTTAATTCGTATATTTAACTCTTGGAAGATTAAAACATATGCCACATCAATAATTTGTGTTAATCTGCCGGAAATCGGATTCAGAATGGTTACTCTCTGATGATAATGAATTATGTCCCGATTTCTACATCCTTATACATATATATTATAAATTTTAATTGAGGGGAACGAGTTAAGGATACGGAAAAGGGCGAGAAATGGTGACGCACTGTCTGCGTCCCAGTTATACGATTCGTGGGAAGGGACGGGTAGACAGCGCCAAAACAAAAAAAAATATACATCCAAGTCAGGTATAGAACCGAGAGCAAAATTAAAAGGTCTTAGGGCTAAACACAACGCACGAGCCCTAGGCTCTGTCATTATAGAGCGGCAAAAAAGTTCACCTCTTTCTGGGAAAGACAATGTTCGTGAGAGTGAGGTTTTTTTTTTTTTTTTTTTTTTTTTTTATTTACCTCTTTAAAGGATAATGATGATATCTCGCTAAATATGACCCACGACCCCAGCTTTTGTTAATACTTATTCACTTGTATACTCTCTTTAAGTACAGTAACGATCACCCTATGTAGAAAGGAAATCACCCTAGCAGTCTCCTGGCGAAAAAACAGTTTAAAAAATATATGTCAAAGCAAATTACACACTTTATAATCCATCGTTTATATATGGTATATGATTATTTGATTAATTTTTTTTTCTCTATTGCTATCACTATATCTTTTTTCTTTCGCTTTTTTCATCACTCTCTCATGACAATGGCGGCCAAGTTAGTTAAACGTTCGTGTCAGCCTTCGCTTAAAGTTATTGTGAGTGACTGTGAATGGTAAATTTATTTGAAATTGGGTCGCTCTTGTTATATTGACCTTCAAAAATTGAATTTACTCATTTATTAAGCCTCCAGCCCGTCGAGGATTCATTGTTAAGGCACTTGTAATATTTTGATAACATACATTTACATTAATAAAATATTAATGTAATATTTATTAATGTAAATAATCTTAAAATAGATAAATTTCCTTTCTTTACTATATAGGTAATTATCAAGTACCTATATAGGTAATTTAATGATCACTTTTACTCAGTCTATGAAAATCCTTAACTGATCTAGTCTCAATATATGTACGTATATTTAGGTTTTTTCTCTTTTTGATTTAACTATTAGATGTTTTTTATCTATTTTTTTTTTTTTTTTTTTTTTTTTTTTTACTAAACATTTGTATTTATTCTTAATTTGGTTTATTTAATCGAATTAGCCATGTCAAAGTAATGTAAAGTCATGTTAAAAAGTTATTTCAAATTTTTGTATTACATTTCATAGTGGTTAAGAGAAAGTAAACAAAATAAAAACATGATGAAATAAAATAACAGTTATTTTGCTATTCGAGTTATATACCAAATATTAAATGTTTGCCTATATTAAGTAAATATGTTAAATTTTAAATTATGTCAAGACTTGTAATAGATTATAACTATGATCAACTATCATTGCATTCTTTACTAATCAAGTAAAAAGTGGTAGTTACAGTTAGTGCTTGTTTGATAGTTATAGAGACTATTATCAATCCTATTCACGAAGACTATAAAGTAAATCGGTATTTTAATTATTTTATAATCATTAATGGATTGATAGCATTCACATATTTAGGCTTAGTTAAGGCATGACCTTGGCAGGCCCACTCGCCATATTTTTTTTCTTAATCATTTGCTTTTTCTCGGTTTCATGTATATTACCATGATGAGTTCTAATTATCATTTTTTATTTGTATCCTATTATTATTTTATGTTTAATCAATATTTACTTTCAATATTTAAAGCGTTGCCTTATCCAATATATCTCAATAATAATTGTTCTACTATTCGGTGCAGAGGTTTGCACTCGACTGAATCTGTTTTTTTTTTTCGAGATGTCTTTACTTGATATAGGCATGGGCCTGTGGGATGTGGGAGTCCACCCGGGCAAAAATCTGGCGCCTGTCGTGACTCCCTTGAGTGACCTGCGAGGAATCGTTGGAGGCGATCATGGGGTTCTGCGGGTGGCACATATAAATACCGAATTTTTACGGGCCCATATTGATGAAATTAGATTGCTTTTTCAGTAGGTTAAGTTCAACGTATTAGCCGTTAACAATCCTCGGCTTATTCCGATATTATCCTCAAATATTGTCGTTATCGATGGCTACAAAGTTTACAGGAATGATAGGATCGGGAAGCCTAGATGAGGGGTAGCGGTGTATGTAACGGATGAGTACCCTGTCGCTTATCTCAAAACTTCGGTGTATGTTGAAAATCACCAGGATTATATGTTTCTTGAGGTTCGGGCACCTGGTGGGTGTATTTTAACCGGAGTGGTATACCTACTTCCAAAGGGTGGATACTTTAAATCATGATTAAGCGGTTATGGTGGTTGGAGAAAATCGGTACGCGCAGAAAATTTGTTCGATGCACCCTGATGGTAGAAACACTGAAGGATGGAGAGACCCAGCAGAAGGCGAAACAACGATAAGCAAGGCGACAATATTATCACAGGAAGGAGACAAAGGAGAAAGACCAGTTGCTTACGCCAGCAGGCGCCTCACGGATACCGAAATGAGATATAGCGCGTTAGAAAGGGAGCTGCTCTGAGTCGTGTGTGCTATTAATCATTTCAGGACGTACGTGTTTGGCAGGAAATTGAGGTGCCTATTTATCGAAGCCAATTGTTAACTCTTATATATATATATATATAATATATATATATATATATGTTCGGTGTAGGGTCAATATATAACTGACCGTCATATTTGATCCCTAGGGTCGAAATAGAATAATGTTGAGTACTCTGTATTTGAAATAAACTCACTTTTGTTTCACTAAAAACTTTACACAGTGATTTTAGACTTTTTATAACAACAATAACAATTTATCACATATCCATATCTCAACAATATTTGAAACTATAAAATATTTATAAAATAAATATCACTTTTGATTGATTCCCTAACATATTGTAACAGATTGATCCCTAAGCTTCATATATTGTTGAAATATGCATATGTGATTAATTGTTATTGTTTTTATAAAAAGTCTAAAATCTCTGTGTAAAGTTTGCAGTGAAATAAAATTTTGTAGTAAAGTTTATTTCAAATACAGAATACTCAACTTTATTCTATTTCGAACCTAGGTTTAACGGTTAGTTATATCTTGACCCTAACCCGAACATAAGTGGCGACCGTGACAGGACCTGTTGAGTACTCTATTTTCTAGTTTGACTGAGTTCAAAATGTAAATTAAGAAGACACAGAGAAGGATATGGCGTGCTTTCTTTACAAGGTAAACTAATGAGTTAGAACAGTTGCTCAGTAGTGGTACCCTAATTTGGAAGAAATATCCGCATGCTCAGAGTTTCTGAGGAAGAAGTCAGAGATTTTAGAATCACTTGAAAACGAGATATTTGAACTTTCAATAGGCGATGTAAAAGCGAAAAAACGAAAAAGTGAACTTTTTGAATCCTAAATTAAAATTTTCGACTTGAAATCCACGGGAATGAGGTAACTGACTATTATTTCATGTTTTAGGACAGTAAATACTAAAAGTGTAAAGGGTTTATAAAGCTTTCTATATCTATGAGCTCTCTTTATATATAAGTTTTCTACCTATATATATATTTTTTTATTATTTTAATGAAATTTACAACTGTATTACATAGAAAATACAATAAGTAAATGTGACATTGGTAACATGACATGTACAACATGAAGAGAAACTACCCATTGGTAGAACTCAAAGTACCTACATAGAGTCTCTATCTGTCTTCACCTGGCCGCCATTTTGTATTCCAGCGGCTATATGCTGGAAGACGTGCATTTTTCTCATCAGACCTGTGGATATGGCCAATTTATAAAGACAAACCTGTGGAATGTTAATTAAACAAAACTGGAATGTTAATTAAACAAAACTGTGGAAAGGAGGTCGATATGGTTTAAACCTGCCTCGAATTTCTTAGACTGAAATCATAACTAATTCTGAGGCATGAAAAGGTGAACTAGTTATTGCAACAGCTTCTCCAATATTGGCCGTAAGGAAAATGTAATCAATGTTTGAATGGTTCAATATTAGGTCGCATGCACCCGGTTGTGCGAAAGCAGGGATCTTATAATTTACAAATTAAAAATAATAAATGTCCTTAGAATTCATTCAATATTAGATCCGTCAGGATATTGTTTTCGTCTTAAAATTCGGTTATTTAGTGTTGGAACAAACAAACTTAAAGATTTTAAATTAAAGCAATCACTAAACATATGTGCATTAGAAATACTCTTATAGAGATATATGATAACTGTTGGAGAAAAATAATTTAATCTAGTACGATTGGTGATCTTTCATCATTCAATCAATCATTATATATGATTGAAACTTTGGAGAACTTTCCTTGTTACCGAGTCGACCTATGGCTGATTGAAAAGAGCTTATTCAATAGCCGGATTCAAAACTGGCTCTGGGACTCAGTGTAATGAATAAAAAAATAGTACAGCTGAGATTAACTATCACTTGAAAGTACTGATTGTAGTTTAAATGATTTACCAGATTCACATTTTCACTATCACCAATTCACTATTCCCTAATATATTTTTTAAAAACTTATTTATTGAAAATTATTAAGATCTGTCTCAAGGACATTGCATAATAATTACAAAATAAAAAGAGCTATTATAATAGACCATGTTAAATATCTACTTCCAGCATAGGTATATAAACTGATTAATCGATAGGTTCATCCACTCCCCCCTGCCTCATCTCTATATCTCAAATATTACGAATAAGCATCTAAAATTTTGAATAATACCTCCCTCATGCTACAGATGTACCATAAGATTTGAAACAATCTTACTGTAAGTGGTTTAAAAAAAATAATTTCTATAAACATTAAATACATATATCACTACTGTTGTTCCAAAAGTTCAAATGTAACAATTTTTCATACTTATTCTATTTTTGTTTAAGGTAAAATATTGTTGTAGCATGGAACTGCTATAAATAGGCCGCTACTATAGAAAATAACAAAGAAATAATCAATTTTTCTACAAAAAAACTCTTTTGTAAGAAAAACTCATTTTGTACATACATACTTTTGCAATAACAGTAGCAATACTGGTACTGATACTGGTGGGGGGAACTAGTCCAGCAAGTGGGCCTATAGTGGTCCTTTTGCCAACCCCTGACGACTAACTTGAGGTTGCCGCCGCGTACTTGCCAGAGTGTGCCTGCCGGGGTCGCCGGGAAATCAAAAGTAACCGACCCAGATGGGAATCGAACCCACAAAGTTCAGAACTGGGCACTCTTGGACCCACGCCCCAACGTGCTCGGCCATCCAGTCCTCCCTAGAGCACTATAAATTCTCATTACACATAATTAAATTCTCTACAATGCCAGGAAATTATCATTTAAATCAGACTTTTACCTTGATATTACTATATACTGATAGATATTAGTTACCAATGCATATTTGTTTTTATTTTGCTTCAGAGCTTTCTGCAAAGGTTCATATGAGAACACATTATAAAATTTTCATATAAATCTAAAAGCTAAAAAAAAAACACAGGTTTTTCAGATGTTAACCACTTTTAGAGGTCGAAGACTTCACAAATTTGTTAGCGAGGTGAATTGTGGACATACATGCGTGAAGAAAAAGTGTTATGACCGTACAAGTCCAAATGTTAAAAATCGATTTTTATTATTGCATAAGTTTATGTGTTCTTTTCTTAAAAAAATAAAATAAAAAATTGCGAGTTATAAATTGTTTCGAATATACTAAATTTTGGACCTAACTTCCCTATATAGATTCGGTACAGACGTAATTTTCGAATTACATTTGAGCTATACTGGTGATAGTCATCCCAATGATTCCGACAAATATGCCATTCGAGTTCAAACTTTTGTCAATTTTGAGTGCAACCCGCATTCACAATAACCATAAACAAAGCATAGAACAATCTTGTATGTATAGACAAAATTTCGAAAGTCCATGGGAAAGTTCTTAAACCCAGCGCTATTCCATCGATGGATTTACGTTGCTAATCAATGAATTGAGGGCTGGGACTAGGATCTTTCTCATTGCCACATCGATGAATTCATAAATGGCCTGATGGATCTCCGATGCTCATCAATGATCTAAGCGTTGAGTTTTGAAACGTGCCGCATTCTTCTTAAATGTTCAGCTATATAAAGCCTGTTCAAGCATCGAAAAACCTGATTTATTCCTATATGCACCCACTGAGAGGGTGGACAAAAAAAAAAATGTGTTTCCCAAAGCATTTGGTTTTTAACACAAATTCTTTATCTCTTTAATATTACAATGAATGCTGTGGTGCTCATTGAAAAATACGGGAAGGAATACATTTACAATAAATAATCTGCTGAGAAGAAATGAAGAAAGAGAGCAGTTGGCAAAAAGAGTACCCCCACACTAGAGCTAATTGATATTTAAAAAGCGTAAGCAACAGGTCTGCCATCTGTAAGTAAATGCCCAACCTGGCGTGCTATTGGACCATCACGCTCCGTTAGCTCCATCAGCCGGCGGCATCAAAGCCCCGTCACCGTCACTACTTCACAACGCTCTATCTCATTTAATCTAATCCCGCCTCTCTTATTCAAAACTACCCTGATGCTCCAATAGATATTCAATTTTCACAATCTAAAAGCTCATTTATTTTTTTTTTCCCGGAAGGTAACTCTATCCATACATTTTAATTAAATGAAGTAATTTGCAAATTACTATTGTTTTAATGTGTTATATGTCGACTATGTTTGCATGGTTGATGCTGTGGATTGTGATGAGAAAAATCATTGCACTAAGCTGGGGTTTTAAACTTGCATGAGCTCGAAGACCAGATCAAAGACCAACTTAAGGATGATAATGGACGGAACTTTATTAATTGTACTATTTTCATAAAATTTTAAAAATACAACAATTTGTTTTTGTCCTATGCCTTGATCATCTTAAGCCGTTTCGACCAAGTGACGTCTAGCAGGACAAGTCAAAAGAAACAGAGCTGTCATACTTCCTTGTCATCACAGGGGAGATATTGATCCTTTGACAACTCCAATACAGTGTCCAATGGATGTGGCTATGTGGATAGTCATGTCGTCTTCATCCGAAACTATTATATGTAATGGGTTCGCTTCTTGAGAGGTCAACTGGCATTCCTCCATTTTCTTCAAGTAATTTTGCTTTGCTTCTCTTAGCTTCTCCTTTAACTGCAATTGTCATTTCTTTTCCAACTCTCCTATGGTAAATGTTTTAATTAGTTTGTTTTTTTTGCTATCACCTTAGTCATATCTGACTGATCTATTTCGGCACCATCTTTTGCTAATTGATCAGCTTTAGCACTACCTGGTAATCCACAGTGTGATGTATCCAGTTCAAACGATATATGTGCCTTCTAAATATATTCTACTACATTAATTTGATTTATGGAAGTGAAGGAAATATCAGGAATGGCAATTATTTAGTAATTATCGTTTATAATTACAAACACTGTTTCTGTGGCGATGTCTTTCTTTAAGATAAATTCAACCCTATGGAGTAAAGAAATAAGATTGGAAACTAAAAAGAAGATATACCATTCCTTTATAGAAAGCGTAGCCACTTACGGATCAGAAGTTTGGACAATGACAAAATAGATGAAAAATAAGTTGCTTTCCATGGAAATGGATTTCTGGAGAAGGAGCTGTGGCATATCTTGAATCGAGCGGATCCCTAACGTAGCTAATAGAGACAAGGTTGGATGTCGAAAGAACATCCTTCACCTCATCGGGACCAAACGGTTTAAGTGGTATGGCCACTTAATGCGGATGGATGAGAACCGCTGGCCAAAGAAAATGTATACCTATATGCCACCTGAAAGAAGGAAGCGTGGAAGGCCAAAGAAGAAATGGATAGAGGACGTAGAGGAAAGCATGGCAGCCAGAGGGCTTCGTGAAGGAGATTGGCTGGACAGGGAGCAGTGGCTTTTGGGTGTTGAGGAAATGACTCCTTAGGTTGTATAAAACCCAAATATATAAAATATATTAAAAAAATTGGGAGATGTGTGGTTTCAGGAAAGGGTTTAATCAAAGATAACTCCAATGTTTTTAATGGCACTATTGAAGGAGATAGGTGAGTTTGTCAGGAAAAGATTGGGAGGTATGATAATAGATTTGAGAAATGTGAGGGATCCGATTAGGAAGGCTTTTGTATTCACGGCAGTTAATGTTAGCTTATTGAGGTATGCACAAGCGCATATTCTATTGATTTCTTCCTGGAGTTTAAATATAGCATCAGAGGATTCAGCCGGATCGAAGGAAAGATAAATTTAAACGTCGTCGGCATACAGGTAGTATTGACAGTGCAGAATAGCGGAAAGAAGGTCATTGATAAAGATGAAAAAGAGGATGGGTGATAAGGATGCACCCTTTGAACCAGGGTAGGGACTCTGATGGAGGATTATTAGGAACTACGATATACTGGTATATACTCTATACAGTATATATACGATATATACTGGTAGCGACCGGTAAGGAAGGATTGGAACCAGTTAAGGAAGTCGAGATATTAGAAGACAGGGAGATATTTTTGAGTTTGGTTAGGAGTATATGGTCTACTGAGTCTAATTCTTTGGAAAATCGAGGATAATAAGGATGGTGAGTTTCTGTTGGTCTATAGCTGTGTGGAGTTCTTGGGAGATTTCAATAAGTGCAAGATAGGCAGAGTAGTCTGGTCTAAAACCGGATTGGTGGCAGTTCATAAGGTTATTTTGCTCGAGATAGTAGGATAATTGGGATTGAGCAATCGTTCTAAGAATTGGTAACCTTGTCGAAAACCAGATCAGTAAGGGTCAATGATGATAGGACTGTTCGAAGAAGTTGGAAACTTGGGATCGCACTATTTTTCCAGAGGTTTTGAAACGTTATAAATAATTGAGATTAGGGTGAAAACCTCGGAGGATGAAGGTTAAGGATTTTTATACGTATTTTTATAAGTACGGACAATGGCTTCTTTCCAAGTGGTCGAAAATACTGAGTTCAGAAGGGAGGAGTTATGGATGAAAAGGAGAACGGGAAGGATTTCAGGCAGGCACAATTTGATTAATTTAGCGGGAATGCCATCCGGAACAATAGAATAGGAATGTAATTTCATCACGGCGTATATGAGGTCTGTGGGAGAAATGTCTGAAAAATACTAAGTCGCCGTCGTTAAACAATGTTCCTAGAGGAAAGAAGGAAGGGGTTAATGGAGGAATCGAAGAGGAAGCCAATATAAAAATTGAATTCATATCATCAAGCGAATCTGGATACCTGAGCGAACCTGATACTGAGGGAGGGGATCTCGAAATATATATATATATATATCTAAATTTGTATTTTAGGTTACATATACTGGTATATGGTATGGATGTAAATATCGTGCCATAATACCTATTATACTTTATTGCGGTCCAATATTATTATTATTCAATAAAAAATATATATTTTTTATTATCAATATTCATCATCTAAAATTTATTTTTTATAGTGGGCATATTCAACTGTTCTCAACGAGTACGTTAATGATTTCACACATCTAATGCAACCCTAAAATCGTATTCTCAAGCACATATATTTTTTTGAGAAACTCCTCATGAGGTGATGATCTGTCTAACCTTCACATGTACATTATAAATCTGTTTTTTAATATTATTTTATTATCACACATCTTGAAAAGGTCACACCTTGCTTGTTTTTCGATGATTGTTGCCTTATTAAATCAGCTAAAAATAATGTTAAGAAACTGTATTAATTTTTTTGAGTTCGGCTCTAGCCGGTGACAAAGACACATCGGCTCCACGGCGGTGTTCTATTTGATAGAGTTTTATTCGCCCAATTGAGCCAAAACTTGACATGTGACCGAAGACGTATACTGGAGACCTGCTGCTTGAATTTCGAAAAAATCAAGCAAAGAACTTCGCCAGGACCAGGAGCTAAAGAACTCAACGTGCCTGTGGGACCGGGGTCCATATCACTGTGCAGAATAGGACCTGTCGGCCCCCTCCACCTCTCAGCGGCCGCCTCCATCCAGCAAGGTCAGTGGCGTCTTATCAATACCAACAGCTGTCACCGAAAGAGCCTAACCTATTTTGTTGTTATCATTTTTTTTCTCTCTCCTCTCTTATTAAAAAAAAACTGATCACAGGAAAGCTTGATTATTGAAATTAATGAATTATTATTTATAAGAATTAGTATTTAGCTTTATCAACTGATCGATTTATTCAATTTTATTTATTATTTATTAAGTGGACGTGGGTGTGTTTATTTAATTTTTAACAATATATTTTATATATTTAATTTGTTTTTATTCATTAACTTATTTATTAATACATTACTATTTAACCTAGATTTTATTAATTGTATATTCTAATTTGTTTTTACTTGTTAACTTATTTATTAATCCATTATTGATCAACTCATATATATTAATTGTAGATTTCAATTTGTTTTTAATAAACTGATTTTATAGATTTTAACGTTTTACCATAATTTATTTTATATATTTTAACTTAGTTTTAAGCAATAGAGTCTACAGATTTTAATTTCATTTTATATTTTAGCTTAGTTTTAAGATAGATTTTAACTTATTGATTAACCTTTTTAACTTGGGCTCTATTGATTTTATATTGTGACTTATTTTTAATAAATTGATTTTATAGATTTTAACGTTTTACTATAATTTATTTTATATATTTTAACTTAATTTTAAGCAATAGAGTCTATAGATTTTAATTTCATTTTATATTTTAGCTTAGTTTTAAGGTAGATTTTAACTTATTGATTAACCTTTTTAACTTGGGCTCTATTTATTTTACATTTTAACTACTTTTAAGCATTTGATATTATTAATCTGATATTTAAGTGTGTATGTTGTCATATATGCATGTCTCTCCCGTTTAGTTTTTATTTATTTGTATACGGGTCCACTCTCCTTTAGATGGTTTGTTTTAACCATGCGTGTAGTACGCATGGGTCTCTAGGGGAGATATTGGATTTTGAGTGGACCTAAGGACAATGAATGAAGTCGAGATTGGCCAGAGGGTATGGGTTCTGAGAACTGGAGGACCTGCTCAGGAGGCTGTTGTTGCCTCTGTGATGTCTGTGGATGCCGCGGAGGGCGGCGAAAAGAAAATTGTAAAAGTCGAATGGCCAGACACAGAAGGTGTACTATTGGGAAAGACAGTTTCGATAGATGACGTCTTCCCATCATTGCCAAATGTTCCACAGAATGTCGAGGAGGCGAACAGAGAGCAGGAGAAAGAAGTTCTACGCCCTAATAAGAAAGTTTGTCCCATATGTGGGCTTTCTTTTAAGGGTGAAAGAGGTCTAGGAACCCATATTGCCAAAAAACACCCCAGGGAGGCTAATACCAATACACTGAGGGGCATAGTGAAAAATGTTTTAGGGCCTAAAAATGGAGAGGGTGAGGTATCAAAAATAAAAGAGGACATTATCGGATGGTCTACTGTGTTCAAGAACCTCTCAAAAGAAAGCACGATAAATATTGCGGATTTTGATGAGGCCGTAGGCAGGTTCCTGAAATTTCTCAAGAATATCAATGCGGAACTGCCAGGTCCCCAGCACCCAGCCGTCAAATTTTACAGATTGAGGAAAAAAAATAAAACTAAAGTGACTGACAAGGGTGCTGGACAAGTCTCAAATCCGCAAAGAGCGAACAAAGTAGACAGGAGTCGTCGGCAAGAACAGTATCAATATGAGGTTGCACAATATAATTACTATAATAAAAGGAAAAAGGTCGTGCAAACCGTAATGAATGCCGACGCTCCTAAGCGGTGTCCTCTGAAGATGGCCGATATCGAAAAACATTATAGAGACCTCTTTGAGAGCGAAAATCTCCGCAGGCGTGCGGATTACGAACAGTGCGCCCCGATGCCAAATTTGGTGTCCATTGATCTAGAAGCCGTCAAAAGAGCCATTAAATCAACATCAATGGACACATCGCCGGGGCCTGATGGAGTTCTGATCCGCACGATTAAATATTTTGATGTAGCAAATATTATCAAAATAATTGCGGAGATAATGCTGAAGGTGGCCTATGTCCCAGAACCACTTCGACAAGGGCGCACAATACTAATATATAAGGGGAAAGGTGATGTAAATAAAATCCCTTCTTGGAGGCCCATCACCATTTATTCTATTGTGCGCCGAATCATAGAGAAGGTTCTGGACCATGAACTAAGAAAGCAGGTCACCTTCCACAGGAATCAGAGAGGCTTTATAAAAGGCCTCCCGGGAACGCACGTCAACGCAAGGATTATCGACGCTATATTAAAAGATGCAAAAGTTATGAAAAATGATTGTGCGGTAGTCTTCCTTGACGTTGTCGGTGCTTTTGACAATGTTGGCCATAAACACATCATGAGCTCCTTAGAAGCAAGAGGTGTGTCACCGGATCTTAAACGTGTTATATCGGCTCTCCTCTGCACCAACACAATCAAAATTAGTAACGGTGTTCACGCAACTAGCCAAATCAAAGTGCTGCGCGGGGTACCCCAAGGCGGCCCCTTGTCGTCGTCGCTCTTCAACCTGGCCATCGATCATCTCTATCGCGACCTGTACGATGAAGAATTTTCCAAAAAATTTGGATACAAGTTAAAAAGTGACCAAGGTTGTGTGGTCCTCACAGGTTTCGCGGATGACCAGGCCGTGTCAGCGCGTGACAAGGGGGCTGCAGAAAGAGTGATCGGCAGCGTTCAGAGGACTTTTGAGGAAATTGGTTTGGCTATTAATCCTCAAAAAAGCGTGGGCATCGTTCTAAATAAAGGAGAGCTGGAAACAGCGATGCTCTCCCTTGAGAACGGAGAGTACATCCAAACATTGCAGAATGGAGATACAATCAAGTATTTAGGATGTACATTCTCGGGAGAGCTACAGTTCAACGAAGATTCGGTGACCAAATTGAACGAAAATCTGAATAAACTGGTTACCTCTCCCTTGCTGAAGCCGGAGCAGAAGCTAAACATTGTCAACCAATATCTGTTCCCGGGTCTTACTTACCCTCTCCAAACTGCGCCCCTCACAAAGCTGCGTCCTGCCATACTTGACGGCATCGACACCATGATTCGCAGGAGTGTGAAGGCTATTGTTGGACTCCCTGCGAACACCTCCACGGCGATGTTGTACGCTCCCAGGAGGTATCGAGGATTAGGATTAATCCGCTGCCAATGGGAGGCTCCTCTACAACATTGGTCCATTGCTCAGCGACTGTCCAATGTGCCCGATGCCCTTTTTCAGTCGATCTTTGATTATTCGGCTGAGGTTGATGAATGTGCCGAGAGATTGGGGGTTGATCGGGGTATTCGGAATATGAGAGCTCTACGGCAGTCGCTTCGAGAAAATTCGTTTGAGGAATGGACCAATTGCAGGTGGCAGGGCATTGGAGTTCGCCATTTTAAAGAGACCCCGAAAGCCAACAAATACATGTATGATAAGCAAGTACTTTCTGGGTCTGAATGGTCAAATGCCCTGAAACTGAATATTAATTATGCACCCCTGCGTGGAGTCCCAGGTGTCAGCGGACAGGTAAGAGAAGTCAAATGCGACAGAGAGCCAGAAACACCAGCACATGTGCTTGGAAAATGCCCCAACAACTCCCTCCTTATAACGCGCCGTCACCACCGAGTCAAACATGAACTGATGAGGCTCCTTATAGAGAGAGATTACGCCTGTTTCGAGGAAGTATATTGTATAGATACAGATGGATCCACCCGATATGCCGACATTGTAGCATTCCCTAAGACGGGAAAGTCGGCGATGATTTTGGATCCGACCGTGAGATATGAGACAAACGACCTCGATCAGGCAGGAAAAGTGGAAAGGGAGAAAAAACAGACATATGAGAAATGCATCCCTTTCCTTAGTGAAAAGTTCCGCGAGAGTTTCGGGCCGAGAGAGTTCCACGTGAGAGGCCTTTGGTTCGGAGCTCGCGGAACGATACCAGACTCAACAAGGAGCTTCATGGAGGGCCTTGGTGTCGACATAAAGGACGTGGCAAGGTTGGCAGAGAACATAATCCTTGACTCCCTGGAAATTATCCATCACCATGTGCATGGATAGAGAGTTTGTTCATGGGGGGAGGCATGCGTGTTTAACAGCATTTTTACATTATTTATTGACCACGTCCACTGCACTTTATGTATTTGTATGCATGTTATGAATTAGGTTAGGAAAAGAGAGGAGAAAATCTAGGGAACGAGAAAAATGTATAAATAAAAATAAAATAACTTAAAGATAAGTAAATTAAAAAAAAAACACACACACACAAATATACCTACCTATATTCACTACTTACAAGGAGGTGATGGGGCTCTAAGTCAGACTTGTCTCTCCAACTATAGAGGAAAAATAAAGGACTCCAGGATATCCCTGCGCTACTCTCTCAATCGCGTTACTAGTGCTAAAGCCAGTTGAGATTGAGCAAGAGCTCGTTCCGATTTTAAGGATATTTTTTTTAGTTTCAGGAGTCTAGAGTGGTAAAAGGAAATCAATGAAAATAAAAATTTTACATATGTCTATAAATGGTTGAGCGAATGATAACTGATTTATCCATCTAAACTGCATCGGAATCGAAAAAATACCATGTAATCAGAGAGACCTACAGTTTCACGAATATAATCTATAAGTGAGCCTTCGTTTCAGACTTGACACCAAGATGATTGCCCTTAAGAGTAGTTGGAGTGATTGAGGTGGAGCAGAGGAGGCTGGGGATTGAAGGTGGGGCCAGTGGGAGCCCCCTCGGGCTACGTACCCCTTCCCGCCTATCCACCCCTTGGCCCTCCTATCCCCCCCTTGGCCCTCCTATCCCCCCCTTGGCCTTCCTATATCTCCCGTCCTACATCCTTTAGCAATTGCAGCTTGCTAATCAATCTTCCTCTTCTATTCTGCCAGGTATATTTATCTCGAACCCAACCATCTTGGTAGATCAAAACTTGAGAATACTTTTCATTATCAGATTCACTAATAATAGAACGGATCACCACGGACATAAAATGGGCTTGAATCGCAATGTGTATTTTCAAATACTTATATCTAACAACTTGATAAAAGATGGGAATGAATAGAGCATACAATCATATCACCTCATTAAACTGACATAATATAGTATTAGTTACTGACTCTTTAAGCGCATTACAGAGCCGAGATTGAATCCGAAACATTCGAAAATTTTCTGCATCCATTCCTACATAACCACTTTTCAAAATCCAGGTAATATAGTTACATTTATGACGTAGACCAACAGAAGTAGAGACCGTAGTCACCGAACTGGCTGATAAAGTTGTAAGAGAAGAGAGCGCTGCCTGGGCGGGTTAACACCTCCATATAACTGCGTTACAATTAAGTAAACCACTCAAAAATGACATTAAAGAAGCATGGAAGGTTTATTGAAATGAAAGTCTACCAAACTAAAAATTATATTTTAACAGGATTTTTACTAGAAGAAGGAAATCATTATTTCGTGATTTGATTTTACCAAACTGCTAAGAAACAGTTACGAATTTCCTACAAAGATAATCATGATAAATAAATTTTAGTGGCTTCCTTTTGTAGCTCAGTAACCCTGCCCATCGAAAGTTGCATTGAATGAGGGTAGAAGGTTTCTTTTTACTTTATTGTCTGAGATATGACTGGGATGCGATTTCCAAGTTTTCGACCTCGGCACTCCCCGGGTTATATTTTCACCTTTTTTAGTTTTTCTCCATTTTATCCATGAATCAAAAGGTTTTAGAGAAACACTATTCTATGCTTTTCTATTCTAATTCTAAACTAAATTAGATATGCTACAATTTAAGGCCAGAACAGGCTGGGTAAACTAAACAGTTTACGAGATACAGGTTTTTGAAGTCAACAAATCCTCTAACTAGAACTATACTCGGGCAAACCTCTTGGAATCTGCATACAAGACTAAAACTACAAACAACTACTAGACATTGCCTGCAGCTCCAGCACTTACTAGACAAACGCTCAAAGCTTTCAATCAATAACAAAAGGTTCATTTACATGGCTATAATATAGACTATATGGAGTTGAGCTTTGGTACTCCACCATATCATTGAATTCGTATCGCCTGAGTAGAGACCTGAATACTTCCCACTTGCTTCGTCCTAGATTCCTGATAATCCTCTTAGACTTCTGGAAATAAGATGGCCTCGGGATCTTCTTACTTAGAACTATTTAGGGAATACTAATATTGGGTAGTATTATGATAGGTCTGTTCCTGTCATTATTCTGGATTTTTTTTTTTCAAATTTACTGATTATATTTATTTACAGTTGTGAATTTCAATAAGTAAAAAAAAAATTGGATAATCATTATTTATTTTTCGATTCCTGAATGGTTGAGGAAATGATGAGTTGTCGGTATGGGGAAATAATCTTTACCTGGCTCTGGTGGAAAGAGGGATGGAGCTCGATAGCGGATCCGTACCCTCCTTTTGTCCTTTTGTGACAGACCACACACTCACCCCCACACTCCCCATATACATACAAATTAAATGGCCTATTTACTCTGTAGCAGATGATGGCCTGGCGGCTAATCCTAGAAAGGGAGAGGGTTATTTAGATCAGACAGCTCAGGGGACTTAACAATTGTCAACCCTGACAGGACACAGCACTCCACCATCGACAATTGTTCCAGATAGAGTGCCGTTTCAATTAGTACCTAATGTTAAGTAAGGAAGCAGATTGGAGATGCTCTTTCAATTGTCATTATTTCCTCGAACATTAAAATTTCTCAATAGGATAATCTTTTTGTTTTATTTTACAAAAATAAAAATATTTATTTATTTATTGAATAATATAACATTCATCAGTCACTCGATATTGGTTATAAGGAGATAAGATCGCATACCTACTATATGTAAAAAAATTATAATCAAATGTATACAGGGTATCCAATAAGTAGAAGCACAGGCGGATCTACGGGGGGGGGGAGGGAAGGGGGGTTTTCAGGCTGAAGCCCCCCCCCAAATGGTAAAATATAACCATATTTTATAGAAAAAAATATTAAAAACTATCTCTTAAAGTATTATTGTTCCTGTGTTCATAAAGATATTTAGTTTCTTTCTTTTTTTTTTCAAATTAATTATCGTTATATATATGAAAAAAAAGCTTTTGGGCTGCAGCCCACCAAAATTAAATTCTGGATCCGCTAGGGAGTAGAAGTAAATTTTTAAAGCAGTGATAGCAAACCTCAGGAGCTACAAAAAAGTTCATATAATTAATGAGCCTATTTTCAACAGTAAAGTAAGAAACTTCCTCGTTTATTAAGCTTTAAGAACATATTAATTAAGTTTAGGTTTATTAGGCAAAAACATGAGATTTGCCTCGAGAAAAATTAGGAGATTTTTTATCCTGTCACCTAAAAGTACCTCTGTTTTCAGCAAAAATGACTACATTTAACTGTTGTAAAGCTTTTATTTCTTGTTTCTCCGTGATCTGGGATGAATTATAATTAAAATAATGGTCTAAATACATTTTTTATCAATATTTTTTTATTATTCATGATATTTACAACTGTATTAATAATAAAATACATTTAGTAAACACTAATAACTTTTTTAAATATTTGAAGTGATTCTGTTGGTAATTTTTTATATACATATTTTTTTTTAATATTGCTTCATTTATTCTATACGAAAGTCGTTTAAGCTTCTATTGTAAAAAATTTATTTATTTAATTTTTGATATTTACAACTGTATTAAGAAAAAATACATTCAATAAATGTGATAACAGAAAATAAAAACATACTAACACTTGTTGAGTAACTACCCATTGGTAGCACACTAAAAAAAAAAAATGTATTTATAATAGAAGATATCAGGAATCGAGGAAGAAAAGCAAGGTTACAAACGAGAGGGTTCGGATGGTTCTGAAATTTATTATGGAAGGATAGGTATCTGGATTAGGCCAAATCGGAAACATAAGGAACATTAAGGTCGTTATGGATTATTTTATTGGTGACAAAGTAGGGAGCATTGAGGATTTTCCGATTGATTTTGGATTGTAAGGACTGGATACGAGAGAAATTCGATGGCTTAGTGGAGTCCCAAAGCTCAACTCCGTAAGTCCAAATAGGTCTTATTGTAGTCACCTATATGAGTCTTTTGTAATTAACTAGAAGCTTAGAGCGTTTGTTTAATAAGTGTTGGAGTATTCGGAAACGCCAAGTGGCTTCTTTTCGTTTCAGTCTGGTATGATGATTCCAAGTTCCAAAGACGTTCGTCCAAGTGGAGTCCAAGGTACCGGATTTGTTCAACAGGAATAAGCGGGGTATTATGAAAGGATACTGTAGGGCAGGAAGTCATATGTTTACGACGAGGGTTTATTAAATGTGATTTGACGGGGTTTATTGGAATTTATTTTAATTCTCCAATTTTGACACCATTCTTCGAGGTTTGTGATATGTGATTGGAGATTTTGGGACGCTATCATCATATCTTGGATCATTATCAGCTGATAGGACACATTTGTCATCGGCATAGGTGGTGATGACAGAGTTGGGATGGGTTGGGATGACAGCTGTATAAACTGTGTAAAGGACCAGTTTACCTATGACCAGCGGACTGGGAAAAGAGGGATGAATAAACATTATTGTGATTTACTTTAAAGTATCTATCAGTTAAGTAGGAACGAATAATGTAGTAAGTATGTAGAATCTAGGAATTTGCGGAATTTGTAAAGCAGTCCTGGGTGCCAGACTCGATCAAAAGCCTGTTATACATCGAGAAAGACTCCCGTGGAGTATATTCCGTGCTCCAATGAAGAGGAGACAACATCCACCACATGGTGGAATGGGATCTGCGAAATCCAAATTGGTGATCTGGGATTATGTGATTCGAATCTAGGATGAGATACAGATTTTTGAGTTTGTGTATCATTTTGATAATAGAAAGTTTCCAAGGGTCTGGGAAATATGTGGATCGGAGTACAGCATTATATAGAGTAAGGAATAGAATGGCTTTCCGAGGAAGTAGTTTTAGGATCTGAAATGTAATTATATAATTATATAAGGCTTTAGGTCATTTGGAGGGGAATGTCTAGTTTTGCTTCAATACATTCAAGATGATTTGAGATAAGAATATCGGGATGTGGACTAAAGGTTTTGAAGAGGTAGTGAGCAAATATTAGGAACTTTTCTTCGTCGGATTTGGACGAGCTTTGGGCTTCGGTAAGAAGTGGATGATTACAGTTTTTTTTAATTTCAGGAGCCTTTTAGCTGTCGTCCATAGTGATTTGTCGGTAGGTATAAGTTGTTCAGTAAAATTTAGTAAATTTTGAATTTTCTATTTTTTAATTACTGATTTTAGTTTGTTAGTCAGTTGGGTGTAATGAGGTTTACCTAGTTCTATGCCACTTCGATCTTGCTTTGCGATTTTCCTTTAATAAGATACGAATATGCTGTGGCAAGTTAGCTTTTGTGAATTGTCAATTTTTCTAATGAAGGTGTTATTATTTATACTGTATGTTATTGATGCAGTTAGTTTTTCTATGGCTACATTAATGCCTTCTTTTGTCTTTAGCGGAATTTTTAGGTCTAGTTTATTTTCCAAATCATCACGAAATTCGTCCCAGTTTAAATCTTAATTAAATAAATAATTGCTGAAGGACTGCTTTGTGCCTTTAAGGACATCCAGCGAACTATAAAGGCTGTCAGATATATAACAACATCATGTCAAGATATCAGAAATCTAGGAACCAAGAAGAAGCAGAAAAATCAATAAGAGAACCTACAGGGAAAAGAAGAGAACTTTCCAAATTATTACATCCAACGGTATCTTTTGCACATTTACTAGGATGTCAGAACGAGATTATTAATTGTGAGATGCAGCCGCAACAACAATATTCACATCAAGATCCTGAACCCCACTCTCAACATCCTACCTACCACTCCAATTCCATCTAATCCTCAACAATTATATCAATACCAAATTCCTCACATCATCCTCCGAATTCAGATCTCTTGTTACTCCTATGAAATCCCTTCTCACCAATCTTGTATCACATTTTATCAATCCCCCGACAAACCCTTAAAGAACATCATCCTCCGAATTCAGATCCCTTGTTACTTGTTTGATATCCCTTCCCACCAATCTTGTATCACATTTGATCCCTCCCCAAAAAAATCTTTAAATGATTTCCAATAAACCTATGACCTTTCTCCTGTGGAATAGGAATGATGTTAGAAATCATACACAAGAACTAGCTGCAGTATTACTTAACAAGAACATTGACGTGGCACTAATTACAGAAACTCGACTAAACACTAAACAGCTCTTCAAAATACCACAATACTTGACATATCGTACTGCCCATCCTGAATGTAGGGCATATGCCAGTAGTGCTTCCTTGTACACCAGTCCCGCTCCCATTACCTACCCAAGATTTCCTACAATCCACCGCTATCGTAATCAAAACCTACTGCTTTCCGGTCATTCTTTCATCAGCGTTCTGCCCTCCTAACCGATTCATATCTAATGCCCAGTTCAGTTCTCTCCTCGATTCCTTAAGACATCACTTCATCTTGGATGCAAACTTAAATGCCAAGCATCAATAATGGAGTTCAAGAACCACCAATTCTCGTGGCCGAACAGTGCTGCCTACACTCAATCCCCAACGTTTTTACCCCCTTTCTCCCAACTCTCCTACCTATTGGCCCACAAACCCTAACCGTAATCCTAATATCCTTGATTTCTTCATCCACAGTGGCTTAGGTCCCCTCCATTGTCCCATTACACACCTAAACGAACTTTCCTCTGACGATAGTCTACTAATTCTCAATGTTTCACTAGAACCCGTCCCCAAACCTTCTCCACCGTCATTCATTAGAGGCCCCGTTAACTGGAACCTTTTCTGCCAAATTCTCTCCGACAAAACAGACCACAACATATCACTGAAAACTTTTGATGATCTTGACTATGCCGTCAATTCATTTACTACTTCAATGCAACAAGCTCCTTGGACTACCTACTTCCCTAGAAAATCCCCAAGAATTTCGAAGAATAACAATTTACCATATCAACTCCTTGACCTAATCCATGTGAAACGACGCTGTGGCAATATAACAGACACCCCGCTGATCGGGAAAATATTAAAACCTCACCACATTTCCCAGCCCCTCTAGCGAGATGACGGCTCCTAGACAGCATCTGACGAAGATAAAGCCGATGAGTTCGCCAGGCACCTCTCCAATATATTTATTTCCCACCCGAATCCCATCCCACCCACACCGAAACAGCAGAGAAATTCCTAACATCACTCATTCCAATTTATCTGTTTCCTAAAGCAGTTCATCCTTTCAAAGTCAAATTTCATTTACAATAAATGAAATTCGTAAATCTCCTCGATATGATCTCCTCACCCCTCAGATCCTTCGACAACTTCCGTCCAGAACAGTCATGTTCCTCACATATATCTACAATTGTATTCTTTGCACCACTCACTTCCCTCTGTTGTGGAAACATTCCAGTGTCATCCTTTTCCCAAACAAACCTCCCAACAACTTGACATCCAATAGACCAATTAGACTATTCCCAATTCTTTCAAAACTCTTTGAAAAGATCCTTCTGAAACCAATCCTACCCATTATAGTACAAAGCAGAGAGGTGGATCCGCTGAACGCTAAATGGCACAAGGAGAAATTTAAAGTTCTTCATTATTCATTCAGAAACTTATATGATTAATTGCATTACCCATTTTGCATTATTCTATTAAAATAGTGAACATCATGTTTCTCCTTTCCTCTTCCTTTTATTTATTTTTTTTTTTACACACATATATAGCATTTCCAAGTCAATTTCAACCTTTTCCAAGTCAAATTCAACCTTTTCCAAATCAAATATACTTTTTCCAAGTCAAATTCAACCTTTTCCATTTCAAATTAAACCTTTTCCATTTCAAATTCAACCTTTTTTATTTATTTAATTATCTTTAATTTTTCGATGCGTGGGTCTGTTGTCGTATGAGTAGTTTTTTAAAATAACCTCCTTTTTAAGATTACGTGACTGCGTTTCGAATCATTTAAGTTTTTTTTTTACTTATTCGATATAAGGGTGTATTTTTATGTTTCCCGATCAGTAAATTTTGAAAATGACATCTATTTTATGTTTACGCCACTGTGTTTTGATTTATTTAAGTTTTTATAATTTATAAAATATAAAGGTCTACTTTTTTGTTTCCGGAGCCGTAGATTTTGAAAACGACCTCCAGTTTAAGATTAGGCCACCGCGTTTCGACTTATTTGAGTTTTTCGGATTTTTTTCATATGAGGGTGTATTTTTATGTTTCCGGAGCTGTAGATTTTGAAAATGACCTCCATTTTAAGATTAGGCCACCGCGTTTCGACTTATTTGAGTTTTTCGGATATTTTTCATATGAGGGTGTATTTTTATGTTTCCGAAGCTGTAGATTTTAAAAATGACCTCCATTTTAAGATTACGCCACTGCGTTTCGACTTATTTAATTTTTTTTTATTTATTCGATGTAAGGGTGTATTTTTATGTTTCCGGAGCTGTAGATTTTGAAAATGATCTCCATTTAATGATGACGCCATTGCATTTTGACTTATTTAAGTTTTTCGAATTTGTCCAATTCAAAGGTCTACTTTTATGTTTTCGGAACCGTAGATTCTGAAAATGACCTCTATTTTATCATTACGCAACTGCGTTTCAACTTATTTAAATTTTTAGAATTTAACAAGTATAAAGGTCTAATTTTATGTTTCTGGAGCAGTAGATTTCCCCCATTTTGTAAATGACCCAATTTCAAGTTTATGCCACTGTTTTGGATTATAAAAGTTTTTTTTTTTTACTTTTTCGGTATAATGATCTACTTATATGTTATCCGAGACGTATTGAAATTTTTCTAATCTTTAAGTTCCATTTTATGATTAAGCCGCTGCATCTTGATTAATTAGGCTTCATTTTGGATTTTTTCAATACAAAGTTTCATCAATATGTTTTCGAGTATGAATAGATAAATAAATATTATGAAGCTAAAGTTAAATTAACCACAGAATACAAACTAAAAAGCCGAAAAGCAACTGGTAATAAATTTAACCTTCCGTATTCAGATTTTTCAGCTAATTGTTCGAAATCTTATAATTTTGTGATAGGAGACCACAACATTAAAAAAGATAACTAAAATTAAATTAAAAATGAGACAATACATATTTTATTTATTTTGATTAGATATTTTTATTTATTTTTTGAAAAATAAATTAATCCTTCGTATTTTGTTTTTTATTCGAAGGAAAAATCAAAAACACTTAACAAAACCGAAACACAGTGGCCTAATCTTAAAATGTAAGTCGTTTTAAAAACTAAGCCTCCGGCATCATAAAAGTAGACCTTTAAATTGGATAAATTCGAAAAACTTGAATAAGCCGAAACGCAGTGGCGTAATCTTAAAATGGAGGTCATTTTCAAAATCTACGACTCCGGAAACATAAGAATACACTCTTTTATGATAAAAATTCGAAACACTTAAAGAAATCGAAATGCGGTGGCCTAATCTTAAAATGGAGGTCGTTTTCAAAATCTACGGCTCCGGAAACATAAGAATACATCCTCATAAGCCGAAACGCAGTGGCGTAATCTTAAAATGGAGGTCATTTTCAAAATCTACGACTCCGGAAACATAAGAATACACTCTTTTATGATAAAAATTCGAAACACTTAAAGAAATCGAAATGCGGTGGCCTAATCTTAAAATGGAGGTCGTTTTCAAAATCTAAGGCTCCGGAAACATAAGAATACATCCTCATATGAAAAAAATCCGAAAAACTCAAGTAAGTCGAAACGTGGTGGCCTAATCTTAAAATGGAGGTCGTTTTCAAAATCTACGGCTCCGGAAACATAAAAGTAGACCTTTATATTGGATAAACTCTAAAAACTTAAATAAGTCAAAACACAGTGGCGTAAACATAAAATGGATGTCATTTTCAAAATTTACTGATCGGGAAACATAAAAATACGCCCAAACATCGAATAAGTAAAAAAAAACTTAAATGATTCGAAACGCAGTCACGTAATCTTAAAATGGAGGTTATTTTCAAAACTAGGTACAGGACAGCATAATACTAGTCCCTAATAAATCCGAATAGGTACAATAAATCGATATCCGTAAGTGAAAATTCTACTTAGGAGAGCATAATAATAGACTTTCATATTGGAGGGGGGGAGGGGATGGCCATTATTTAAAAAAAATATATAAAATTTACAAAAACTTAAAACATTAATTTGAAATGAAAACGGTTGAATTTGAATTGGAAAAGATTTAATTTGAAATGGAAATGGTTGAATTTGACTTGGAAAAAGTTTAATTTGATCTGGAAAAGGTTGAATTTGACTTGGAAAAGGTTGAATTTGACTTGGAAATAATTGAATATCACATAGAAATATCACACTGAAAAAATCTAAAATGTTAAAATAAATGGATATGCAACCGCGTAATCAATTTTTTTTTTTTGTATTTTTCAAAAGCTATGCCTTCGATAATATAGTAAGTGGCCTTCATTTTGAAAAAAATCGAAAATTGACAAAAATTCAAAAGTTGAATTTGAAATGGAAAAGTTTGAATTTGACTAGGAAAAGGTTGAATTTGAAATGGAAAAGGTTTAATTTGACTTGGAAAAGGTTGAATTTGATTTGGAAAAGGTTGAAATTGACTTGGAAATACTATATATATGCTCCCGTGTAGCCGTATGGACTAAGAAACTTTTAATAGATAATCACAGTTAAGCAACGTCGAGTGTGGTTAGTACTTTGATGGGTGACCGCCCAAAAGACATGATGTCAGAGACTCGTCCGCCCCCAGGTTATGTGAGGCCCGTCATGCTTTTGGAGGCAACTCACACGGATCGGGCGTAGGACTGATGACCCTACCCCGTGTACTTAAATCGGGAATCGGGATGTTATTTACCAAGATGTCTGTAACCCCCCTGAGGTTTGGTCCATGGACGGTCTGTTTCGGGGAAAAATATATAGGTCGTGCGCCCGCTGACTCTGAGCAGCCATATTCCATGGACCAAGGCCGATTTGTCACTGTCCTTGAACCCGATTGAGTTGGTGGGAAGAACACTGCCAGAATAGCCCTAAAGGGGTCGGCAATGGAGCTACAGGTGGCCTGCCACTGCACCATGGAGACGATGGTTCGTAGTAGGGTGATCTCCTGCAGGCTAGCTAGCAAGCAATATATACGTCTGTAAGGACATATCGCGGCCTATAAATTACATATATAATATAATAATATATAATATATATATATATATATATATATACGTAATATATATAATTAGTCAATTAGTTTTAGTTGATTTTTCTGTTTTGAAACTATTTGTTATTTTATACTATTTATAACGTAAGAAGATATAATATTTTACACATTGGGTATTAATGTAAAATATTGATCGCCCAGTGGTCGAAATTTGGCAATAATCTTTATTGAAATTTTGATATAACATATAAAAATGCTTGGTTGTAGCATATTTTTTCTAATCTTATACGTTCTTTCATTGTATATTTGAGAACATGCACATTTATATGTACTTACTGTTGGATTAACCTCTAAATTTTTTTATGTATTATACAGTTTGTCTATTTAAATGGGCTTTGTATTTAATAATTAGGAGGTTCCCGGTCACATCCTGTCTTACCCCGTCTCGGAGACGGCTTTAGCCAAGAACGAAGTCCAGGTACTTGACAAGGCACCCGGCTTCGTCCTCACTCGCTCTGCCGACTTCAAGCAGTACACGGCTAACTGACAGAGAGAAAACAGAGAAGACACACATAATCTATACTAGGCGAAGACGATGAGAGAGCTTAGAGGAGCCAGAGGACAGCGGCGGTGTAGAAAGAGAATCAACAAATCTATAGACCTGAGACCGGTCCCACCGCAAATAATTGTATGTTACGATTTATAATTTATAAAATATTCCACTAAAATCCATACCCCTTAAGGGATATTCATTTTGAAGAAATAAAAAGGAATTAACATCAGAACGTAGTGTCATTCACAAACATTCCTTCCAATCAAAATTTCTTTTTTTTTTTTTAAAGAAAAGAAAAGGGCTCCCGGTCTTATGGCATGTACCGGACTCCCCAATATTGTACACTTACAATAAAAAAAATTACACCATTTGTGTACTTTACATTATTTATTCGACAGTAAAATTTTGAATCTACCGATACTTTTTTTTAAGTATTAAGTTTTTTATAAGTAATTATAAAAATTAATGTTTATGTGGTCCTAGATGGCCAGAAAAAAAAATGAAAATAATTTTCTATTTTGTGGGGACATCAGTCTGAAAGCCTCTCTCTCCCCCCTCATAAATCCAGCATAGTGCTAGCTGGTGACGATATCATTGTCAATCAATGGACAAAAATTAAATAAATAAGCCATTCAATATACGATTTTTTTTTATTGAAACTAAACGATTGCATATTGATTTTTGCAAATATAAACCAAGGAGAATAGGGTTTGGATGGATATTATTGCATTGATCCAGTTTGTTTATTGTTTTTCCAAGAAGGGGGCGATGAGAGGGTGATCCTGTTTCCAAGACTATTCCACTGGAGGACCCTCGACTTACCAGCCTGTTGCCCACGTGTCCGACACGTGACTAGCTAATAACAACATCCTCTTTGTTTGCGGCTGCCCATTCTCATTACTGACAGGTCTGCCTCACCCTCCCCCCTCATCCCTCTTCGGCCACCATCTAATAAACACTCCATACATTTATGCATATATATATATATATATATATATATATATATATATATATATATATATATAATATATATATATATATATATATATATATATATATATAAGTTATGGTTAGATGTAAGTTGATATATTATTTAATCCTATTCAACAGTTGTAAACAAACCGTAATGCTATATATATAGCATTACGGAGAGAATAAAGTCAGTCTTATTTGAGCAATCACGTGTTTTATTTCGGACCTTTTCTTTCTTTTTTTTTTATCTTTTCTTGTTCAAACTGACGTAAGTTATTATATATATATATATATATATATATATATATATAATATATATCCGGCTGTTATATATATATATATATATATATATATATATACATCCTTATATAATCTTTCGCGCCTCTTTGAGAGACAGATTGAGGTCTTAAATTCTTTTACCTGTTTATCTTTAATTTGAAGGACTCCTTGTCTTAGGTTGATTTCTTAATGGACTGTTATAAAGAGACGTTTCGATCGAGTCTCTTTATAACAGTCCATTAAGAAATCAACCTAAGACAAGCAGTCTTTCAAATTAAAGATAAACAGGTAAAAGTATATGTGTGTGTGTGTGTGTGTGTGTGTGTGTGTGTGTGTGTGTGTGTGTTTGTGTGTGTTTATTTGAACTTTTTTGTAGATCTTGATATCTAATAACAACCATTTAAATATTTACCTCTACTTACGGGAATTACTTTTAGAAAATTTTTCTCGTTTAAGTTTAGGTTTAATAGGAATAATTTTGTGATTCACCTTAAGTTATGTCGAGAAATGGTATAATTTTATGAAATAAATTTTCTTAAAATTATAAGTAAATTTTGTTTAGTTTACTACGGAGCAATATTTAATTATTATAAATCAAATATTTTTTAAGTTATCGTTTCCTAATCAACGTGACTCGCTTAAAAAACACAAATATTGAATTTCCTACTTTTCTGCTGGAAATTGGGCAAATGTATGTATGAACTTTTTTTAGATTTTTTGTGAAGAAGCGCAAGCTACGTAACTTTCTCACAGAAAAATAGTAAGTATTTCCCGCTTTCTAGTTATCGTAGACCCTACGTACCTAAATTTCTCTACGTGTTCAAACATATTATCTTCTATTTCGATATCACCGAAGTTATCGCATAGCCAAGCAAGGCTGTTATCCCACCCAGATTCAACCCTTTTTCGGCACGCTTTATTTCCCTAATGGCTTGTTCTAATGCCAAATTAAACAGGACAGGTGAAAGGGTATCCCCTTATTTTAAACCCAAAAGTACCTCAAACTTTTCAGATAAATTATTAGCGATTCTAACTTTATTGAGCGTTTCCGTCAAGCACCCCCGTACTAGATTTACTTTTTTTTTTTTGGAATCCCCAGCTCGATTTTACAGCTTCTGACGGTCAATAGAATCGTAAGCCTTTTTGAAATTGATATACAGTTGTTGAACAACGCCGTTGTACTCTAATTTTCACTCCAATATTTATACAAAAATTTGATCGATAATTGAACGGTTCTGTCTAATCCGCATTGATAGTCTCCGATAATGTTATCGGAGTATTCCGTAATTCGATCAGTAAGGATTAATGTAAATTCGTCCTCGAGCCCTTTTTATAAATCAGAAGAAGAATAGATTCTTCCCATTCTTTAGGCAATTTCTCATTTTTTCAGATTTATTTAACCAATAAATATATTTTAGAAATTCAGGCTACCCCGCAAGCCTCAATTAGTTCACTATTAATATTATCGAATCCTGCTGCTTCATAAGATTTTATTTTTCCGATAGCTACTTCAACTTCCTCCTTACTCAGTTCTTCTATTAACGGTTCAGCACTCTGGTATTCAGAAGGAGGACACAGATCATAATTTTTCGTATATAAAATATTGTCAAAGTTTCTCTTTAACTTATATAATGTGTTTACTGGTTCGTTAAGAAAATTGTTCGTTTTTAAATATTTACGTGATCTGTTTATACCTTTTTACATGTCTCTTACATTATTTTCGACTCTATTAGTTTCTACTTCAATTATTTTATTTTTAAGAAATTTAGTCATTTCATTCTTTAACGTTCGGAAGTATTTCAGATTTTCTTTGCTAGGATTATTTAGTTAACAGCTTTTCTTTTATTACACATATTTAAACAATCTTCATCGAACCATGGTTTGTTCTTTTTATTTCCCTTTTTCCCAAGATACGAGTTTCCGAACGCTTTAATATTATCCCTGATTTCCACTTATAGCTTGTCTACATCATCGCGGTCCTCGTCAAAAGTATCTAAAGCTTTAAACCTATTCTTAACATCTAGCTCGAATTGAGTTCTAATTGATGGATTTTTTTTTTCCAAATTAATATTCTCGATATCAAACCGGTTTTATTTTATCTTTTTTATATTAAGTTTTTGTTGAAGTTTCGCGATTACTAATTAATGATCCGATCCACATTCTGCTCCGCGATAAGACCGTACATTAATTATACTGCTTTGCCAGCTATGTTGTATCAAGACATGATGGATTTGGTTCGCGAATGTGGTGATGTCCAGGTATATATATGAATATCCCTATGTTTTCCACAACCCTTTCCTTGTACTTTGTAAAAAATATTCTATGGGGATTTCGTTATTTATAACAGCCGGATTTCTTTCTCGCCTTCTCGCCATATTGGCTGTTTTGTCAGCCTGTTCGTTTCCGACGATTCCACAATATGAAGGGACCCAGCACGTTATTTTCTTTCCGTTTTCTATTAGTTTCCACCAAATATTTCTAATAGCTCTTATCAGTGTGGTTGTCTGTTTTTGATTTTCGATGGCTAGGATTGCACTCTTTGAGTCCGTTACTACTGCCCAATTGTTACTATCATTTGTCTCAATGTACGTCAAGGCTTATCTTATTGCAACCATCTCTCCACTAAACACAGAGCAGATCTCCGGAAATTTGAAATACTTTTGTACTTGAGTATTTACTATAGCACATCCTACTTCACCGTTTACTTATGAAGCATCAGTATATATCACATTAAAGTTTTTGTATTTTTTTATTATTTCAAGGAACAATTTTCGTTTTTCAATACTATATTTAGTCCATTCAATAAAGGAGATATAGAGTTCGTAAGCAGGGACCTAAGCGATTCCTTCAGAAACTTGTTCAGGGTGCTCAGGGTATGATCATATCAAAAGTCCTGACGTCTAGGTAGTGAGCCGGGGAGAGGGGAGGATGAAAGGTCACAATTTTTGAATTTTCGCTAATATCTTGAAAATTATCCATCATAGGGGAAATCCATCCCTGAACAAGTTTTTGAAGGAATCGCTTAGGTTCCTGCTCACGCACTCTACACCCCCTTTGTAGGCATTCGTGCAAACTATCTTTACCAATCGTCGGAAACTAAAATTCTTCCCTTTCCACCTTTGCGTTCGTGTCACCTACAATTATTTTTATGGAGTTCCGCATTACCCACTCGCAGCAGGTAATATTATGATAAATCCACTCGAGTTTATCATAAAATTCGCTTTTTACTTCATCATCACTGTCTTCCTTGGCAATATATGTTTATTAACGCGATTTAAAACCAACGTCGCTGAAATGTGGCTACCGAAATTCTACAATTAAGGAATTTTACGCCCCTCAAAGCAAATAACAATCTATTCCTAATTAGATACCCGGTACCAAATAGTGTACTTTCCTTTCCTTATCGAGCCCTCCCCTGGCCAGCGAACATCTTGCAGAGCCACGATATCCAAATTGTACCCATTAACCACGTTCACGACCTATTTTAACCCACCTGCTAAATTCAAACTCCTTACGTTCCACGTATCAATACCTAAATACCTATTTTTCAACTTGCGCCATGAATCTCCTAAAGCAGTCCCCACCCGAATGGGAGACTAGTTTACTTCCGGATAATGAGCGTTTTACCTTAAGGAGATCCATGAGTATTTGTGGTGTATGGTGAACTAAATATATGTGAGTAGAGCGTTATATCTTACGTTCAATCTTATCTTAACACCCTTCCGCAAGTCTGAAGAGCCCCTCTCATTGTTACCCATTCAGTTCGGGAGGATTTGACATCTACCACCCGTCGGACGCTCCCCTACGCGGCAATGGGCCCGCGCGAGTATATATATATGTGTGTATTTTTTTTTATAGAGACTTATATAAATATATATATATATATATATATATATATTTATTTATTTATTTATTTATTTATTTATTTATTATATATATATTTATTATATACTTATATATATATATATATATATATATATATATATATATATTTACATTCCTACATTTTATATACAAATTAAAATATAAATTGAGAAAAAAAAGGAAATAACATAAAATTTTGTAAGTTAAAATATATAGACTGTTTCAGGGTTAAGTGTCCATACTGTAAAAATAAACTAAGGACCTCAAAAAAAATGTTTTTTTCCTCTGAAGGTATGTCCGCAAACGCTTTGTTTAGGGTATATTCACACCTAAAGGTTTTCGTTGTTATGAATCCACTGCCAGAATGGCACTGGATATGTGTTATTATTTCACAAGATTCAAGTATCCTTCTCCGTAAGGAATTAAATTCATTGAACGGACTTGCATATACTTTTTTTTTTAATGTCACCCCAGGAAGGCAGTGGATCAGCTGATGCGAAAGGTCGTGTTTCTACATCGTCTCTCAGAATTTGCTTATTTTCCAGTGAAATCTTTGAGATTATTTATTCAAAACAGGCCATGTCTAGTAGAGCGTCTATCAAGAGAATTCGGCCGTTAGGATCAACACCTTGTTCTTCACCTGTCAAACAAAAGCCTCGTCAATGTCGTCAAACACCTGCAGTAACGCCTATTAGCTCCAGAGAAAATGAAACACAGCCAGGAACATCATCAAAACCAACAATTGAAGAACTTCAGCATCAACCAGGTACATCTTCACAAGAGATAACCGAACAATCTCCGTTTTTCACCCCTAACCCCTATCCGGTGCTTCAGAATGATAAAGAAGTGATGGAATCCGCTTCAATACCAAGAGATCCCCGACCTCCACCCATATTCGTTAAAAACATAAAAAAATTTCAGTTACTATGCTCACAACTGAACAAAATAACAGGCTCTGGAAGCTATTCATGTCTAAGCAGAACAAAAGACACGAAGATATCACCAGATACAGCTGAAACCTACAGAAAAATTGTAATGTATCTAACGGAAACCAACGCGGATTTTCATACGTACCAATTACGGCAAGATCGAGCTTTGAGGGTAGTCATAAGAAATCTACACCCCTCAACACCAACCGAAGCAATAGAAGAAGAATTGAAAAATTTAGGTTTCATAGTGCGCCAGATTACAAATGTACAGAAGGAGAGTAAAGAACAGCCAGGAGTAAAAGTTCCTCTACCCTTATTTTTCGTAGATTTGGAGCCAAATCAAGGGATCGAAAAAATATACGAAATAAGAAGAATATACTACACAAGTGTTATAGTAGAGAAGCCATATCCTAAGAGGGAAATCGTACAGTGTCACAATTGCCAGGCATATGGCCATACCAGGACTTACTGCCATCATCTGCCGCGCTGTGTGAAATGTGGAGAGCAGCACAAATCCGGGGAGTGCACAAAACCGAACCGGGATCCTGCAGTTTGTGCTTTGTGCCTTGAAGGACATCCAGCGAACTACAAAGGCTGTCAGATCTACAAGAATATCAAATCAAGATATCAAAAATCCCGGACCCAAGAAGAAGCAGAGGCATCAAGAAGAGAACCTAACGCATCAAGAAGAGGACCTTAAAAAAAAATTGACCCAACGGTGTCTTTTGCACACTTATTAGGAGGTAAGAATGATGTTACTTATTGTGAGCCCTGCCGCAACAACAACACATACCTCAAAATTCTCAACCCCACCCTCAACATCCAAATCAAATTTCACCTAATCAACAGTTTTATCAACACCAATTTCCCCGCATTCCTCCTCTCTCAAATACCACAGATATCACCAGTTTACTTACATCTTTCCTCTCCGAATTCAGATCCCTTGTTACTCCTTTGATATCTCTTCTCACCAATCTTGTATCACATTTTATCCCTCCCGCGAAAAATCCTTAAATCACTTCCAATAAACCTTTATCCATTCTCCTTTGGAATGCGAATGGTGTTAGGAATCATACAAACGAACTAACTACATTATTACTTGACAAAAATATTGACGTGGCACTAATTACTGAAACTCGACTAACCGCTAAACAGCACTTCAAAATACCACAATACCTGACATATCGTTCTGACCACCCTGACGGAAAAGCACATGCCGGTACTGCTGTCATTGTACACCAATCCCTCTCCCATCACCTACTCCCGTTACCTACACATGATTTCCTACAGTCCACAGCTATCGTGATAAAATCTTTTTCCTTTCCGGTTACCCTTGCATCAGCGTATTGCCCTCCTAACTGATCCATATCCAATGCCCAATTCCGTTCTCTCCTCGACTCCTTAGGACATCACTTCATCTTGGGTGCAGACCTAAATGCCAAACATCAACAATGGGGTTCCAGAACCACGAATACTCGTGGCCGAACCCTGCTGTCTGCACTCAATTCCCAACGTTTTCACCTCCTTTCCTCCAACTCTCCTACCTCCTGGCCTACAGATCCCAACCGTAATCCTGATCTTCTTGATTTCTTTATCCACAGTGGCTTAAGTCCCCTCAATTGTTCCATTACACGTCTAAATGAACTTTCCTCTGACCATAGTCCTCTAATCCTTAATGTTTCACTTGAACCCGTTCCCAAACCTTCTCTACCGTCATTTATTAGGGGCCCAGTTAACTGGGAACTTTTCCGTCAAATCATCTCCGATAAAATTGATCTTAACATATCCCTCAAAACTCCCGATGACCTTGATAGTGCCGTAAATTCCTCTACTACCACAATCCAACAAGCCGCCTGGACTGCCTCCTTCCCAAAAGACTCCTCCAGAATTCCTAAAAAGACCATTCTACCCCAACACCTCCTTGACCTAATCCACACCAAACGCCGTGCCAGATTATTATGGCAACGTACCCGACATCCTACCGACCGCTGCTCCTATAATTATTACTGCAAAAAATTAAAACTGGAATTAGCCACCTTCAGATCACATTCCTTCAACTCCTACCTATCCTCCCTCTCTTCTCGCGACAATTCCCTTTGGAAAACATCAACAAAAATCCTAAATCCTCACCGCATTTCCCATCCCCTCCGACGAGATGATGGCTCCTGGGCAGCATCTGACGAAGATAAGGCTGAGGAGTTCGCCATTCACCTATCCAATACATTTATTTCACATCCGGAATCCCATCCTGCCCACACCGTAACAGTAGAAGAACTCCTTACATCACCAATCCCACTTTCCTTGCCCCCAAAAGCTATTCATCCTTCCGAAGTGAAATTTCAATTAAAAAAACTAATCCCCCGTAAAGCGCCTATACATGATCTCCTTACCCCTCAAATCCTTCGACAACTACTATCCAAAGCAGTCATATTCCTTGCATATATCTACAATTGTATCCTACGCACCACCCACTTTCCTCTGCTATGGAAACACTCCACTATTATCCTTTTCCCAAAACCAGGCAAACCTCCCAATATCTCAACATCCTATAGACCAATTAGCCTACTCCCAATCCTTTCAAAAATTTTTGAAAAGATCCTTTTGAAACGAATCCTACCCATTATAGAATCCCAAAATATTCCTTCCCATCAGTTTGGTTTTCGCTCCCAACATTCTACTGTTCAACAAGGACTCTGAGTTGTTGATCATATTTCCTCAGCCCTAGAAAACAAGGAATCCTGTTCGGGTGCATTTCTGGACATTGCACAGGCATTTGACCGGGTATGGCACTCCGGACTGCTCTTCAAGCTTAAAATCCATTTACCTCAGTCCTTGTACCTAGTCCTCCGATCCTACCTCTCTGACCGCTCCTTCCGAGTTCGCTGTGGAACAGAATTTTCCAATATCTACTCCGTTAAAACCGGTGTTCTCCAAGGCAGCGTCTTGGGTCCCGTGCTTTTTATATTTGTTTATTTAGAAATATTACATTCTGTCACATCAAGGACATTTATAATAGTGTTCAGAGAAAGCACACTCACACTCTATTTACAATAAAAAAAAAAATAATAATAATACAGAAACTTAATAATAATAAATACAATAAAATAAAATAAAAATAAATACAATAAAATAAAATAAATGTATATAAACAAAAGAACTAACCTAATCATACACACTCGGGCTTGAGTGGAGGATCTGACCATTGCCAAAACTCCAATAGATGCTTATTTACAAAAGGTCTCTGGGCCGCTGCCGCTTCAACCTTCGAGGAGGATTGTAAGGATGGGTGGTGCTGGATAGAGATTGTGCAAGGGGATTTGGATGATAGGTAAGGTTCTGGTGAAATTTGGAGAATTTTTCTGGAATAAGGTCTAGGACAAATGGGATATTAAGGTCATGGTGTAGGATTTTGTTATTTACATAGAACGGAGCATCAACTATTGTTCGAAGGACTTTAGATTGAAAGGATTGAATAAGTTTGATGTTAGAAGCTTTTGCTGTCCCCCACAGTTCAAGTCCGTATGTCCATATAGGTTTCAGTATTGTCTTGTAGATAAGTAATTTGTTTTCAATAGAAAGTTTGGATTTTCTGTTTAGTAGTCTGTATAGCTGGCCGTATCGTCGGTTGAGTTCTTGTCTTTTGAGTCTAGTATGTGGGTTCCACGTTAGTCTTCGGTCTAAATGAAAGCCAAGATACCGGACTGTGTCTGAGTAAGGAAGCTGGATGGAATTAAAGTGTACTGGTGGACAGGAACTGCGTCGGAGTGTACAGGTAATATGTTGGCATTTAGATTCATTAACTTTAATGCGCCAGTTATTACACCAGTGCTCAATCAAGGTGAGGTGGTTTTGGAGATTTAAGGATGCTATGTTGGGTTCTGAGTCGGATGATAGAATGGCGGTGTCATCAGCAAAAGTTGCCAGGAAGGTATCGGGATGGACAGGGATATCGGCGGTAAAGAGGATGTAAAGGACGGGACCCAATACGCTACCTTGAGGAACACCTGCCTCAATTGGATAGCAATGCGAAAATATAGTACCGCAACGAACTCGGAAGGTACGATCTGAGAGGTAGGAACGGAGAACAAGGTACAAGGACTGAGGAAGATAGTTTTTCAGCTTGGAAAGAAGCCCGGCGTGCCATACCCGGTCGAAAGCTTGAGCTATGTCCAGAAATGCACCCGAGCAATATTGCTTGCTTTCCAATGCTGCGGAAATATGATCAACCACTCGGAGTCCTTGTTGGACTGTAGAGTGTTGTGAACGAAATTCGAACTGATGGGAAGGAAGAGTTTGGGATTCTATAAAGGGTAGGATGCGTTTCAGGAGGATCTTTTCAATGATTTTTGAGAGAATCGGAAGAAGGCTAATTGGTCTGTAGGACGTTGAGGTGTTGGGAGGTTTGCCTGGTTTCGGAAACAGGATAATAGTGGAATGTTTCCACAAAAGAGGAAAGTGGGTGGTTCGTAGGATGCTATTGTATATGTATGTAAGGAATATGACAGCTTTAGGAGGGAGTTGTCTAAGGATCTGAGAGGTAAGGAGGTCGTATCCAGGTGATTTACGGGTAGGTAGTTTTTGTAAGAGGAATTTGACCTCAGAAGGATTAACTGCTTTAGGCGGTAAGGAGAGTGGGATGGGTGAATTAAGGAATTCCTCTACTGCTGACGTGTGGGTGGGATTGGATTCTGGATGAGAGGTGAATGTAAGGGAAAGGTGTTTGGCGAATTCTTCGGCTCTATCTTCGTCAGATGCTGCCCAAGAGCCATCACCTCGACGGAGAGGATGTGATATATGATGGGGTTTTAGGATATGTTTGGTAGTCTTCCATAGGGAATTGTCATGAGAAGAGAGGGAACTGAGGTAGGAGTTGAAGGATTGGGATTTGAAGGTGGCCAATTCCTGCTTTAATTGTTTACTGTAAAAATTATAGGAGCGACGATCGGTGGGGTGTCTAGTACGTTGCCATAATAATCTGGCACGGCGTTTGGTATGGATTAGGTCTATGAGGTGTTGAGGTAACTTATTCTTCTTAGCAGTTCTTGAGGAGTGGTTTGGAGAGGAAGCAGTCCAGATTGCTTGTTGGATAGTGGTGGTAAAAAAGTGTACGGTATTGTCAAGGTCATCTGGGGTTTTCAGGGTCATTCTGAGGTCAATTTTATCGGTAAGGATTTGGTGAAAGAGTTTCCAGTTAACTGGGCCTCTGATGAAGGACAGTGGAGAAGACTTAGGAATAGGAGCTAGAGATAATTGGAGTAATAATGGACTATGATCTGAGGATAGTTCGGCAAGAGGGGTAAGGGAATGATTGAGGGAACCTAAGCCACTGTGGATGAAAAAATCAAGGATATCGGGATTGCGGTTAGGATCTGTGGGCCAGTAGGTAGGTGAGTTGGGTGGAAGGAGACTGAAACGTTGGGTATTGAGTACAGACAGAAATGTTCTGCCACGAGAATTCGTGGTTCTTGAACCCCAAACTTGATGCTTGGCATTTAAGTCTGCACCCAGGATGAAATGATGACCTAAGGAGTTAAGGAGAGAACTGAACTGGACTTTTTATATGGATCTGTTAGGAGGGCAATATGCTGATGCAAGGGTGACTGGAAAGGAGAAGGCTTTGATTATAATAGCGGTTGACTGTAGGAAATCTTGAGTAGGTAATGGGAGTAAGTGATAGGAGAGGGATTGGTGTACGATGACAGCAGTGCCGGCATGTGCTCTGCCATCAGGGTGGTCAGTACGGTATGTTAAATACTGTGGGATTTTTAAATGTTGTTTTATGGTCAGTCGAGTTTCTGTAATTAGGGCTACGTCAATGTTCTTGTCTTGTAGTAAAGCTGTTAGTTCGTCAACGTGATTTCTAACACCATTCGCATTCCAAAGGAGAATGGACATGGGTTTTGGGATGTGGGTCATTAAGGATTTTTCAAAGGAGGGATGAGGTGAGATACGAGATTTGTAAGGAGTGATATGAGTGGGGTGACTAGGGATTTGAAATCGGTTAGGAAAGATGCTAACAAACTAGTGAGATCTGTTGCATTTGAAGGAGGAGGGATATGAGGAATTTGAGGTTGTTGATGATTATGTGTGTTAGGATGAACAGAATATTGAGATTGGGGCTGATGTAGTTGCTGCGTTTCTGACAGGTACTTCACAATTTTTCGGTAGGCTTCTGCAGTATCAGGTGTTATTTTTGTGTCATTAGTCCTGTTGAGGCAAGAATAACTGCCGGAGCAGATTTCGTTTAGCTGTGTACACAGTAGTTGAAAATTTTTGATATTTTTTACAAATATCGGAGGAGGCCTTGGTTCCCTGGGTACTGCTGCTGACTCCATTACTTCTCTGTCATTATGAAGCACTTGGAACGGGTTTGGAGTGAAGAAAGGAGATTCTTCAACCATTTCTTGCGAAGAGGTACCTGGTTGAGGCTGAGGTTCTGTATCTGACGTTTTCACCGTGGTTATTGGAGCTATTTCTCGCAGGCAGCGACGAGTTTTTTGTTTCACTGGTGAATCACGAGGGGCACCAACGCCGTCTGACCGAGTCCTCTTAGTGGGCACCTTACTGGACATCACTGGCTGACAATGCCGCATATCATAAGAGAAGGAAAAAAAAATAAAAAAAAAAAAAAATTAAAAAAAAAAAAATTAAAGAAAATGCAGCAAACTGTAAATAACAACTGCTCTGGTGTACACTTCAACTGTGTTCAGTAAATAATCAAAGAGATTCCGCTGAAAAATAGGCAACAACTGAGAGAAGATTTCAGAACACGTCCTTCGCATCAGCTGATCCACTGCCTTCAGCAGCGTCTTGGGTCCCGTGCTTTACATCCTCTTTACTGCTGACATCCCTGTTCATCCCGATACTTTTCTTGCAACATTCCCTGACGACACCGCAATCTTATCATCCAACTCTGATCCCATCGTAGCATCCTTAAATCTCCAAAAGCCACCTCACCTTGATTGAGCACTGGTGTAATAACTGGCGCATTAAAGTTAATGAATCTAAATGCCAACATATTACCTTTACACTCCGACGCAGTTCCTGTCCACCAGTACACTTTAATTCCATTCAGCTTCCTTACTCAGACACAGCCCGGTATCTAGGCTTTCATTTAGACCGAAGACTAACGTGGAACCCACATACTGGACTCAAAAGACAAGAACTCAACCGACGATACGGCCAGCTATACAGACTACTAAACAGAAAATCCAAACTTTCTATTGAAAACAAATTACTTATCTACAAGACAATACTGAAACCTATATGGACATACGGACTTGAACTGTGGGGGACAGCAAAAGCTTCTAACATCAAACTTATTCAATCCTTTCAATCTAAAGTCCTTGGAACAATAGTTGATGCTCCGTTCTATGTAAATAACAAAATCCTACACCATGACCTTAATATCCGATTTGTCCTAGACCTTATTCCAGAAAAATTCTCCAAATTTCACCAGAACCTTACCTATCATCCAAATCCCCTTGCACAATCTCTATCCAGCACCACCCATCCTTACGATCCTCCTCGAAGGTTGAAGCGGCAGTGGCCCAGAGACCTTCTGTAAATAAGCATCTATTGGAGTTTTGGCAATGGCCAGATCCTCCACTCAAGCCCGAGTGTGTATGATTAGGTTAGTTCTTTTGTTTATATACATTTATTTTATTTTATTGTATTTATTTTTATTTTATTTTATTGTATTTATTTTTATTTTATTTTATTGTTTTTATTTTTATTTTATTTTATTGTATTTATTTTTATTTTATTTTATTGTATTTATTTTTATTTTATTTTATTGTATTTATTATTATTAAGTTTCTGTATTATTTATTTTTTTATTGTAAATAGAGTGTGAGTGTGCTCTCTGAATACTAGTATAAATGTCTTTGATGTGACAGAATGTAATATTTCTAAATAAACAAATATAAAATGTCCCCCCAAACAACAAAATCCAGTGTTGTCAGGCCTGGAGAGCTTACAGGCCAAGCCACAGGTCCCTGCACTGTCAACCCATTGATTGGAATATGGGATATGATTGTGAAAGTCCTTAATTCCTTATGAACAAATAAATACGTTTTATTTATTTCATATAACGTAAATAATTCGTAACAACGAAAATCTTTAGGTGTGGATATCTCCTAAACTAAGCATTTGCGGACATATATTCAGAGGATTTTTTTTTTCTTGTTTTATGGTCCTTAGATCATTTTTACAGTTTGGCCACTTAACCCTGAAACATCCTGTATACATTAAAAAAAGAAAAAACTTGCAAAAATAAAATAAAGTACATTGAAAGAACAATAAAGAAGGGAAAAAAATGCTTGTCACACATTTATTCCAATGTACAATATTTAAATACAACCTAGGGAATCATGAGTTGCCGCTCTCATGTGAAAGGCATGGCAGGGCTCAAAGAGAACTTCTCTCCCAACCGCATCACTGTTTAAAAGCCAGTGCAGACTGAGTGTGAGTGCTAATGCCACCACATACGCTCAGAACTTGAGTAGAGAAGCTGGCCACTGTCAGAACTCCAATAGAATATTTATAAAAGATCTCGGGTCCGTTGCCGTTTCAACCTTATTGGGGTATTATATGTATGGTTGTAATTGGAAAAGGGTTTCACTAAGGGATTAGGACGATAGATAAGTTTTTTTATGAAAGTTTAAGAATTTAGATTGAATTACGTCGAGGACAAAGGGAATGTTTAGATCATGATGTATGGTTTGGTTTGTGACGTAGTACGAAGTTTTAATTATTGTTCGAAGGAATTTGGATTGAAATGATTGGATACGTTAGATTTTCAAAGATTTAACTGTCCCCCAGAGTTCAAGTCGATACGTCCAGATGGTTTTAGTATGGTCTTATAGACTAGTAGTTTATTTTCAATTGAGAGATGTGAGTTTCTGTTCAGTAGTCTTTAGAATTGTTCAAAACTTCGGTTTAGCTGTTGTCTTTTGAGTCTGGTAGTAGGGTTCAATGTCAGGCTTGTCTAGAAGTAAGCCCAAGTACCGGACTGTTTCTGAGAAGGGAAGAGGTATTGAGTTAAAAAATATAGGCGAACAGGATTTGCGTTGGAGTGTGAAGGTAATATGCTTGCACTTGGATTCATTTACTTTAATAGACCAATCCTTGCACTGATGCTCAGTTAGGGGAAGGTGCCTTTGCAGGGTTAGGGATGCCATTTCAGGTTCTGCGTGAGAGTAAAGGATCATCAGCGAATGTTGCGAGAATGGGATTTTAGGGATGTTAAAAGTGTAGAGGATGTAGAGAATTGGACCCAAGACGCTACCTTATGGAACACCAGCAGTTGGAGAGTTCTGTGCCACAGCTTACTTGGCAGGAACGGTTGGAAAGGTATGATCCAGAATTAAATATTAGGATTGGGGTAAGTGTATTTTGAGTTTGAAAAGCTAGCCATCGTGCCACAACCGGTTGAAAACTAGCGGTACGCACAGAAAGACATCGGTGCTTTCAAGTGCAGAGGATATTTGATCAACAATGTGAAGGTCTTGTTGAACTGTGGAATGTCTTGAGCGGAAACCAAATTCACGTGAGGGAATTTTTTGGGATTTGAGTATGGGTAGGATTCGTTGGAGAAGGAATTTTTCAAATACTTTTGAAAGAGTTGGGAGAAGGCCTATCGGTCTATAGGATGAAGTATCATTGGCAAGTTTTTCTGATTTAAGGAAAAGGATGATTATGGAGTGTTCATATAAGAGGAAAGTTGAAGAAGGGTTGTAGGGAGGATACAATTATAGGTAGGTTGGGAATATAATAGCTTTTTTAAAAGATCTGGGAAGTGAGGAGATAGAATCCAGAGGCTTTTCTTTTCTTTTTTTAACTTTATTTATTGAATAATAATACAATCAGCCACTGTTGGAGAGCTATAAGTAAAAGAGGATTTTCTGGTTTTCAGTTTATTTATAAGGAATTTGACCGCAGAGGGTTAACGGGATTTAGGAAGTAAGGGAAGAGGAGTGGGTGAAGAGAGGAATTCCTTAGTTTTGGCTGTGTGAGATGGATTTTGTTCATGATGGGGATTGAATGTTTTGCGAATTCCTCCGCCCTGTTCTCATCTGACAAAGCCCAGGAGCCACCATCACGCCGAAGGAAGTGGAAAATGGTGTGGTATTTTATGATTTTTTTTTTTTTTGTGGATAGATAGATAGATAGAAAGAATGTTTATTATTAATCAGAATAACATAACACAGATCTTACAAATATTTAAAAAATAAATACAAATATTTTTTGTTAATCTCTCTCTCTCTCTCTCTCTCTCTCTCTCTCTCTCTCTCTCTCTCTCTCTCTCTCTCTCTCTCTCTCTCTCTCTCTCTCTCTCTCTCTCTCTCTCTCTCTCTCTCTCCTCTCTCTCTCTCTCTCTCTCTCTCTCTCTCTCTCTCTCTATGTATATTTTAATATATACGACATGGACTATTGTCCGCCCGTCGCCTTTCATGTTTAATTATACTAACTATTATTATTATATTTTTTTTATTAATTTATTTTTCCCCAAGTTACAAATACATTACATAATAATTATACAAACAAGATTGAGAAAACATATCACTCAACAATAATAACTACTACTTAATGGCAATAACAAACAACAACAAATCTATTACTAAGTGTTCGTATTTATACTATTCATATTTGATACACTGTTTAAAATTACGGCCAAGAATATTTCAGGGAAGGAAAGTTGAGAAAGCAATTCAAATTGCGTTTTGGATAGAGGCCGTAAAGGAATTTACGACATTTTCAGGATCTTGAGGAGTATTAGGGATACCCTGAGGTCAATTTTTTCGTTTTATAGTTGTTGAAAAAGGTTCCGGTTAACTGGGCCCCTTATGAAAGAAGGTGGAAGTAATTTGGGGATTGGGGATGTGGAAAGGGTTAGGATAAGCGGACTATGATGACAGATAATATGACAGAATAATTCAATGGCTCTAGACCTTTGAGGATGAAAAAGTCCAGGAGATCGGGATTGCGGTTAGGATCGGTTGGCCAATATGCGGGAGTGTTGGGTGAGAGGATTTCGCTATAATGGGAATTAATATCAGACAGCAATGCCCGTCCCCGAGTATTCGTCGTTCTGACTCCCCATTGCTGGTGTTTAACATTCAGGTCTGCACCTAGAAGGAAATGATGTCCTAGGGAATTAAGGAACGATTTTAGTTGGGATTCGGAAATGGATGTTTTAGGCTGGTAATACACTGCAACAATTGTCAAAGGAAATATTGGAGTTCGAATTGTGACTGCAGTGGATGATGTGCATGACTGCAGAAAATCAAGGATAGTTATGGGGAACAAGCGATGGGAAATGGATTGATGGATGATGACAGCATTACCAGCTAGGGTTTATCCATCGGAGTGTTCAGTTCGATAGATTTGGGAATTAGGTTTGTTGGATAGCCGTTTTGTTTACTGGTCAATCGATTTTCAGTTATTATGGCTACGGCAATATTTTTGTCATTTAGTAAACTTGTTAGTTCGTTAGTGTCATTTCGAACACCATTCGCATCCCAAAGGAGAAAGAAAAGGAATTTAATTGTGGCCATTTAAGGATTTTATAGAAGTGGGATTATATTTGAGATGAGGGGTCTGAACTCAGAGAGGAATGGTGTGAGGAGGCTGGTGAGGTCATTGACATTGGGTTCTCTTAGGAAGAAGTATGTAGGAGAGTAAGTAGTTGAGGTATGTTATAAATGGAAAAATTAAAACAACAATGCCATGAGTCTCCAATATACAAGTGCTGCGGCAGCGGGCGCTCAAAAGTAAACAGCCAGATCTCTTCAACCTTACACATAGACAGCTGGGGTCGTATTAATCAATTTATTTTAAAATGTAAATGATAAAAATCTATATGGATAAATAAATGCGGAATAACAGTAATTGTGTATATTGAAAATAAATAAATTAAACATGCCACAAAAGAAATGAATGATTGAAAATATTTCACTTAATAGAAAAACTATTTTTTTTAAACTTATTTATTGAAAAATATTACAATCTGTCTCAAGGACATACAAAAAAAAAATAAAATGAAAGAAACAAAATTATCTTAAAACATTAAACATAAAAGGAAACAACCTTAGAAATTAAATTTACAAATTATATGGCTGTTTTATTATTAAAACTGATTAATTATTATTATTTAATATGAATGAAATTAATTGTAATTAAAATAACATTACAGAAGGCCATCATATATAGTTGTATAAGTTTATTATATTAATAAAATGTTTATTATAAATTATATTTTTTTATAATAAGAGAAAAAAAATAATATGGTGAAGACAGTCTTAAATCAGGATCATTTACAGTGTGAAAATAGTACGCTAGCCACTGCACTATGAGAAAACTTATATAAATACTAGCTTTACCCGGCCACGCGCTGCAGTGGCTTAGCCTGGCAAAATGAAAAAGAATGAAAATAGAAAGCACATATGAGTAGATTAATAGCAAAGGACATCTGTCATTTTTAAAAAGTTGGGAAACAAATTTGTCTGTAAAATGGCTTCAATTTAAACTAATTCTAATGATTTTTTTCTCATGATTCAAATTGAACATTCATAATCATCTGAGTGAATACGCCGTCATTCATAATCATCAGAAACAGTCTGAGTTGAACTTATAAAACTAAATTAAAAAATTAATATAAAGAACGTATAATAGTATTGACCTACATAAGGAGAATCATATAAATTCTTCAAATGATAATTTCAATTACTGTAGTAATTATAAAATTTTCGATTAATCAATAAAAAAAAAAAAAAATGCTTGGCTACCTTCGGTAGTGAGGAAGCAAAAGGAAATGGCCTTTTCTGAAGAGAAAGCAGTAAATGTTTAAAACTCTATAACTCTGCAACGAACCGTCCGATTTCGATGATTTTTTTTTTTATTTTGTCGAGCAAATCAGAAATCTTTCAAATAAATGTGGGTATTATCAGTCAAAAATTCTGTACTTTTTTAGTTATCGTCAAATAAAATATTGAATTCATCGTAACATTTTTCAGCTTGTTTTCGGGAAAGTATGTTATACACATAAATTAAAAGGGTTTCAAGGGGAAGACTTTAGCCAAGTTTCGTTAAAATCGGTAAAGCCGTTTTGGCGCTACAGTTTATAGCGACACATTTGTTTGCGGCTTTGAACAGAAAAAAATTTACATTTTTATTTTTTTTACATATATAATATTATCGTAAGACAGAAGTACTATGCCAGAAGCCTTCCCAGGAGTGTACGGAACAACTTCCCAAAGTTTCATGGCGATCGGATGAATGGTTTAATAATGCACAAAGGACAAAGAGACAGACAGAAATTCATTCATTTTTATATATATATATGCATGAACTAGTGTACAAGTGAATGTGCAACCTCAATGTGAGGTGTATAAATTAAGAATGTTTTTAAACCCATTTATTAAAACTGGAGACCCATGGGGTCTGAAATGTCATTAAAAGGGGCGCCACGCAACTTAGAAATGTTTTGAATTAAAATAAAACTGATCACCTCCAGCTGGCCGGTCATATTATGTCTTTTAACGCCGCTGTGGTCGCTTGAAGTACGTCTTCTTGGAGGAGAGCAATGTCACAGATGTGGGAAGTCGCCGTCATAACTTAAAGAGATGAAACTTTGGGTTTTCCAGGAAGAATGGTGACAGGAAGAGAGAACCTCATGAAGGTTATTCTATAAGAAGCGCTACCGGCAGCCATACTGGCATCTTTCCTCACATCAAGTCATATGACACGACGATAGGCGATCTGTGCCGGAAGTGACCGAAAACATTCCTGGGATGCTTCGTTATATAGAAAATATATAATTATACAACTTAAATGATTTAACAATGATACAACTTAAATGATTTATTGATATGGAAACAAAAACTTAATAAAATAAATAATATATGTTATTTATAATCAGAATACAATTGATCCCCCATATTATGATGATATGGTCCCAAAAATAAATAAAAGTATTTATGTTGGTCGCAACAAAGAGTGAATAGTTAACTTGTCAAGGATTCACCAATTGAGGCACCGTTGGGGCAGAAAAACCAAGGTCGCATATATACAAAAAGAAAAAACAATAATAAAAAATAAAACAAAATAATTATTGCAGTAGGCATCTCACGGAGCCATCCAAATACATACATACTCAATATTTATGTATTTGGATGGCTGCATTCTTATGGGAACATCTTTGTTTACTGCAATAATTATTATTATTTTCCTTTGGCTTTTTCCTTTTGCATATACGTTATCTTAGTTTTTTGTCGTGATGATGCCTGAATTGGCAAAACGTTGGTAAATTAACTATTCACTTGTATATTAGAGACTCTTGGCTTTGTTTTTTGGATTTTTCCATTTATAACGTAATTATTAATTATTGGTTTTAGTGTTAGAGACTAGGCCGGCAAGTGGTCCTCTAGGGCATTTTTTGCCGTATTTATAAAGACAAAAGGATGTTTAACAATAAGTCGTTATCAGGCCTGAGTAATGACGCATTACACTAAAATATCATTGAGTGGTTAATGGCAAAAGCTACAATGGACCTCATGGACCTAGAGGTGTGTATTTCCGTCTGATTAATAGCAGTTTATTCCTCTTATCATCTTTTACTAAAATTACTATTGTTACTTTTGTCAGATAATGAGACGGTGAAGAAATTATGGGGATGGGCCTAACTATAACTGCCTCGGGTCTTGTCGTTTTTTATCGGTGGTTAGTATTTCTAGGGTAAGACTCCGGACCCAGCCGGCAGGCAACCGTAATCCAATTCCTTTTCTAATATATCTACTTATTAATACGGTGTCTTTTAAGTACTGGAAACTATTCGAATAAGTTATTAGAGAATAATTAAGTAATTTTCTCGGCAATCAATGCTGCCTTAAAGCATTTGAAAAATCAAGGAGACAGAATTTTACTTGATATAAGTTTCACCAAACTGAAAACGACTCTTAGCTTAACCTTTTACAAAATCCTTTCTGAAAAAATTAAGCCATCCAATTGTTTTAATGCAAAGTTAAATATTAAAAAACTGGAATCGGATCAAAATTATAGTTAAGTTTAAATATAAGAAACATTTAGTTGATAACTCGATATCATATGGACCTATTCGTAATTAAGTTAAATGTAATAAATACTACTCAGAGATGCCCAGAAGGGGGTTTCTTGGCGCAAGTTGCGCCATCAAAATTTGTGAGGGAGGGGGGGGGGCTCATTTTGATGGGGTATTACGCTTTTGAGGGGGACACATATCGGCAGAGGCGGTCATTAATTTTTGGAATGGAAAGTTACTATCTAAGGACGAGAGAAAAAAGGAAACAGGCCGCAGCAAGTGTAATGGTATATGATCTAAGATCTTTTAAAATTTACTTTCGTTTGCACTGTTTAAGAAGAGTAGAGAAATAAAATATCTTGAAAAGGGGAGGAGAAAGGTTCTTGCGCCATCGACATTGGGGGGGGGGTTACCCCTTCATCTGCATAATATCTACGACTAGTGAAAACTATTTCACATCAGATAGTTGATTTATAAAAATGGAGGCGAATTCCACCTTATTATTTAACACAGCTCAACGTAATAACAACTTAAAATTTATTCAACAAAAGAGATTTTTTATACGAATCTGTAGTCGAGTAACATTGGCTGATTAATAAAATTGATTTTATAAAAAACAGAAGTTGTTGTAAATTAGCCGCTTACAAGACTTGTTTAAAACTTTAAACAAGGAAAATTCTACTTGCTTTTGAAGAAAATTTTGTTTAGTTTAATATACAGTTCGTAATTACCTAAATTAAACAGTTTTTTATTTATCGCTTCCTTTTCACTGAACAAGAGAATAATAAAAAAAAAAAAACATAAAACTTAAATGTACTGGTTTCCTGTGTAAAATCAGACTATGGTCTGCATGAAGTTTTTGTTTTTAATCATCTCTATAAATATTTTTTTAGAGAATAAACACCTATCCCTCAACGAATAATTAAAGAACAAGGCTATTTTTTTTTCAAGCTACTCAGATTACTTTTTAAACTACAATATATTTGAAGTAAGGTTATAGAAAAATATTAATAAAATGAGATGAAGAATTAGTGATCTGCATATCTGCTTATTACTAAATAGATAGATTGTTTTTCTTTTCTTTTCATGATTGAGTAACAATGTATATAAGTATATCCGATTCTAAAGAATACTTAATATCTGATAAATCGCTTTAAACAACGACCCATCATTTCTATAGAATCCAACAGCGCTAAAAGAACGGCTATAAAAGATAAAATCTTAGGATCGCCACTTTCCGCACTTTTTACCATCTGACCGAATCCTGTTTTTATGATATGATTCATGCCTACTTTGAGTCTAATGGTATTGGCTTGATAGAACATTCCAGAAAGGAAGATGGGAACAGCCAATTACAGGGAGTCTGTTGGGGTGATTAGAGTTAGGAATGCAACACGATATGTAAATTTATGAGTAGAAGAATAAAAGAAAAATATAAATGGATTCCACAATATGCAAATAGACAATGGTAAAATTATAGGAAATGAGAGGTGTCCAATGATACAGTCCTCCACCAGCTCAATACATATTTATAAGGCTACCTTCTTGCCAGCCTTTTTCTTATCCCTCTCGGTCGGTCTTAAACCTTCAAACCTAACAACCACAAAATGGAAAAAAAAAGTTAAATATTACCATTTATGATATCATAATGGTATCATAATAACCTTAATATAATAAATAGCATATTTACAATTATTTCATAATATTACAAAAATTGGCTTAGTATAAAAAAATATTTTACGTACAAACAAAAGCATTTTCAACGTAATTTAACAAATCAATTTCAAATCATGATATTCGAAACATATCGTTATATATTTTTTTAAAATAATACTAGAAGAAAATTAGAACCTCGTCACATGTTGGTTAATACTGGTTATCGTCTGTTAACACACTGTTAATATAAATTATATTTTCAATGTGTCTTTTTATTGAGCTATATTCATTTTTAAAACATATAAACCACATTAATTCTTATGACGTTTCATTTAACTCACATTTTTTTTCTTTTTTAGAGATATGAAATTCATTAATTATGCCTCAGTTGCATTTAAGAGACTTCTAAATGCAATGGTGGTTTTGTTATGACGTTTATATATGAAAATTTATATTACACAACAGTCTCCAAAGATTTGTCAAGATCCATTGAGAAAAATTTGGTGGTGATGGGCTAACTTAAATTGCAGTCAAGTGTTTGCTTGGACTCGTAGCGGAAAGAGATCAGAACTACCGCTGCAAGATAAGCTAACTCTATTCTTTGTCTATCTTTTTTCTTCTCTATTTATGATATTATAATATAAAAATTTTAAAAATATATATATACACACATATGTATATATATATATATATATATATATATATATATATATATATATATTATTTTTTATTTCTTTCTACCGTTATTATATATTAACTCAGACTGATGGATCACTCAACAGATCAAACTAGTCCCCTAGCTAAAATAAAAAGACCTCGGGATCGAATCAAAAATTCCCCAGATAAAATATCCACCGAAGACGGCCAGGAAGAGAACATCTTGTTCCAGGAATACCCCATCTTCTGGGTTGTAAAGAAAGCGAAGAAGATTTTAAAAATGCATCTCTATATTTTATTAAAAAGTTTGCCACTGGAATGATTGGTGACGTAAAAAATATTAAGAAACTTAGGGATTGATCCTTATTGATTGAGACCATTAGAGGTGCCCAATCAGCTACCCTAATAATAACAAAATTTTTTGGAGGTCAATATCCCATCGAAGTGACTCCACAAAACACGCTGAATTATAGTAAAGGGATAATTAAAGTTTATGACTTTCAATATCTTGATATTGAAGAAATAAAAAAGGAAATGGGTCATATTATAAATGATATTGTTAGAATAAAAATTTTAAAAAATGGTAACGAAATAACGACTCATTGTTATATTGTTACTTTTCCTACACCCATCGCACCCAAAACGATTTAAATAGGATACCAAACGGTTGAAGTCCGGGCTTATGTGCTTAATCTAATTAGATGTTTTAACTGTTTACGGTTCAGCCACGTGACAAAACAATGCAGAAAGCTACCAGTCTGTATTTAATGTGGCTCGGTCCGACATACGAAAAATTCGAAATGCCTGAACTATTTTAATTGTATTAACTGTTGGGGAACAACACATCACGCGCTCGATCGCAGCTTCCCAATATTTCAAATGCATGAGAAAATAAAAACAATACAAATTAATTAAAGTATTACAAATTAATTAAAGTATCCTTAATGGAAGCTAAAAACAATTATAAACGAAACAAGTTCTCTAAATAAATGTTTTGCAGCATTGTAAAAGAAAAGATGAATAAAATCGAAAACAGGACATCGGCACGCAAGTCGATATCCCGTTCGTACTTGGAGAAAATAAATCTATTAATGGTAATAATAAAGATAACAACAATAGCAATTCTAATATCAAAAATAATAGTAGGATTAACTATACATCAATAGCCTCTAATTCTACAAGCAAACACACAGATGAATTCGACAGCTTTGAACGAACACACCCGACCAGGAGACGAAGTAGCAGCACCAAGCGTCCTCCCCCCCCCCCCCCCACCACGGCTCACTTGGAACGTACTCCTATACCAAGAAGACACCGCTCCGTAGGCCTTCCTCCCCTCCTCCTCTCCACCCGCTACCACTATCACTCACAGTTCCGGCATAGGTGGTACCTCTACTTACCTGACTGGAACAACGAAATTGTCATCTATCTCTTGAGAAAAGGCGATCGCTCCTACGTCTATAGAGGACATAGATCAGTCTATAGACGAAGATGGTTTTACTAAAGTGAGAGGAAGGGGAAAAAAAAACAATGATTACAAAATAATATTTTACATTAACATAAATACACCATCTATTTTATATTTCTATCTATATCTGTGCGTGTATATCATGTATACATGTAGTTTGATAAATATGTATGTATGGTCTGAGTATATGTGTACATGTATGTGTGTTTATAATGTTAGTGTATGTATAAATCTATTTTCGTTAATATGCTTGATGTATATTTTAGGAATTGGTGGCAACAATGATTTCACTATGGTCCTATTGTTTTTTACTGTTATAAAAAATATGCAATAAAAGTGTTAATTAAAGATTCTTGTGTAGTTAGGGAACATTACAATTGGCGAGGAGAATTAAAATGAACTCAAGCGATTTGGTACATGGAATGTAAGTACTAGATGGCATCTGTTTAAAAGGGAGTTTTCGATCAAAAATGAATGGAGCCTCTACTAGCCGAGGTTAGAAGGTTTTTTCTTAGAAAATAAAACTTAAAAAGATGCTTTTAAGCTTTAATCTAATTTATGTGTTCCAAAAGCTCCTATCGATTTAACGTTTAACATTTTTGGACAAAAGTGAGGAATTCAGTTGTGTACAGTAAATCGAAACCAGCGTTGGGCCATCTTGCTGGCTAATTATACATATGATATTGAATGGGTAGATTCTGAGAATAACATAGTTGACTGATTATCAAGAGCACCAATGAGGGGGAATACTGGAGGAGGAAAATATGATAAACTCAATCAATTATGTATTTGAAGATATTGTGGACTTGCCACTTTAATTCCAAGAGGTACTTTTAGAAATCAGAAAATATGTCGAACTACAAGAAGTGATCAGGAACACAACATTTGTTTGGCCAGGGAATATCAATCCAGCTCTCCAACAATTCAATAAAATTGAAGAGGAATTGCATGTTGTGAAAGATGTCCTTATCTGAGGGCATAGAGTAGTGATCCCAAACAACTTGCGAAGTCGACTTCTGAAGGAGTTCAACTCCTTAAATTCTTAACGGTTGTATATGGTTATTTAAAAGTTTACGAATTTTACAAAAAAGAAAAAAAAAATCATTGAAATCGGACAATTTGGAGCCAAGATATGGTATTCTAAATATGTTTTATATCCTCTACTGCAGTGCTTATATCTTTTGTTTTGATTTTTGGAAAGTTTTATATCAGATGTAGCAATGTTGTATGTTTTTTAAGCAAATCATCAATGATAAAAAAGAAAATTAAATAGGCCAATGTTAGGAATCCTTTTTTAAATTTATTTTCCTTAATGTTACATGGAAAGTAATGTTAACTTTGATGTGTAGTGTATATAGGTATGTATGTGTTCTTTTTATTTATTTATTTTTAGGTTATTTTATTCTTATTTATTGTATATATATATATATATATATAATATATATATATATATATATATATATATATATATTATTTTTCTGTATATTTATTTTATTTATTGTGCATAGAGCGTGAATGTGATCTCTGAACACTATTATAAATGTCCTTTGAGATAGATTGTAATATTTTTCAATAAATAATTTAATAAAAAAAACTGATGTGAAATTGTTTGGAAATAATAAACCTACCGCTTTTACATTGATCTCAATTACAGGAATTAATCCTGATGGTACTGGGTGATCAACTAAATTTTTCCTGTATTTTATTTAAGCTATAATATTTTTCCAATTCCTATCTTCTAATACTTACCATTCTCTTAAAATAATTCAAGCCAATTGGTTTATTTATCTCAGAATAAACCAAGATGTCTTTTTCATTGTAAATGTAGCTTCTTCGTAAGGTGCGTACACGCACATCTTTCTCAATGCCAATCTCGATCTCGGTGAAGATTCTCTTGTGTGGACGGAATGTGATATTCGCGAACAGGCCAATTTGTCCAATTGCCCGTCCACACTAGGCGAATGTTTAGCGAACGAACGGCAAAATATTTTATTTGAATGAGGATAAGCGTTCACTATTGCATTGTCTACGTTTTGAATTTCTGGCGGTAAATATCAAAGGATTCGCGTTGGTTCCTTGGTTATATTAGTTAAATTGATTAAAAGAAAATAAATATTTTTGATTGATTATTGTTACTGAACTTGAAGGAGCCTGTAATACATGATTCCCTCTCCCTGTCTCTCTCTCTCTCTCTCTCTCTCTCTCTATATATATATATATATATATATATATATATATATATATATATATATATTAATTATTTATTAATTTTGGCTGTAAAAACCTAATATTTCTTTATTAAATATATTTATTAATTAATTGCTCTTATCTCGTTAAGGCATCTATATTTCAAGTATGAAAAGTAATTTATAAAATATCTGGAATTTAGTCAGTGAGAATGACAATGATTAAAAAAAAAGAAAATACTTTTAAGCTTTTTTTATATACCTAATAAAATTTAACATTAGTTAAAAAATATACTGAAGAAAACAGGACAGATGTTAGGCTACGGAAATAGTACTTTATGAACAGAGCTGAAAATCATCGAAAATACCAATAACACTACGGATTATTTGGAGTGTTGTTATTTTAAACAATTCACTTAAACTATCTAACCAATTACAACATTAACCAGATAATAAATAAAAGTGAGCAATAGAGCCCCGTCACTAAAGTCGTCTATGCCATCTAAAAGAGGAAGTCTAGACTCACAAAAGGCACTTTATTTTATTTTCAGGAAAAAAAGGATTAAAAATTGGCCTTTTAAAATTTTAAGAAGCGAATAATTGAGTACACGATCTCGGTGGCTATTAAATTTTTTGGATAACGGTACAATTCTCTTCTTATTTTGTATCATGACCCACTTAATGATTCATGCTTTCTCTAACTAAGGCCCCTTTCACACCGAAGATGCAAGACGCAAGATGCATGCGTCCTGGTTCCAGGATGCATGTGCTTCTTCTTGATCAAAGAGTTTTCACACCAAGGATGCACGTGCCTCTTGCATCGTCTGTTTATATACATTATCTCTGTTAGTTTAGTACGTGATTCTTCAGAAGACGAAATTATAATTTTAATAATAATTGATATTGAAATAATTATATTTTTTTGTGCCAGGGCCTTCCATGTTTTCTTTTGTTCATCCCTATTCGAGTTTTCTTTACTTGTAGTATCATATATTGCAGGATTGTCTTCAACTACTTAAGTAAAGGTCACTTTGAAGTTCTCTGTGTAGGGTAAGATAGTTGAAGGGTGTATGAAAGTTTCGTAGTTAGAACACAATGCCTAATTGCAATATCAAATGAAACTTAAAAGAAACTGTGAGAGTCGGGTTTTTTAAAGTCACTAGATTCTAGGAGCACGTGGTTTTTAGTAAATACTAATCAACTAACAGCCTTAAAAATGGATGATAAAGTACACAATATGATTAACTTTATTAACATTTTGGTTACTTTTTTTTTACTAACGATTTATTGCAATTTTGGCATACAATTTCCTATATGGTAATAACAAGAAAAATGGGTAAAAACCTATGGGGCAATAGTTGAAAATCAGAGCAATTTATAAAAAAAAAACCTAAAGCTAAAAATAAATTAAACAATGGATAAAAAACAAAAACAATACTACAATAAAAAGAGCAATTAGTATAGACGTCAATCACAAGAGCTTCGAGAAAATTGAGGTGGAGGATAGACCGAGCGTTGGCGGTGTAAGCCGACCGGACCCGATGATTACTCCACAAAAAAAAAATTGCTTTAGACTGGCCGCGGTGGAAGGGGCGATATGCAAGATCAGCACAATAAAAATGTACGCTGAAAATCCAGCCGGCTGACATCCTCGGTGTGAAAGCTCTCTTTTTATCGCACATTCCAGTGCTTAAGATGCATTCATCCTGCATCTTGCATCTTCAGTGTGAATGGGGCTTAATATTGCAAGCCCTTTCTATTGCATACTGCTTTCCAATAACTTGAATCAACAGTTTCCTAGAGTCTGTAGCCAAACAATCCTCCCAACGAAGCTTGAGATTTCCTGTTTGCCTAGTAACATACACTCACTTTTGAAGTTATTGACATCGACGTTTTTATACATCACGCTTAATTCGGCATTTGTTTTGCCTTGATTACGCACACCTCAATAAATTCTGTGGAGCACTATCCTTTTGAATCTCAGAAGAGCTTGTTCTTGGAGTTTAGTCATCGTCCAACATTCTGAACCTGAGTATGTAAGAACAGGCCTTATAAGCATCTTTCTTAATATGCTGCTCCTTATATGCTTTTGGAGCGCGGTTCGCAGAAAGAATGCATCGCTCTATTTCTTCTTGCATATTATTAATTCGGTATGGCCGTATTGTATCATATCTATCGACACCTTCCTCTGGTGATTAAATACTCATATATTTAGTTTTATCAATCAGTGGCCTCGAAATCTGTTGTAAAGACGTTACTGGTGTTCTGGCAATGGCCAGCTTCTCCACTCAAGTCATGAGTGTTTGTGGCTTTAGTGCCCTCTCTCAGTCTCCACCGGACTGGTAATGCCGGCGACGCGGCTGAGAGAGAAGCGCTGGGATCTCCTAGAGTCTCGCTTGGTCCTTCACACGTGGGGAAAAGGGCTGGAAACGGAGATCTCTTGTCTGATTGTAAATATTGTAACTAAGTATGAATGTTTTTCTATTTATTTCTTTTACTTATAATTTATTTAATTTTGCTACAAATTTCTTTATTTTATTTTATTTTAACTCTAAGTTACATTTCCTTGGTTTATTATATTTTTTGCCTTTGTTATATAGATGTATATTTTTTTATTATTATTTTTTTTTATTTATTGTATTGTATATATGGTATGAATGTGCCTCACTCAGCTTTAGTACTCAGTGCCCTTAACAGTGGTAAAATGTATTATTTCTCAATAAAAAGATATAAATATGTTTAAAAAAAAAAGGTTTTATCAATGTTTATCCATAGGCCCAAGATTACTACTGATTTTTCCAGTGCCTCTAAAGCTTTCTTCATTGCATTGAATGATCTTCCTGTTGGAATCTGTAATCCAGAAGGCTGATTAAATAAGTAAATTTATTTTTTTTTTTATTATTAAGTATTACAACAATCTGTCTCTTGGACATTAGTTATAGTGTGGTAGGATAACATTCAGACGAAATAAGCAAATGAGAATAATACTTGATTTAATGAAAAACAGAACTCAGTTTAACCGCTTAAAACCCCCTTTACAATGGTTTGATAGACGAATATTACTTGCATTTGAAACAAAAGGTAGCCTAATACACTATGCTTAAATTGATAATTAATATTTTGTCGGTTCCATTAAAAAAAAAATCTTAAATTCCATCTATTTCTGTGTAATCGGACTATGATCAATATGAACTTTTTTTATAATCTCAATGCCTACTATTACGTCTTTAAATCTTTATTTATTATTTACGAGACGCCCATATATATGAATAGTCCGCGATGAAGACTCCATTATATTATATTATTGACATCCGTCTAAAACTTCTTGAATGGCTTACGATGAGAAGTAATCTACAACTTTTTTATTTAAAAAATTCCCAGAAATGGGGTGTTTTCTCATAAAACTAATTAATTGAATGAAGTACTGAAAAATCATTAATACCCATTTGTCAATGTGAATTCTTAAATAATTTAATCACAAAATCGAGAATAGGTTGGCTTACTAACATATTGGGCAGTTTAGTATACATAACCTCGTTATTATGACAAGTTTGGGGTGGAGGTCACGTCAAATGGCCCAATATTTTGTAGGTCACCTTATTTCTTGATTTTCTGATCAAATTATCTTACGATTCAAGTGGAAAATAGACCCGTTTGTTTTCCACTTGGATCATAAGATAATTTCATGGATTTTTAGTACTTAATTTAATAGAAAAAGTTTATCTTCTTAAGAATTCTCGTAAATAATAAAGTTGTAGGCTATGATAAGAAGTCATTCACGAAGTTTTAAACAAATATTATTACTTTGATAATAATATTGATAGTACCGTGGACTACATTCAATAACCGGCACGAACCATTCAAATATTTCATAATAATTGTATTTTACCATCCACATAAATATATTTATATTATATTATATTACATATTTATATTAAATAAAACAATAATATCAAACTTTCCTCAGCCAGTAGGAGAGATATACTGTTGCTAGGAGGAGCGGAAGGGTAACTAACCCCCTCGCTAATTGGGTAGGAGCTACCTGATAGTTATTCGGTAGCCGCCCATCTGGCCAATCACAAATAAGCTTACAATTATCTAATAGTGGGTAATAGCACCTTCTCTTCACCAATTAGAGTGGTTAGCATTTTAGTTTTTTTTTTTTTTTTATTCTTCCAATAGCACGCGCTTAACAGAATCAAATAAACGAACTGAGAAATATTGTTAAAATTTTCTTATAACCTCAATAAATAAACAAAAACAAAAACATTCAATGGATCAACGTTATCTACTTAAAGTACGCCTATCTTACAGGCGTTTTTTTGGTGTAAACTATACAAAATTTAATTTAAAGAAAATTTGAGTTTTTCATTGTTAAAACCATTTAGAGAGGACTTTTGTGAGGCTAAACTAAGCTAAGTTCTGTTTTTAGAAAATTCATAAATTATTCGCCTTTTTCATCATCAACCAACTATACTATGGTTACGCCACATTTACAAAAACTTCTTCCTTTAATAAGTTTAAGTTCGTATTAGTTGTTTTGAGGTTCATTTGGGGAAAATTTGTGATTCAGCTTATGATATTTTTTATCATATCAAATACTATTGCCCTTGTTTTCTGCAAAAATTACTACAATAAATTGTTGCAAAGCTTTTATTTATTGTTCTTCTATGATCTGGGATTTATTTTAATAAACCCATTTACCTAAACACACATTTTATTTATTAAAAAAAATAATTTGAAACGGATTTTGTTCTGGTAAATCGGTTATAAACTATGTTTTTTTACCCATATCTCTGTTATGGGAATTGATTCGTATTTATAAGTGACAAATTAAATGTTCCTGATCCTAATATTAATGTTTTCATTAAAATAAGTGAAGCAATCGGCAGTTTGTTTTTTATTTTTATTTTAAACGTAAATATTAGGACTAGAAACTTTTATTTTGTCACTCGCAAATACAGATCAATTTCTACAATAGAGATCTGGGTGAAAAACCCAGTTTATAACCAATTTATCCGATGCATATTTGAAAAACCAGTATTTTTCAAATTAATTTTTTTATAATAAATAAAATGTGTGTTTAGGCAATTGGGTTTATTATAATACATCCCAGATCATAGGAAAAACAGGAAATAAAAGATTTAGATTTACAAAAATTATTTGTTATCATTTTAGCTGAAAACAGAGGTACTTTTACTTGACAGGATGAAAAATGTCATCATTTTGTTACAAAATTTGAGCTTAACCTCAAGTTTTTCCCTAATAAACCTCAAGTTAACCAATATGGATTTAAATATCATTAAATGGAGAAGTTTCTGTAAAAGCGGGGCAACAGTAGTATAGTTGGACGATGGTAAAAACAAATCGAGAATAATTTATGATTTTTTTTAAAAACAGAACTTGGTTTAGTTTATCCACACAAAAGTCCTCTGTAAATAATTTTAACAATGATAAACTTCAAGTTCATTTAAAGTAAATTTCATCTGGTTTACAATGGAGCACATATTAATTAATTTAACTAAATGTTCCTATAGTTATTGCTTTCGATTCAATAAAAAACACGACTCACTAAAAAAAAAAAAGATAACATTTTGTTTTCTTACTTTTCTGCTGAAAATTTTTTAAAATTTTAAAAACCCATTTTTTATATTACCTTTTTTATAACTTTTGAGGTCTGCTATCACTCCTGTAAAAAAATTGTTGAATAGGAAGCGCTGCTTTAAAAAATATTTGACTTAAATAATTAAAAATTTCTCCATAGTAAAATAGATAAAATTTTCAGTAAACGAAATTAGAGTTCGTCATCTTTAAACTATTTCTTGGAATAGTTTAAATAGTTAAAACTATTTCTTTAAATAGTTAGTTAAAAGTCCTCTTCAGGATTTTTAAGCGGCTAAACACAGGTAAGTTCCGTTTTAAAAAAGTCATAAATTATTTGTGATTTAGACAAATGAAATTCCTTTGACTCGCCTAGATTATAACAATTATCTTTTTCCGGGATAGGGGCGTCAATCCTGTGGCTAACCTCCAGCCTGGAGGGTGGGGATTTTTTATCAGGGTTTACTCTCAACTTTCGCTCTCACCCATAAGGCCGTGGGGGATAGGTATTCCAGAAATAAAAGGATTAGGATGAGAGTGACTATTATAAAGGGAGAAAGATAGGTTAAGGCAAGAGATCAAGGGTCAGTTGTCCCTTTAGTGGCCTTTTACAACAAGCGGTGAATATTGTGGGTTTACTCTACTCTCGGCAATATAATTCTTTTTTGGATGTAAAAATACAATTGTTATCAGCTGGATCAGCTAAAAAGGAAAGTATTATGTTGATTCCAATTTAATAAATATTTGTATTTAAATTTAAAAAATCGAAATCCAACACTGTCATCACCACCTATGCCGATGACTCGTGTATCCTATCAGTTAATAACGATCCATCTATTGCATCCCAAACCCTTCAACCACACATCAAAATGGTGTCCAAACTGGAGGATTAAAATAAATTCCAATAAATTCCATCAAATTACTTCCACTCTTCGTCGTAAACCTATGACTTCCTGTCCTGCAGTATCCTTCAACAATAGCCCTCTTATCCCTGTCGAACAAATCCGATACTTAGAACTCCACTTTGACAAACGACTCACTTGGAACCCCCACTAGAAACCGCCCGAAGTTTTCGACTGCTGCTGCACTTACTAGACAAACGCTCTAAGCTTTCAATCAATTACAAACGATTCATATATATGACAATAATAAGACCTATTTGGACTTACGGAATTGAGCTTTGGGGCTCCACTAAACCATCGAATTCCTCTCGTATCCAAAATCCAAAATTCTTCTTAAAATCCTCAACGCTCCTTACTTTGTCACAAATAAAATCATCCATAGAGACCTTAATGTTCCATATGTTTCCGATTTGGCCCAATCCAGATGCCTGTCCTTCCATAACAAACTGCAGAAACATCCGAATCCTCTCGTTTCAAATCTTGCTTCCTCCTCGATCACTGATAACCCTCCGAGGCGTCTGAAAAGAAGATGGCCTCGGGATCTTCTAATATAGAACTTTAATTTGAGTTCTACCAATGGGTAGTTTCTCTTCATGTTGTACATGTCATGTTACCAATGTCACATTTACTTATTGTATTTTCTATGTAATACAATTGTAAATTTCATTAAAATAAAAACAAATCGAAAAGGAACAAGTTCGTGCAAGATTTTAATCTTGTCCCTAATAGACAAATACATACTGAATAAAAAGGAAGTAAAAAGTCAGAAGTATTGTGGGGCTATCTTTTTGAATGTTTTTTCAAAGTTAATTCAAATGCATTAATTTTATCAAATGTTTCCTATCTTCCCAATCAATATTTATGATAGATAAAAATTGGTATAATATGAAATTTGATTACTTATAACATGAAGCACTAGCCATAGTAGTTGGATTTAAAATTTTTAAAAGCTTAGTGCTAGAAAGACACTTAAAGACAACTGTTAATATTAACACTCCAAAAGAAAGTAGTAGATTGGTGACTTTGGAATTAGCTCTTGCCGTCAATCAAAACATGTGGAGCTGGATGTCTGGGTCCTGGCTTAAATCCGCCCACTCCTGCTCTCTTCAAATATCAATAACAATTCTTCAAAATAAATCAATCATTTTTTTAATTTATGGCAGATTTTAGGGCGTTCTGCCCCACTGTGCCGACCTGTAATATTACTGTAAACGATTAAAACAGAAATTAGCCACCTTCAGATCCCAATCCTTCAGCTCCTACCTTCCCTCTCTGTTCATGACATTTCCTTATGGAAGATCACTAAACGAAATTCTAAAACCTCATCATATTCCGCATTCCATTCCGTTATACACAACGTATGAAGTTTAAAAAAAAAAATATTGAGAGTAAACCGTGAATTCTAAATTAAGTTTAACATATTAAAAAATATATTAATTTTTTGTAAATGTAAAATTTGAAGGAGAGAATAGAGGGGAGGAGGGAGGGGTTGATTGAGTCAGGAACCCGGGAGTAGAATCTGCCTGGGGAGGGCTTATTGATCCGCTCCTCTTTCCATAGCCTCCTAAATAACACATTACTCTCCTGGCAAGTTCCATTGCCTAGCAAGTTTTGTATTGTTAATATCTTAATAATAGTTATCTTAGTATTTATTTCATCAACTTAATCACCAATAGGCATATGTATTTTTTTCTAAAATAACGGAAATAATTTGAGAGGTAATGAAAAGTTTATAATCAGAGCCCGAATTTTTATGGAGTTTTAAAAGACCGCAGACCGTGGCATGTCTGTGGATTATAGCAAAAAAAAACACTTAAAACAGGCAGCGATATAAAGGCAAAAATATAAAATATGCAGAAAAAAATCTTCAAATGATGAAACTAAAAAGATTTATTTTTCATTTCTCATTTTCTCATGAACCAAAATAATTAAAACACTAGTTGGCTCGTGCGAAAAATTCGCAAAAAAATTTTTTTAGTAAAGAAATAGTAAAACAATATGGAAATAATTAGTTCCAATATATTATGTAAGGAATTAATATTTTTTCCTTAGTCGATAACAATATTCCATTAAACATAATATACCAAAATATTTTTACAAATTACTTTGCTAGGACCTATTTTTAAACGCTGACTGTAAACATAATAAAAGTAATAAAGACAAAATAATGGATATTCTATATCCCGATCATAGGATATTCTAAATTATTAAAAAAAATAAAATGTAATTTGTTTTGTAAGAACAAACAAATGTCTTTAAGAAATAATAAAGTTAATATAAAAGCCAGAAAAAAAATAATTTTACACCTAAATGCAGTATCTTTAAACAGGAAGACATTATTAAGTATACCAAAACTAATGGACTGTTTCTTTGTTAATAATTGTCTGATTTTTACGATTTTTTTTTGTTTTGTAGGTAATTTATTAATCTTTCTAATTACCATGGGTACAATCCAGACACAAATGTATAGTTTTTGAGTTATTCGGAAATAAAGTTTCTTTTCCTCCATAACTTTTTTCCCAGGAATTACGGAGTGATGGGACTATTTTTCGAATGTGAAGGAGAAGAATATCTTTAAAATGAGTGGTCAATCATTTGATTTGATGATGAATTGACGAAGTTATGGCGTACCGGCAGAAAAAAACTTTTTAGAAATAATATATAGTATAATTTGATAAATATAACATGTTAACTAAAACAAATTACGTAGTAATTAAAAAAAATAATTAGAAACGTCTTTTTAAAACAAAAATATCAAAATAGTAACAGCTCTCCCCAAGAAAAAAAAAGAATAGTAGCTACGCGTTATTGTATTTTAAAAATATAACTTATTGTCAATATTAAAGAGAAAATACATGAAACGCAAATGAATATAAAGTAGTTTAAGCATTTTAGAAATAACACATAAGAAACTGAATGTATTAAAAGATATAATGTACATAAATATATAAAAAATATGTATGTTAATGGATAAACACATGATAATAATAAATGTTACATCTTTCGAATTGTAAGGGTCGATCCAAGTTTTCACTTTTGAATAAAACTATGGTATTTAAAATAATAATAAATATTATTTGTAGTAAAGAAAATAAATAACAAACTGATATTGAAATGTGTAATGTTTAAAAGTTTAAAAGGATTAATAAAGGGAGTTAGTTAAAAAGCCGAAAAAAAATGCAGATTCTAATAAATCAATAACTAAAGATAGTATTATTTAAATGATTAGTTATAGGCCGTCGATTTAAAATAAACCTACAGTTGTAAACGGAATGTCACCTTCAATTTTTCTCTTGTATTTTTTTACTTATTGGAAACCTTCATATATGATGAACCGATCGATATTCGATAAGAAATACGAAATTCAATTAATAGCACCAGCGTACAATCGTAGAGATATTTGATTTTGAGTTTATGAACTGCTTGGAAACAAAATATGCAATTGCATAAAATTTTTATATCTTGGTGACAACGAAGTATGTACATAACCATACAAGAAAGTCTTGACACATCAGATGCCTGAAAATAAAAGCTTACAATTTATTTCGGTACGATGAAAAACAAAACATGATGTACACAAAAAAGGCAATAGTATCAAGCATAAGGATCAATATTAGTTGATTACCGTAATTGTGGTTCGTACCTTAAACTTAACTCAAATACATACCAGAGCAGGTTGAACTCTATTTCACCTTCAAGTGTAGTCGATATCGTACCTCCCCAAATATCCAAAATCTCTGTACACCTAACTTATTTAAGGGAGGTTTAATTTATTACTTGATAAAAAAAGTCTATGTATCGAACAAAGGGTCTCGTTTAAAAAGAAACTTATTATTTCCACCACAAAATGTCAATTGTTTCCTTCAAAAGAAATTAGATAAGAAAAAATATTGATGATTCGCTGTTTCACAAAGTGATGGAAACTGGAGAAAACCTGCTTATTAAGCTTTTGCAGTGTCCTCAGGACCTTTTTCGTAACCTTCAGTGAAATTGTCGTTTTTAAATTCAGTTTAACAATAATATTGTCTTTATTATTTTGAGCATGGTATCTAAACAAAAGTCATTAACTGTGAAAGAAAAGTTCGACTTAATATGAACAACGTAAAACGTGGAATGAAAAATAACAAATATCAAGTTAAGACAATTATAATACCAATAATTTGCAAAAGCCTAGATTTTAATATTAAAACGTTTGAAAGTTTTACAAAAATCGTGAATGATTTAAACCCTTTATGATTTATAAAATAACCTTTAAAAAATAGGCTTTAATGTTTCTTATTAAAACTAATCCTTAACACTAAAAGAAAGAAGAAGCCAGGTCGGCTAGTCGAAGGCCAACGTGGGAGCCTTCAGAGGAGGTCCCCAAAAGCATTGCCTTGTATTTTTTAAATATCGAAAGTAGCCCTCCCGTCAGGGATGCCCAGAAAAGGGTTTGATACAAAGGTTTTGAGGGGGGCATATTTTGAGGGAGTTTCTGAATTTTTGTGGGGGAGAAATTTCGACGGGGTTATGAAGTTTCGGACTAAAGGACAAGGGGGAAACGTGAAAAAGACCACAGCAAGTGTAATTATTTATGATCTACGATTTTTTAAATTTCACCTTAGCCTGTTCTGTTTATAAGAAAAGGTGAGCAATAAAATATCTTAGGGGGAGGGAGAGGGGGAGTAGGTTCATGCGCCATCGATCTTGGGGGAAATGGGCGCCCCTGCCTCCGGTGGTAGGCGAGATAGTTGTTTTGTACTTTTTATGATCATTGAATTATTTAGAGGGGACCTCCGAGGCTCCTCAAAATAGTTGTTTTGTATTTATCTAGTACAAATTCGACTGCAGCTTTCCCGTTGTTAACGAATATGACGATGTCATCTGCATATGCGAATGTGATATAATGGAGAGGCCTTCAATTCCTGAAAGTGGGGTCTCATAGTTGGTTTAGTCTTTCTAATAGCCCCATCAAGAACCAATATCAACAGCAACGAGGTTAGACCTTTTCTTATGGCATGGGATATTTTCAATTCTTTCTAAAGGTAGTAGTACGTTCTGATTATTCCTCTCTGGTACAAATAAAAAGTTCTTGTATCGTCATTCTGCGCTTCTCCTTCATTGGAGTCGCGATATCTTGTTTTATGATTCTATCGACTGCCTTGGCTAAATCTGAAAAGTATGGAAGGACTTCATTATTTTTAACTACAACTTTTTATAGAAATAGAAATCTGCCACATTGTGTATATGAAATCTTAAGTGCTTTTTTTGGCCTGAAGCCATATTGTTCTTTTCTAAGGACTGTCTCAGTTATTTTTCCATTCCCCAAACCAAACATCTTTATTGCAATAAATGTATATTTACATTAAAAAAGTATTTAAATTATATGTTTAAAATATATCCAATTTCAATGAAATAAATGAAAAACGTTTGACTCTCACGATAAATTATCAATGTAAGCTTTCTGGAGAAAATGTTCATAGTTATACACAAACACCAAGAGTGGTGATTTTTTTGTTTTGTTTTTTGTGGTATGTAATTTCTTTTGCGTTTTTATTCAATTTTCAAGGTTAAAAAGTTAGGTACGTGAGGGATAGAAAACCTATTTTATTGTTATTTTAAGACAGTTTTTCGATCTTATCTAGCAGATCCACAAGGAGGAGGGAAGGCTTCTTGGTTAAAATCATCCCAAAACTGAAAAATAATTTTTTTTTGTGTCATTTTGCGGGACTTTTCTCCCGAAACAGATGAATGAGATGTGGGGCCTAGCGTTGTCTTGGTGGAACACAATACCCCGATCATTCATAACTCTTTAGGATGTCTTTCAAATTCGATGATAGTATATCCGTTAGAAAGCTGAATTATTGCTCTTCAAAGCCATATGAATGTTTATTTTTATTTAATACCTATATAAGGAATAAATAAACAAAAATTTCTTATAAGATTTTATTTTTTATCTCCATTTATAGTTTGTTAACGAAGGTCCTGTTGATGTCACTTTGTGTAGTTTATGTGGTCCTAAATTCCTGCTAAATATTTTGTAGATAGCTGAAGTCATATTGAAGTTATAACATTTTTTGTGATTTTCGAAAAAAAAAATCATGTGAGGGGCCCAAACATTAAGCCTGGTAACATAGCCGACCTTGTTCAAATGGTTTTAAATGGTTTTACACATTTAGGGCCATAGCAATCTCTCGCACTGATTGGATATAATTTCTAACAACAATGGCCTTAACAGTGCTAGTTTCAATTTTATGTGGATAACTACACCGTTGAGCATCATAGATGTCTAAATTTCCTGAATGAAATTCGGCAAACCAGTTTTGACAAGTGCGTTCGGTTAAGGCATCATCCCCACAAACATTGCAAAATTTTCTATGAGCTTCTGCAGCACGCTTACTTTTTTTTAAATAATACAACAAAATATGCCGATTATGGATGATATTTTCTTCCATATTTACTGTGCTATAGCAAAGACAATACTAAGCTAGTTTCATCAAGAGTTAATAGATATAGTTGTTAACATATTACAAACAGGATAAACAATCCACCATAGGGATTAATTCATAAGATAAGAAGTGTAACATAGTGACATAAAAATAAACAGAAAAACCGAAAGGACTTATTTGTCAATCCAATATATACATTTTTAGTCAACTCGGCGGGCGAAATAAGTAATGATAGGCCGGGAAGTGAGGCTAAATAAAAGTGTGGATGAAGGAAGGGGTGGTAGGAGTGATATTAAAAGATTCAGGGAGTCATCTATCTGTGACTAGGGGCTCGTTAGCGGCGACAATGGCCCCAGCTCGAGGGCCCTCTTCACTCGCCGTTTGTCTTGCATTGCCTCTTAACAACACTCTATCCCTATCTCATAGCCAACCCAATCCAAACTCTAAATGAACCTTTTCTTCTCGTAAACATCGGCAACATTCATTATGCCGATTGTAGCTTTGAAACATCGAGTTTCAATTATATTTAAATCTCATAGATACATTTTTCAAATATACAATATTTGTTTGTGTAGTATATATGTATGTATATATATGAATGTGTTTGTTTTTATTTTTCTGCTCGGAGTCAAAGGGGAGTGGGTTAGCTCAGTGGTAGCATACTGAGCTTGCAATGCTAAGGTCTCAGGTTCCAACCCCGACTCGTGGCAGAAAATTTATTTATCTGTTTCATTGGCCGTGTGGCGACCCTGGGTCGGGAGAACCTCCTGCGGCACACCCAGCCTCTATAAAGTGGGTACCCTTAATCCAAAAATTAATTAACGGGGAAAACCTGGCGGTTGAGCGTGATCTCGGTCAAATCACCTCCTTGCACAACCATTGACCTAGAAACAGTGCTTTCCATTAATAGTACTGAACCCCAGACCCTTCGTGGGTTGTGGTGGTACAGATTTAATCTATTGCGTCATAGGTAGATCACAATACTTGTCTACTTTTTCACAATATCTTCACTTAAACGTCTTAAGGAACATATAAATCATTTATTTACTATAGTTATTTTCTTTTATTCGTTTTTTTATTTTTTTATTATATTGTAGCACTAAAATTGGTTACCTATAAAACGTATTTAGCATTTCTTGCCAATTTTATTTAGTTATTAGTATGTTGTTGTTTTTTATACCAATATTATAATATTGTAACCCTTGTACCCATCTGCTTATCTTAAAATACCCTCTAAAACTATGTATATACTCATTTTATTACTTAGATTGTAGTTACTCTTTATTATAATAGGTCATCTGGCCAGATTTATTGTCAATTGGTTTAAACTATATTGTTATTCTTAAGGGAACTAGTCCCAGAATAAAGATGATTGTCTATTTCTAGTGTAGATACTTCTTTGGGTTTTCATCAATATCCGCATTTTAAAGCCATTGCATATTTTGTTTTTAAACTGCTGATCAAATATTTTAAAGACTGTTTTCTGCGATTGAATTAATCGAATTTCATGTTGTATATTTTTCCATATATGATGATAAAGGCTTGTACTTGCATATTTAAGGCGTTGAGGATCTCCAAGTTTTATGCCTTAAAGCCACCAAGAAATAACAGCAACTTGCGAACTTGATGGTTTTAATAAAGAAAAATAAATTAGAAATTCAAAAGTGAAGATGACATTCTATTTACAACAGTAGGTTGGTTCATTTTCAATCAACAGTCTAGAACTAATCATTACAGTCTATAAATAAACACAATTTTGCCTTTATTTTATATCAGCTCCAAAATATATAATTAGGTATGACCAGTTTGGATTTTCAACATGACGCTTTCCCATCGGGCAATGTCATTGCACAGTAAACACTGTTTCTTCTGCAATGTCCGCCACGGACTTCACGGTCTTCGAGGTGTAAAACAGTCATATGATCCAGTTTGCTATTTGCTATATTTAATATATATAATAAGAAATGGGTGTCCCATTTACAATAAAAGAAGGTTTATATTATGCACTGGTGTCATAAATCATATTTTTCAATTCTTTAATTACTTGTTAATTTAAATTCTTGAATGTTCTGTACGACTGTACAAGGACAGTGCAATTACAATATTCAAATATAAAGACACACCTAGGTTTCCAGTTCTTTATATTGACAGATAGTAACATGTAAAAAAAGCAAGTTTCATATGAATAAAGTTTCATCGGGCCTAGATCAAACAAGATACAAAAGGATATAGAACATCCTGGGAGTTACGTGATGTTTAGATACATATTATAAATAGTGTGAATAGAAAGTATATAAAAGTATTAAGAACGTTGAAATATATTAATTAAGAATTGAAACGAGAAATGTATTGCGGAAACTGAGAAATTGTTTTATTTTTTTAAGTTGTATATATGGATACAGAAATATAAAAAACAATATTGCTAACACTGGTCACTAGAGGAAAACTTTTTACAACCAAAAAGCCAGATTTATTCAATATGTTCTTTTGTTTTCTCACTTATAACTTCTTAACGCTGCTTCGAAGCGAAAAACGTAATTGTTCAGAAACTAAAGAACGTTAAATTGTCGAACAAGTGCCAGAACATAATAATCTGATTAAATGATTTGGTTAATAGCCACGGTCAACGAACACAGATTTTTACCAAATCTGTCATGAGCTGAGACAAATTATTATTAATGGAAATGAGTTTTCAAAGCCTCATAGAATAAAAATTGTAGAGTATAAAATTCCACGTCTACAATTGAACCTATTTCTTATTATATATATTAAATATAGCATATAGCAAACTGGATCATATGACTGTTTTAAACCTCGAAAAAGATGTAAAATCCGTGGCGGACATTGCAGAAGAAACAGCGTTTACTGTGCAATAACATTGCCCGATGGGAAAGCGTCATGTTGAAAATCTAAACTTGCCATACCAAATTATATATTTTGGACCTAATATAAAATAAAGGCAAAATTAAGTTTCCTGGATTTTTCCTACGACGAGCTAAAACGATTCTAGGAGGAATGACTACAAATTTCCTCCACACAAAATGTAAAATTAGATTGGACAAACTTTGGAGATAGCATGTTATTTTGGACGGATTAGTAGTCTAAATACAGGCCAACATTTTTTTATTCGACAACAATGAGCAATTAAATGACGAATTTATCAATGTTTATAAAAATAGAATCGAATTTAAGGTTGATCGATTTAAACTAGAATAAACAAATTTAACTATAAATTTAACAAGTCGATAGCATTGACCTGTAAAACTGTAAAAAAATCCAATTACTCCAATCGATTAGTATAGTTCTTTATAATGTGTATAAAATATGGATCAGGAGGAGGGAGTCAAACTCAAACCCAAAACCAAGTCGGGGCCACACAGGAAAATAATAAAAACACTCAAATCATCTTATCCGACTGTCATTTATTCAAACCTTGTCATTGTTATTATATGAAATATCATTTATTTGTGAAAGACTTACGGAGTTGAGTTATGGGGCTCCACTAAACCATCGAATTCCTCTAGAATCCAATCCTTGCAAACCAAAATCCTTCGTAATATCCTCAATGCTCCCGACTTTGTTACGAATAAAATCATCTATAATGGTCTTAATGTTCCTTATGTTTCAGATTTGGCCCAATCTAGATACCTATCCTTTCATAACAAACTTCAGAATCATCTCAATTCTCTCGTTTCTAACACAGCTTCCTCTTCAATTCCTGATAGCTCTCCGAGGCGTCTGAAAAGAAGATGGCTCCGTGATTTCCTAATATAGACATATTATTAGGGTGCTGCCATTGGGTAGTTTCTCAACAAGTGTTTTTACGTCATTATATCCATTTGTACAAATTTACTAGCACAGTTTTAAATTTATTAACACACAGAAATAAAAAAATAAAAAATTATGAAGTTTTGTTTGCTAGTTATTTACTAATCAAATTTAAGCTAATCGGATAAGAACGAATAAGTTTTTTTTGTTGTATTTTTTTTTTTAATTTGGCCCTTTCCTCCCGACTCACCTTGTATATTATTAATATATCCACTAGCACTTGCAGTTTTTTTTTTTCTTGGAAAATATAAAGATAGGGAAGCTTTACGAAAGGTGGGGATAACATTGGTAATAGGCGGTGCGGTGATGTAGTAGTGACGGTAGTCCCCGCGGGGGGGCCACAGGGGGCACACCTCCCGCTGGTTTACGGTAGTCACTTCTCACTCAGCTCTCTTCTTTAACCATAGGCTCCTTGTATCAATTTCGTTTACTCAGAGAGGCCTGTAATGCTACACGAGGAATAATCATCATCTTCCTATTTATTTATAATGCATATTGACAGCAAAAGGTAAAGGCACAGGCGGATCTACGGGGCAGGAGGGCTTTCGGGCTGAAGGTAAAATAAAAAATGGTAAAATACACAGAAAAAAATATTAAAAACAACCTCTTAAAGTATTCTTGTTCGTTTAGTCACATTTAATAGGACTTCAAGAACCACTTAAACACCATTTCATATAGGTAGTTAATTTCTTTCTTTTAAAAAAAAAATAATTATCGTTATATGTATATGAAAAAATAATCTTTCGTGCTGAAGTCCACCCAAAATTAAATTCTGGATCCGCTAGTGGTTAAAGGTGAAAAAAAACTATTATTTTATCCGTTCATGAAAATCACTGTTGAAACCTACATAAATACTGCAAGTAAGTTGTCACTTAGAAGTTTGAAGACATTGTAGGACATTACATGCAAAAATGTTATTAATAGTCTAAGGAAAGAAGCTTTGTATGAAATATAGATTAAACAGGCTTTCGAGATGAATGTCTTTATTTAGTACATTATATCTTGTAGTGAAACATTGTTTCTGAGCAGAATTTAATTACAAATCTAAAGGATAAGTAAATTCTATAATCTACTTTCTTATTGAAATTGCATCACATCCCCGGCGAGAGGAGAAAAGGTGAGCGAGAGGCCTGGATCCAGGGTTCTAATGATCCCTGGTAAAAGAATCCACCCTCGAGGCATACATGCATACCTGATGAGCTCCTTTGAAAAATGCCTACCTTTTTTAATTTTTAATTTTGTTTTTTATGCCGCCTCTGGCCGGAGCCCGTAATTGGCTGGCCAAGGGTGATGTATTGGTTTTTAGATCAGTGTCATTGTTTTGAGACTCTGCCGCCCATATCGCTAGTTCAAAGTGGATATTCTATTCGACAGATATAAGAAACATTTCACTCGAATTATATATATGTAATTTAATTTGTAAGATTGTTTTAACGAGACTTTATAAAAAGAATAAAATCTTGTAACAATAAGACTACTTGGTGAAAAATTGTATACAGATTGTATTTACCTGCATCGACCAGCCAAACTCTAATGAGCTTAACAAAAGATTAAACCAAACGCTTGTAAATCGTTTAAGATGTAAAATAAATAGAGAAACAAATAAAGCCAGGCCAACTATGATACAATCCATAGTTCCATAAGATTTGCACCATCTTACTGTTCGGAAAGAAACAAGATATTTCCCCTCTTATTGAAGAAAATCCGTCCCTTCGATTCCCTTGAAGATATCGTAAAATAACCCTTCAGAAGTCAATAAGAAGTTTTCAAACAAATAAGAAGCGAGTAGATAGGAATCGATGCCATCATAATTTTAACATTGAAGATTTGGTGTACATCGAAAAATGGTAACAAACTTAATCGTAATAAACTTGACCACATAAGAATTGGAACATTTTAATAGTCTGCCAGGTTTCACAGACGTTTTATATAGTGGTAAGTGGAAAGAGAAAGAAGATCTCCAACTTTCATTCCAGTAAACTCCTTCCTTATTCTCCGTATGAATCGCCTTCAGGGGGGGGGGGGGGTAAGTTTGCTACTATGTACTACAACCTACAATGTACACTGTTGCAACTTTCAATGTGTTATATAATGACATATGTGTTAATAGTGATTAACTATGTATGATTAGTGATTAAGTGTAATTTAATTTGTAAGATTGTTTTAACGAGAATTTATACAAAGAATAAAATCCCGTTAAAACAATCTTACATATATATATATATACATAACAGGTTCTTTAGGAAGCTGAAGTAGACTATTATAGGACAACGTTTTTTAATTTTCGGTTAAACTATCAGCAATCAATAAACCTGACAAATCCAACAATGTTTAAAAAAAAGTTACCGAATTTAAGAATTATTGAAGAAAAGTTGGTTGGGATGTTGAGTCAAAAATAAACAAATAAAAGAAAATATCATTTATTGGTTGTTCTTTTGAATTATTCACTATAGTCAACCATCATACTATGAATTATTATGAATTTATGAATGAATGATTTAAGCTGAAAGAACCGAAGTAAACTTAATTTTATTGGCTAATTACTAATAATCAAAATTTCACAAATAAACAATATTTCATGCATATATAAGCTTTTCGGTTTTCCAAATCAAACATTTTCGGCTTTGGTTCGAAGGGCGACAGTTGCCCTCCTGATTGTTTCATATCTTTTTTTATCACACCCGGAGCATTTTTAATTTATTAAATTAGTGCATCTGGAGTATCTCCTTTTATTTTGTATACTTCATCTCTGAACCAGCCCATCATCATAAGCAATAATCCAGAACTATGAAGTTCGGAGATTTTGAGGCCAATTAATTTGACCACCGCGGCCGATCAAAGGGGCAAATGACGCACCATGGAGCCGATCGCCGAACTTGGAGGACAAAGATAATTTTCAAAATATGATTTGAGTTCTACCAATAGGTAGTTTCTCTTCATGTTGTACATGTCATGTTACCAATGTCACATTTAATTGTTCTATTTTTCATGTAATATAGTTGTAAATTTCATTAAAATAAAAACAAAAAAAAAATATGAGAAATTTACATCATCCTTTTTATAGATAGTTGGTGACCTAAAAAGTAGCCTAGTAAAATTTCAAAGCTTGTTTAAACTCTGACAGTAGAGCACGGATGAGGGAGGTTTGTTGAGCGAACATCCCTTCAGTCCTACAAGTTGACAAATAGTTCCAGTATTATTTTATTTATAATGATGTAGAGATGGTTGACCGTTGATATAATATGAGAAGGAGTTGATCGGGGAGTGTGGTCAAATTAATAAAAAATTAAACAAGTAGACTTATTTATTTTTGTCGACGTTTCGACCCACTTTATTCTTATTTTATATCTACTTATATTCATTTATTTTATTTTCACCATGTTTTGTATCTTTTGTAGCCCTGATGAAGACCTGCAAAGTGGGTCGAAACGTCGGCAAAAATTAAATAATTCTACTTGTTTAATTTTGTATTAATTTGACCGCACCCCCCGATCAACTCCTTCTCATATTTTATTTATAGTTCAAATCAGTAACTGTGTGCGTTATTGCTTAAGATTGCTTTTGATGATTCAGTTAATTATCTTCCTTATTCACTGGATTAATTTAGGTCCAACCAGTTTGATATCGGTTATAATTGAATTTAAAAAACGGCTTTGACAAATTCTTTGAAATACATAAATAAAGTTTACGTAGTCAATGAAACACCCTTCCCGGTTTCCCACCGCTGCAATTTTGTTTTTCATTTTGTAGAATCTTTTATATTCTTTCAAAAAATAATCATAAATTTTTTGGCAGTGTAGCGTAGCACAGTACAGTTTTTTTTGTTTTTTTTTAATAATTATTTCAGAAAATGTAAACTAAAGTTTTGGAAAAAACTTTTTTTAATCTCATGAAAACATTTGCATTATATAATAAAATGTATACAGGTCTGATAGACAATGTAGCCTTGTTTACATAAAAAATAAAAGAGCTTTGGAAAAATGCTCAGAAAATGCTTTCTTTTTTTTTTTTTTTTTTTTTGAAAAAATGTGTCATAGCTGGAGCATATTTTATAGACCTGATTAAAATTTATAACAACTACGAGTCTTCTCGATTTTTTGAGAGAACAGGAAGGTCTAATAATGTTTTTTATTTGCTTTGTAAAACTAATGAGCGGAAAGTAAAGGATATAATATAATATAGTAAGGTTGCCCAGAAGGGGTATGCATGACGCAAGTTGCGCAAAATTTTGAGGGAGCACATTTTTACGGGGTTATGGATTTTTGAAGAGTGCGCATATTTTCAGATTTTGTAGACAAGGAAATAAAAGGAAAATTTAGATTACAATTAGGAAGCGGCTATGAGGGATCTCTGCCAGAGAGTGAACTGTCTAATGATTATGATTATAAAGTTGAGGAAATAGATAAAATAAATTTGAATACTTCCATATTCTTTTTATTTATATTATTGTTATTTTTTGTTAATTCTTAGGTATAATGATTTTTTTTTATTTATTCAATGATATTTACAACTGTATTAAAAAATTAAATACATTAAGTAAATTTGATAACAGAAAATAATAACATGAAATGACTTGTTGAGAAACTACCCACTGGTAGCACTCTAAAAACAAAATGTATTTACAATAAGAGATCTCGAGGACATCTTCTTTTCAGACGCCTCGGAGGGTTATCAGGAATAGAAGAGGAAGCAAGGTTAGAGACGAGAGGATTCGGATGGTTCTGAAGTTTATTATGGAAGGATTGGTATCTGGATTGGGCCAAATCGGAAACATAAGGAACATTAAGGTCATTATGGATTATATAATGATTTTAAATTTTAATATTCGTAAAAGGTAAATTTTAGCCACATATTTAAGTTATGTTGACTTAATTCCGACTGTAAAAGTTTTATTTGTGAAGGATACGTGATTTCCAATCGAAAATTTTATGCTCAGTGAATTTTGCCCTCCTAGATCGGCTATCGACCCGGCCCCACAGTGTATCGCTTTCGAAGATGAAGCCGAAAATGTTTAGAAGGCAACGGTATTATTTTCGAAATTTTATTATTATCAAACTTCGATAAAGAAATACTAATACATGTATAAAATATTGTTTATTTGTGAAATTTTGTTAATTTGTAATTAGCTAATAAAATTTAAACGCATAAAAATGGAGTAAGAACATACGAGGTTTTTAAAATTATTTTTTGTGTCCAACCACCTCCTGGAGTTTGGCCTGTCCCTCCCAACTCATCCTGTATATATATATTATGTCTATGAAAATTATTAATTAATTTTGACGTAATAAAAACATTAATAATCATAATGTCCTCAATGTAGAACTGCTTAACTAAGAAAAACAACCTTAGCGTACATGTGATGGAAGTGATTAAAATCGTTTGGGTTCATGTAGCCTATCCCGATCGATAATTTCGATGCAGTTAGAATCAAGTCAACTTATAATTTAATATATTCATTGTACTGGAAGTAAAACAATAGCTAAAACAAGCTCTAACATTGACAGTAAATGGCAACAAGTCCCCTGACGAATGAGACTATCAGTAAATTATTTAAAGTTCATTTATAGATCCAAACTATAACTTAACGAATAATTTTGAGTTTAACGAATCAATTCAGGAGCGTAAGATATATATATTTTGTGAATGAATAGATAGTTGAAGCTTGGTCAAACTAGACACCTTGTCTTATAAGATAAAATAAGGTACAAAAATGTTTACTCTGTAGCTGCTATGAACGGACAGCTGTGAAGTCCTAACACTTGGCTAAAAACCATTTGACGGTCCCTTTTGAAGAATGTTTTATGAAGATGAGAGGAATCGGCAAGTCCAACCAAGGCGCCGAAGTGTAGCTTCACCTATAATGCTCAGCAAAAGTTTACTTATAAGCACTAGATCATAATGAAAAAACAATAGAAACAATTCTGTTTCATAATTTACTTATTGAAACGTCTGAGTATAACTTCAATACCACTATTATTAATTTTATCAAAATTATTTGCCTTGCAATTAATACACATACTTTGAATACAATTTTACGTATAAAATACGAATTTTAATGCAGCAAAAGTGTACATATACATTCGCATAATATAATAATTTATTTATTTATTTTAGCCAAAAGTTTTAAATTAATATCGTGAAGTTCTTTGTATTTTAGTACAATTTTAAGTCATTTGGGGTCAACTTCGAAGTCAACTGGGACCATTCTTCCAACAATTTAGTTTCAAGATATTTTTCAGACCTTATATTTTTAATTAATGAACTGTGAACGGACATGGACCAATAAGTGTTGCATAGGATTTAAATCTGGAATCTGGAGATGAGTTTCATCTTCATTTGGATAATTATGTAGCAGCCATCCCCGTGTATGGAGGGCTTTAGGCTCAGGGTTATTACCCAGATAAAATTTGAATATTCGTTCAACATCCATTTTTGCCCACTACACTTAACAGTCTACAAAAATAACATCATGATAAATGAGAACAATTAGAAAAACAAGAACAATCAAAGAACCTGATACGATTCGGATAATATTAAAACAATGTGGATTCAAAGCCGGTGTTGTTTTTATTCAGGGCTTAGAGGCATAAAGCTCCGATGTCATCAACGCCTATTTAAAGTGAGAGTGAATTGATGAATGATCTCTCAAAAAACGTTTAAAATGAAAATACATTTTTACTCTACCTCTACTAGGTAAGGAAAATATTCCGATCGGGTCAAATTTCCGATGTGCTAATTTCAACTGATCTTTACATTTTAGAGCCCTCTGAGCCCGAAAAATACATTTTCAGTCATTTGTCTGTCTGTTCGTTTGCACCAAAATTATCTCGGAAACGAGTAGACTGATTTCGTTGCTTCTTATTTTGTCTATCATAAAAACATGTGAACCACCAACATCCTTCACGCCATTTTTTTTTTTCGTTTAGGTTTAAAACCGGGTGATTCCCATTGGCATGTCCTAGTTAATTTAGTACTAGAACATAGCATTAGAAAGATGATACGAACTGAAAAACCTTTGAATATATGAAAATGCCTATGTATGTACGTCAGTTATTTTATACTACTAAGTTAAGATACGAAACTGTAAAAAATAAATATAACAACATTGATAAAAGTCGGCAAAGAATTAGGTCTCGAAATAAATACAAATAAAACAAAATATATGGTTAGCTGCTGAAATGGAGATGATCTTAGTGGTTTAGATATTGAATGGAATACGGTTCAACAAATAGATACATTTAGGTATTAGGGTGTACGATAATTAGTAAAAACTATATTAAAGAGGAATTGAAGGCTAGGATAAAGGATGGAAACGGTAGTTATATTTCGGTTGCAAAATTTAATTCTATACCTTCTATCCCGAAATTTAAAAATTGACTAGACTACTTTTCACGGTTCTTTTCAAAGCGAAACTTGACCAGTTACATTAGGGGATGAACAACGCCTTAGGGTTTTTGGAAATAAAGTATTGCAGAGAAGAAGGGCGAGTTAGCCGGAGAATTAGACGCCGAATTGAGTGATTCGTACTAGATAAATAAAATTGAGATTTTAGATTAGCGGCTATCCAATTCACCAATCCCTAAAAAGTTAATGTGGGCTGGGCGGACTGGTTACCAAAGCAAGGTGGGAGAATTGCGGTAAGGTTGAGCTCGCAGGGTTAGGTTTAGACGGGGAACAATGGATGGGAGTATGTAGTCAGCGGTTGGTGGTATCGGCATCGAACTTTCGGTTTCGCTAAGCTAATCTAGCTAACCTTTAATTATCATCTCTATTCATCTCTCCTGCTCTATTTATATACATACTAATATATATCCTTATATTTTATAAATTCTTATCTATTTATTTTATGGGGAAATAGGCTATTAACAAATTTGGGATGAAGTTGAAGGGGCACCCGCTAAAATCTTACCCCACACGGAAAAGCCACACAGAATTCAAGCAAGCTGATAGCCTAAGTCTTCTCCTTTTCACATTTATGGATGAGGTTCTTAAGATCTGCAAGAGTTGAACTACAATTGTCGGGCATAGGAACTCTTTCCTATTTTGATGTAGGTATTTGTATTTATAGATGACATAATGCTAGTAGCAGACACTTAGGTTAGTCTACTAAAAGCAGTTATGGAATGAAGAGAGGAATGCATTAATCCGAAAAGGGATGCAACAAAAAGTAAAGTAATGCATATCTGAGAAATGAAGAAGTATTAAATATCAGTTGCAATCGAGTGATCATGGATTGCGTGGATACCTACCAATATCTGGGTACGCTTACGATACTCAGGGGGCGGAGGCTCGGCAACCTGATAACCGAAGTTAAAGTTGGAAAAATAATTACTTAACTAAATTAAAGATAAAGTTCAAATCCCGGTGCCCGGTGGGCAAAAGGCAAAGGAAGGGGAGAAAAAAACAGAGATGCTCAAATTTATTAAATTCCAAACAGGAGTGAGGAAAACTCATGAGATATTCTACCAAATCAATAATACACAGATCGGCAAGAAGGGAATTGACAGAAATACCAAACTGGTGATCTATAAAACAATGTTCCTGCCGATATATGAAGCAGAACGCTGTACCATTCTGGAAAAGCGTATTTGAAGAATAACCACCGGAGAAAATATAATAAATTTTACAATTGTTGAAAATCATTAGAGCATACCTTAAATCTGAAGAAGCATCTTAAGTTTATTTTACAACGACAAATTCAAAACTCTTTATCCCTATTCCTAATTATACTCTGTACCTTTAAATCTTCAGGCATTGGTCATACTTATATACAAGTTATATAAGAGAAAGTTATACAAGGGGAGATCACAGTCAATGGGTCACCGATTTCAACCAATTTTTTTTCGGTGAGACTAAATCAAAAAATATTGGACACTTATCCCGACGTTTGTTCCAATGAGCCCTAGGAGCCGAGAAAAAAATAATTAATATTCTTTTGAACAAAATTTATGTTATTTATTTTTGCCTGCATTTTTAGGTTAATAAATATAATATCGATTTCTTTTTTTTTTGCATAATTATAAAAAAATATTGACTATTGTATTAAATGAGTTATAGTGTATCATATATTGGAAAAACCAAAATGCGCTTCCAGTAATGTAGGCCAAGTAAATTTTTGTTATAAAAAAGCAAGTTAGATTCGTTTTAAAGATCTTTTAAAACTCTTAAATAAGAATTTTTATATAAATTCAAAATGCATTCGTTAGTGCTTGATTTTCTGGGATGATTTTATTCCGGCAGTCAACATAAGCATTCATAACTCCTCATGATTTTCATCATTTGATTTTGTACCAAATTGAATTTTACTATTTAATTATTGGAAAGTTAAATTACTGCTCTTTCAACCGACATCAATAACTTTTGGATTTGATTCATTTTTAAGCTATAAATTAAGAAAAACTTCTAACCCATTTTTATTATATATTTATATAATTTTCTAGTCACATCCTTCAGGTTTGGTGCCATTTTCTCATAATTTAGTGTATTTGGTGACCTTTGGCCTAAAATATATATATATAAAAAAAATAAAATTATATTTATATATTTTTGGTTCAAATTTGTTTACGAGAGTAGGGATTTATACCATTTTGTGTAGCATATACAGGCCAAAATTCCTATTAATTTTCGTGTGGATCGGTGGAGCCGTTTTAAAGTTATCACAACTTTTGTTATTGTCGACAAAATTTCGAAGGGTACAGCAAAGGCAAAAGTTTCATGCAGAAAATTTCAATTTTTCGTTTTCTGTAAAAATTCGTATTTGAGGGATTTTTGTGGTGCAAAAAACGAATCAACTTTGTTTTCTCATAAGAACGCATTTACTCCCAGAAAGCTACGTCGGTTAGTCCGAATTATACCCACCCATATTGTTGCTATCTGTCGAATATAATATTTATTAAAAATCGGTCTTATATCTAGAGTGAATATGTTTATAGAAAAACGATTTATATTCGTTTTTCGCATCTCAGAAATCACTTAAATACGAATTTATACAGCAAATTAAAATTTTCTACATGAAATTTTTGCCTCGGCTAAACCCTTCGAAATTTTGTTGACAACTACAAACATTGTGAAAATTATTATGGATTTAGGCGTATGTATGCTGCAGGAAATGGTATATGTGTCAGAGTATTTTAAATAGAAAATATGAAGAGAAATTTCTTCGATCAGCTCAGATGAAGGCCGAAGACTTCGGGTCGAATCGTCGGCAATTGTTAAAATAAATATTATTTATTTTTGTCATTTTTATTTTTGACTGATCACCCCAACTATTTTTCTCTTCATTACTCACTACAGTCAACCATCAACCCACAATTATAAATAGAAAATAATTTAATAGATGTATTTCTTTAATACGGTTGTAAATATATAAACGAAAAAAAATTGTGGTAATCACTGACCCACTAACAGTACCCTCCCCTTGTTAGTAAAATTTACCTTGAAATATTATATAAAGTAAGCCAATTGTACTGCTGAAATATTAATTTTATCTGACTGATTCATTATAGAACTAAAAAATACATACATACAGTATGCTTCAGGCTTAAGTGGCCAAACTGAAAATATGAATTAAGGACCTCAAAACAAGAAACAAAATTCCTATGAAGGTATATCTGCAAACTCTTTGTTTAAGAGATATTCACACTTAAAGATTTTCATTGTTATGAATTATTTACGTTATATTAAGTAAATAAAACTTTGTTTATTTGTTCCAACTACTTTATTAATTAAACGTAGAGATTAAATTCATATTAAATGTTGTTCAAAGTGATTTCCTTGAGCATCAAGACATGCTCGGCATCTTTCTTCGAGATCAGCAGTGGCAGAACGGCTCTGGGTATGTGTTATTGTTTCACAAGTTTCAATTATCCTTTTTCGTAATGAATTAAGGTCATTGACCGGACTTGCATAGACTTTTTGTTTAATGTCACCCCAAACAAAAAAATCCAGTGGTGTCAGGTCTGGAAAGTGTGCAGGCCAAGCCACTGGTCCTTGATGCAGACCAATCCATTGATTGGGATAATTAACATTTAGCCATTGTCGTGGACCTCTTCCGTAATGTACAGGGCAGCCATCTAATTGAAGCCACATGTCCCTTAGCCACACTCAGTTGTAGTGGAATATGTTCAACTAAATCAAAGTAATCATTATTAAGAAATTCCAGAAATATGGGAACATTGAGTCGAGGCGGCAAGAAATGCGGAGCTATGAAAATATTTAATACGGATCTTAATGTTTACATTTCATTAATAAAGTAGTTAGATCAAAAAATAATAAGTTTTATTTATTTCATATAACGTAAATAATTCATAACAACAAAAGTCTTTAGGTGTGAATATATCCTAAACATAGCGTTTGAGGACATACCTTCAGAGGAATTTTTTTTCTTGTTTTGAGGTCCTTAGTACATTTTTGCAGCTTGGATACTTAACCCTAAAACACCTTCTATAAGAAAATGGAAGGACTTGTAACTGTTATATTTTTCCTGTTTTATATCATCCACGAAATGTACAATAAATAAAAAATACCATAAACGTTTTTTATTTTTAATTTGAGCTGTAGGCAATGTGGGAGGAGAAATTCAATATAATGAAGAAAGATGGAGGATTACAACTAATCAGTAAACGTTTTTTAAAAGCATACGCTATTTCCATTTTCCTATTTTCAATATTAGTAATTTTATGTCAGACCTAGGCAAAAAGTATTTTAACTCTTATTATACAGTTGAGTATTAAAAATACCAAGTATTTCATGTATTTAAAATTCATTGTATTTATCAAGTTAATATTTATCAAGTATTCATATACAAGTATTTATCAAGTTCATTAATTATCAAGTATTTAAATTATTTTCAGAAAAAGTATTTCAAATAAAAAATAATTTAACAGATGTATTTCTTTAATACAGCTGTAAATATCATTAATAAATTTATATATATATATCAAAAGTGACGTATTTTATTTGCAAAAAATTGAAGAAAAAAAACACGTCTTAACCTTAACACGTCTTAAAATCTTAACCGCCTCAAATAGCTGCATAATCCAAATAATTCCTTAAAGAATCATTTCTTTCTTTTCTGTGAATGGAGTTAGTTGAATTACATATATCAGTTAGTTGAGCTATTTTATACACGATATAATTTTAAAATAATTATCTGTGATTAATTAATATGATTTCTTAAATACACATTGGCAAAAAGTTGGCAATTGTTCGTTTTTTGTTTCCTTAAAATACTAACAAAGAAAAATATTAATATAAAATAAGGATGTGTTATTTCACCATATTTATTTTCTTTTTTACAATGGTTACGTTTCGGCTATGGTACCATTTTCAAACCATCTGTAAGACCAAATTCACAATTAATTAATTAATTTTGTTTCACTTAAATTGACTAGTAAATTTACATATTGAATCAACCAAATTAAGGTTATAATATACAATACAATAATACAATGTTGATTTTTAATAGATGACTAACGCCATTATCATAGCATATGAATATGAAATGCAGTTTGGTATTAAATCAATTGTGACTTTGGCCTTAGAGATGACTTGAAAATAGCCAAAAAGTAGCCAGTGTGAAAAAGAAAATAAATATGTTCATATAACACAACCTTGCTTTGTATTATTAAAATTAATTTCACCTAAAAAAAAATTTAAATAAAGACATATATTTTTTTTCAGAAAAATTATCTGTTAGTGGTTCACCTTTACTTTCTCATTTGACAAAATAAGTTGTTCCACCCGTTTTATGATAAGATCCGTGGATTTTATTTTTAAAATTTATGACTGATTCATTATATAATTTATAAAATATAATGTAATAAAATCAATTGGGAGATTTGTTAATGTTTTATTTTATTGTATTTTTTTTTTAATTCTGAAGAGGGGGATCTATATAAAAACAAATTTAATACAGACCCTCTTCATCCCAAACTATACTTTGAACGTTTTAACGTTGAGTAGCCAGAAATAGTGGAGCACATTATGTAAATGAATAAGATAGTTAAAATTTCAATTTTAAAAATAAGTGACTCGTTTAATACAAAACCTATAAAACATAATGTGAGAAATTGGTGAGATTAGTAATCTTTTATTATTATTTACTATATTAATAAATTTAAGAAGATCCTCAAAACATGCAAATAATAAAAAAAAATTATAAACAGGTTTTTTTTTTCAATTTGACCTGTCGGCAAAGTGGATTAAAAAATAAACATTTATTAAATAGCCATATATTATCGAACGTTGTTTCCAGCCGAAGCCATCGATTTCGAAAAAAAGAAGTTGACATGAATACTTGTACAAATGGTATATCAAGATGGGAATTTTAGGAAGATAAAAAGACAAATTCATATATGTAATGAGGATTCTTGAAAATGTTTTGACCGATTTCCTAGATGATTTTTTACCATTGATAAGTTTTTGGACGGCTATTAGTTACGGAGGTGGCTGGAGGGAGGGCAATTATTCTAACCAGGGCCGATATTTCATAGCCGGCTGGCTCCGAGCAAAAAACCCTCTAGGGACTCCCTTCACAAATAATGTTAAAACTTATTTCAATATTCATAACATACCTTCATCTACCACTAATTGGCGAGCTAGCCTTCACTTACTCTTTCTCTAATTATATATTCAAAATTAGTGCCATCCAATCACATTTCCCTTTTTTTCTATTATAAATCGAAACATTTCATCAATCGAAAACTAATAATGTAACCATAATAAAATATTTTCAAGAAGACATAGAGCACTAGTAGACATGTCTCTTAACGGAAGAAGTCCATCCCTACTGAGACCGTTTTTCCCGTTCTCCTCCGCCCCCTCCCAACAAATATTTATAATGGCTCGGTACGAACGTAAAATAACTTAAAATCTTACATACTTGTGTTAACAAATATATAGTAATAAAGTTCATTATTATTATTATTGTTTGGACGGAGTATTCCTTTGTCTAAAATTAACTATTTAACGGCGTTTACGCATTACCCAAACCATGGCAAGGACGAGCGCTTAAAAGTGTAGCTGTGCTCGGCACAGGAATAATTTCCTCTCCAACTCCTATAGAGAAAAGTTATTTCATCTTCTTGCTAAGATTTCAACTGATAGATTTTTTTTTTCTTAATTTAGATTGCGAGTTACGACTTCGGTACTTGTACATGTAATCTGTTTTTTTTTCAAGTGATCAAGCCCTCAGCATCCATTTATATATGCTCTTTGGAATAAGAAAATAGCGGGACATTCCAGATATATCAAATGATGAAGCCGTGCTTAAGGCAAATGTATTCAAATCGTTGATAGCTCGAGTCTAGAATTCTCGATAAATCATACCTTCCTTGGTTAATTGTTTCTACAAGATTCGGTTATTTGATAACTTTATCGCTTTTAAGCTACTATTTGAACTGAGAAAAAAATTGATTCGATAAAAATAACGCTGTATTATTTCGCAATTAATGGTACTAGGCGAAGTACTAATTATTTTGCAAATATTTTTTATAACGTTATAAAAAAAGTATCGAGTTATTTCAAAAAACATACTTAATAGGAGCACACTGTAGGTATTTAGTTCGTAAGATGAATGAATTATCCACAAGCCAAGTTTTAATATAATATTAAAGAAAAAGGTATTAACTAAGAAATCATGCGAACTAACATCATTAGGATTATTTTATACGTTCAATTCAATCACATTTCTAATTCCACTAATACAAAATACTTATTAATTATTGAACCTATATTTTTACTTAAGAAAAAGACCGTTAACGCTCATTTTTAAGTATTATAACTGCTTTCTACTCAAACTAGTTTAATAAATTATATCTTTCGACGAATTTACAAGTTTTCATCAGTTGGTATCAGTTTTTCATGTATTGAAATACGCATATTTTAATTTAAGTAATCCTTAATTACCATATCTTAAACTTTTCTTAAAGATAACTTATTTTATTTTCTGATAGCCGAACAGGTTTTGTTTTTACCTTCTGATTTCTTTTATATTATTCATAGATGTGAATATGTTTTATTTATTTTAATTTCACTCAGCTTCAACCTGTTATTTTATTATTATAAATATTAATTCTCTTTATCTTATATACTTTTTTCCATTTTATTAATTTTGATAGGTTATATTTATTTCCATTTTGTATGTACATATTACATGAATGAATGCTGTAGCCATAATGTTTAATGCCCTTCAATGAGGCAGATTAATACTCAATAATCTGGTTAAAAAGAAAAATATTTAATACTTATATAATATAATAATTAAATTATTTTTAGGTCATTTTATATTTTACTGTACATAGTTATTGATTCTTATTTAGTTATTATTTTGCTTTTTTTAATTTTATGGTCACTGCATATATGGTGTGAATGTGTTCATATCTCACTGTAAATATTGTCCACGTGACAGATTATTATATTTCTAAATAAATAAAAAATTCACTCTAAAAAAAATAATTAAATAAAATATATAACCAATATTTTTGTTACATACATTATATCGGACGAGATTAGGTTTAGTTGTAAATTTATTTGTTACCATACACGAAACAAATTATTCTCGAGTCTGTTAATTTAACCGTGCTTAACTTGGCACTGGAATTTTGACGATTGCTAGATTGTAGAAAATTAAAAACCGAATAAAATTAATGAACAATAACTATAAATCCTGAAACCAAATCCGAGATGCCAATTTTTTATCAAAGGCATCATCTATTCCAAAGCTAATAAAAATAATTTGATTTCAATATGTCCGATGAAAGTTTATATTAACGAGCAAATGTAATCTAATATCGACTATCTTCAGACTTATTAAGCAAGCAATCTTGCGGATTAATGATACATTTAGTGCCAAGAAAGGGGTAAGTTAATATCCGCACCATGAGATTTATGATGCAAATCGATTTATACGTAATGTGTGAAGAATGGTGATTGGAAAAAAGATAAATATGAAAACATTACGCTCAGTTTTTGTTAAAATCTGATTTCGATAGTTGGACCCAATAAAATGATCCAAAGTAAAAGGAAATGTGGTGAGCGCCTGGTCTAGCGTCCACGTCGACAACAATATCCAAGTATCGAATAATTGCAATAGAATCTCCAGGAAAGGAAAAGCAAATAAATTAAATACCAGTGCAATCAATGTAATTCCAACACTTGAGTAGTTTCAACTAGAAAGGAAATGAAAATTATAAATGCGGAAACAAAGTTTCGTTAAAGAAAGAAGAGACAAAAAAAATACGCAGAGAGCCATAGGCAAAGTTTTGATAATGAAAAACGGCCACATGCCCTACCGAATAGTCATTTTTTTTTAGCTCATTCGCGTACAATCTTCCCAGTATTATAACAGTGGTTATCTTCATATTTATCCCTCATCTTTTTTTATAGAAATTGGACAAGTTTAAAAGCAAGATGCTCAGTTGTCCAATGTACAGCGGAAAACGATGGCTTGGTAACAATCCCTTCTATAAAGAAAAGATGCACTAGAAAGTTCCTCCAAAAGTCCAAACAAATATTTTCTTAAAAACATTGATTTTTATGTACACTATTTCATTGTTTTAAGTTAATTTAATTTAAGTATGTATTTATTGCGTTTTATCTTTTATGGTTTGTTGTTCTGTACACACTCCCCCGCCTTATCCAGATATCCCTATTTAAATTAAGTCAAACTACAAAATAAACAATTGAAACCAAGATGCTTTAGAGGTAGGAGATGGTCCGGGGGGTGGTAGTAAATAGACTAAAATAGCGGCAACACTATTTTATTTTAAGCCAACGTTTTGACCTGACTTTGCAGGTCTTCTTTAGGGAGGTGTGTTCAGCAGCTAGTTGAGTTACTAAAACTCCTTGCAGAACACACCTCCCTGAAGAAGACCTGCAAATTCAGGTCGAAACGTTGGCTTTCAATAAAATAGTATTGCCACTATTTTAGTCTATTTATGACCGCCACCCCGGATCATCTCCTTCCTCTAAAATACAAGATGCTTTAGCTTCATCATCCCATTCCCATTCTCTTAATACATTTTTAATTTTTTTTTTTTTTTTACTATTTATAAAATTATCATCTCTTCAATATCAAAAATTAAAAGACATGGCGTACAAGTATATAGCAATTGGTCATTTAAACAGTATATATTTAGTTTGGCTCAAATCTGTTCATTATCAATGAAAGAAGCAAAAGTTTACATTGGCAACTAATATTACTAATTTCAACTTGCTTTGTTTAGTTATTTTTCCATTTAGGGGTGTATATGTATTTATTAATTTTTTTTATTGTGAGATGGCAAGAAAAAAATATCTTTTAGATTCTATATCGATCAATCTATTGACGGGATTATAGTTAATATGCGTATTGGCACATGTAAAACACAAATGGAATACGTTTGGAAGGCTCCAACTGATTTCATTCCATCGTATCCATATAGTATAGCCACCATGTGCCACCTGTCAACAGCTTTCAATTACTTATTTATTTTATTACTTGATATATGAATTTAGGGTGTGATATAATAAACCATCAATTACAATCCTATATGCTGATAAATAATTAATTGATTATAAAAATTATCCCATGAGTACATATGTGTAAAACAATCAAAATAACTCGATTAAGATCTGATGTCAAATTGGGCATTATCTCAAGCCAAAATCATTACACTGATTATATGTCTTCCATTCGGATGTTCGAAAATTTTAAAAAACCCATTATAATTTTTAATTTCAAAACATTTATTATGAGGTTTAAAAAAAAATAAAATAGATGAATGAGTTGGAAAATGAATGGGTGATCAAGCATCAGGTATAACAAAAGGAAAGCTGTTGTGAAAACTTGTCAAGTGCAAAGCCCATATCGAAACAAAATATTTTTTGCCTTCCGTATTAAGATTACATACCATTATTCAACTTTTCAGCCGTTGCAAAATTTCTTCCTCACATTATCCTATCAAGTCCCTTATTTCTGTGCATGCAACGGCAAATAATTAATAAAAAGATGAAAGTAACTTCCCAAAATTACTGTTGTCTAAATAAATGGATATGTATTTATAACAGCTTCAAAACGTTTAATTCGAATCGACAAACAACCGTTTTATTTTGATAAGATATCACTTTAAAAAAAGTAAGAAACTCCATTATTTATCGGCATTCGTTCGTTATAGTTGCTAATACTACCTTCAATTAACCAATAGGCTATTAAAACAACTACAGATATTAATTTGTGAGTGTGTACAGTCGAATATCGCGTAGCAGTGCAAAGGATATCACATTATATATCACATACGTACGATTAACAGACAATTTATGAATAGATTTGGATAGCGATGCTCAACACAAGTCAACCGTACCGAATTATCATACTGTGCGATGAAATTCTTCAAAATACATTCCGGACGTACGATTTATATGCCGTTGCAAGAGTGAAACGAACAGAACTCACCCACTCTACTGACAGCGAATGGCAGGACGGGTAGCATGTAGTGCCCCCACCATAACCTAGTAAGCCACGCCCACCACCACGCCCCCACTGGAAAAAGGACCAATGAGACGAGGTTGGAACCCCCCTCCCTGATGGCCTAGAGGCAGTTAGCCCTCCGGCTCAGTCTGGAGCGTGCCCCCTAGCGATGTACATTGACGAGCAGCACCGGCCCAACCACTATCTGATGGTGAGTCCACATTCTCCCCTCCACTCTTGCTAAATATTCTCATGGAATATGTCCTTTTGCCGCCATTAATATTCCCTCTTGAGATATCCTCCTTACATAATTATTATAATAATCTTATCTTAACATGCTATTCTTTCATATAAGGACAACTGCCAAGCCTATTGTGTCACTAATTCAATCGGTGCCGCTTGTCTCTCCTGATATATTACTAATTGGATCATTCTTTTCTCTAATATTAGATTTAATCATAGGTTTGGACCAGTTGGTAGCCAATCCACACTAGCCAATCTACACTAGCCAATTTTCAATTTCATCCTGATAAGGCACATACCTACTTCTCCATGAAAATTACTTATTAAGTTGAAGCTATTACACATTAATAATAATAATAATTATATAAATAAATAAATAAATATATACATATATATACATATATATATATATATATATATATATATATATATATATATATATATATATATATACTGATTATAAAAATACTTATCTTACTTATAATTAATTAATTCTAAATTTAATACGGAGGGTGACTTAGATAAATAAATACAGCTACACCACATTATAAAACTTATGCCATTACAGGACTGAATGAATTTAAATGGGAAATGTATTTCTCAATCACAAAACGAATAAGTAACAACGGAAGTAAGCTCGAGGCCTCCTTATTCATTTGAATTTTAATTTGTTAAATTTTTTTTTTAATGTATAGCTATTTCGTTTTCTTCCAACCAACTAGTTGATAAACCTCCGAAATATTTTTCCAGATTTAACGGTTGTGTCTAACAAAGTTTTTTTTTCCTAATTAACATTCTTTATATATATTTTTACATATTATGATTTTATTTTGGAGATGCTGGTTAGTTACTTTGATATTGTTATTTTCATATCGTCTGCTTACTACTATACATTTTACATATCTATCTCAGTTTTCTACCTATATTTATATCTTTTCCCAACATTCAAACTTTCCAAGGAGAAAAAAGAGATAAAATTGGCATCCAAACATGTTTCATTTATACTTCATCGACACATTAGATTATAATAGATGTATTGTTGTAAAATGTCCTGAAGATAGAATGATCTTTCAAAGTTTGTTGGACTAATTAATATCGTTGCTATGACAATTAACTAGAAAAAAATGTTTTCTTTACCATGGCCTATGCCAGAAGTACCAACCCTCTGCTGACGTCGTATGTGCTAGCGGGAAACATTTTGTCTGCTTGACAGCCACCATTGCAACAAGGCAGCAACACCATTATTGAACAGTGTCCTGCTTCTGTTTTAATTAAATGTCATTTATATACTTTAAATCATTAATTATAAGTATTAATGTATTTGTTTGGAAATAGTAATAACCTGATATCATAGTAAATTTAAAACATTTGTTTGTCCATCTCCATAATTGTTTAACTTTTTCGTATCTCAGCGATATCAAACATTAAAGTCAATTTTAACAATACTGTTTACGCCAATCTCTTATTTTATTGTTACAAATTAGTTCTTCCATTTTAATATCAAAATGTTTGAATGACTATAATAAATATTATTTTATGATAACATATTCTTCTGATTATGAAGCATTGATTAATGAAATACGCCATCAACATTGGAGGGAGGTAGTTGGCATCCATCTCAGTATCTTATAAAGAAATTTTTCACCCTTAAAACATAAATTTTTAATGTATCATAAAATAACTGTGCATTTAATCAGGGCTTCACAACCAATACTTTTTATATGTATATGCGACTAAGATAAGACTGAAAAATAATAATGGAAGTTATAAATGTGCCGACAACTTATAATGTCCTCACAGGTTGATGAAGGCTGAGGGCTTCTATTCTGTGCAATAATAATATTTATAACAACTGCAAAGTCTCGATACTTATAAATAGATAAAATCAAAATTGATTTAGCTTGTACAGAAAATGTGAGAAGTATTCCTGAATATGTTGGGCTATAAAGTAGCAGTTTCAAATAAAAATATAGCTAAATCTAGAGTACAGTTTCAAATCCCATCTTTGATCCCACTTATTTGCGTTTAATTTTTGATTGACTTGTTAAATTCCTGAGTTAATAGTTACCTACCATCGTTTTCCAGAAACCAACTCGATCCTTATCATTATACTACACATTCAAACTTTCGCCAGCTTGTAAGAATTTTTAGGCTACGTAAATACAATTGCTCAGCAATATTTAAATGATAAGAGCCTTTTTATTTTTATATCAATTTTTCTCTCTGTATATTTTGTATCTTTTCTTAGTGTTTTCCATATATCTGTATCACATCCACATGTCAGACTGATGTATATATTTTTTGAGATTTGTTATTATTCTAAGGGGACTTTAGTTCCTGAATAAAATTAATGTTTCATTTCATCCTGTGACAACTAGGCCACTAAGAATAACAAAACTATAAAGCAGCATTTATCTGACTGTATTATAGACTTAATTGATTTTAAACTAAAAGACAAGTAATAAACAATAACGTAAATAAAATTAAAAATATGTACTATATAAATATTTATGCGAGCTTACATCGCCATTCGTTCTTCATATGAATGTGGAGACTACTCATTGAAAAGATGGACAAATGAATGGTGTTTAAATGATGTTAGTGATGGTTTTATTTGAATAGAGATGAGTACGGAATCCCAAAAGAAGGTAGTTTGAATAATAAATGGATTATTCAACGGAGCAGTTCTATACACGGTGTTTCAGGGTTAAGTGGCCTAACTGAAAAAAATAAATTAAGGGCCTCAAAACAAGAAAAAAATTTCCTCTGAAGGTATGTTTGCAAACGCTTTGTTTAGGAGATATTCATACCTAAAGATTTTCATAGTTATAAATTACTTACGTTATATGAAATAAATAAAACCCATTTATGTGTTCTAACAACTTTATTAATTAAATGTAAACATTATCATTCATATTAAATGTTGTTCAAAGTGATTTCCTTTAGAATTAAGACAGGCTCGGCATCTTTCTTCAACAGAAGCAGCGGCAAAACGGCACTGGATATGTGTTATTGTTTCACAAGATTCAGTTATCCTTCTTCGTAAGGAATTAAGGTCACTGGCCGGACTTACTCAATCATATCCCATACCTCAATCAATGGATTGGCCATGCAGGACCAGTGGCTGGGCCTGCACGCTCTCCAGACCTGACTCCACTGGATTTTTTTGTTTGGGGTGATATTAAACAAAAAGTCTATGAAAGTCCGGTCAATTAACTTAATTTCTGACGAAGAAGGATAATTGAATCTTGTGAAACGATAGATAACACAAATCCAGTGCCGTTCTGCCACTGCTGCTGTTGAAGAAAGATGCCGAGCCTGTCCTAATGCTCAAGGAAATCACTTTGAACAACAATTAACATGAATGTTAATGTTTACATTTATTTCATATAACGTAAATAATTCATAACAATGAAAACCTTTATGTGTGACTATCTCCTAAACATAACGTTTCCGGACATACCTTCAGAGGACATTTTTTTTTAGGTCCTTAGTTCATTTTTGCATTTTGGCCACTTAATCCTCAAACACCCTGTACAAACACGAAACGATAGGCATCGAGTTTGATGAGGTCTCGTATTTAAGGGATGGATGGGAGAATGCCAAGTGTGTAGGTCAACAATCATTTTGTGGTTCTCAAGAATTAAAAAATGAAAGTACCAAGAAGATATGTTGGTCGAGAATTAGGATATCTACCATTGTCAGAAATCGTTGAGAACGTCTTGGAACAAAAAAAAAATGAATCTTATTAATGTTTTAAGTCTCATCTTGCGCTTAGGAGATAGTGCTAGTACACACTAGACATCCATTGTCACACTTGAGGAGAATGAGTGAGGATACTAGGCGATGGGGGAATCATCATTGAATCAGAAAATCTATTCAAGGATTGAGGTGTAATCTCCAATTTTGATTTGGAGGATAGGATTAGGCCAGATAGATATTGAGCAATGTTAACTCTCATTTTCGCTATTCTCAGGCACAACTCTTTTTCCGAAACCCAACGGTTAATGATATCAATATAATCTTCCTCCTGCATCTGGGGAAGGTATGATACTGAGAGTGGTGGATAGATTTTAGAAGATCGTTTATATATGTAGATGTGTAGAGGGAAAATAATGTATGTGAGAGGTCAAAGAGAAAACAAAATGTGCTCATCCTTCTTAAGCAAGGAAGGGTCTATACCCGCCACATGTAGCCTTCATAGATTTAACATTTTGACTTTAAAATGACAAGCCCGAAAATCTACCATATATTTGCGAAAATTAATAACCAAGTTTGAACTGTGATTTACTATATTTAAATAAGATAAAATCGCACTTAGTTTTAACAGTTTTCCTTTATTCAGAGAACTGAGATGTAAACATATTTATAAAACGTCAAGGATTGAAGAAATTAATTTTAAAATGTTGACATACAATTCCTATCAAAATCACGCTTTACGTAAATTGAGTTGGTAATTAGAAATTAGTTCATAAAAAAAAAGCAAATAAAACTTTTTGGAAGCAGCTATATTTGCGAACAATTAATTCCGGATATAAATATAATTGTGAAAGTTGATTAATCGAAATTAGATGATGTGCCGATAAAAAGCTGCATTGGGAGCGCTGTCTTCTTTATCAACAAGTATAGACCAATTCGTAGCAAAGAAGCTGCCACGAATTCTTTATTAAATAATATATTACAGCATATATCGTTCGTCATTTTTACAAGTATTACTATTTATGACGGATTTAAATTTGTAATTTTCATTTATTGATATTGGCAGCTGTATAAGTAAATACAACAAATAAATCTGCTATAAGATGATATAAAAATGATATGAGCTGGTGAAGAAGCTATCAATTGGTAGAACTTGAATGATTAGATTTATTTATGAACTCCCTTGGCCATCTTCTTTTCAGGCGGCTCAGAGGGTTTTCAGGAATTGTTTTGGATGAAAGGTAATGAACTAGAGGGTTGGGCTGACCTGCCTGGAAAGTCTGGAATTAAAAGAGCAATATCTAATTCGGTCAAAACCTGGAACAAGGGGAATTTTGAGGTCTTTATGGATAATATGAGTTCAAATTTTATTGTTGGCATTATAATAAGTTTTCAAACAAAAACAATATTGCTCATCCCTGGTCTATAGTGAGAAAATGCAACGTTTTGAAACTAGTATAAAGAAACGTTCTCTGCATACCAAAAGACTGAATGGCGTTAACATGGAATAATCTATTTCTCCATTTAAGTTTCTGAGGGAGGTAGAACTCAATTCATTCTATTAAAAACCTGTCAATCAATATACAACCGTAGGTAAGCTCTAGCTATTTTTTTTATTTTTGTTTATTTAGACATATAATAATCTGTCAATTGGATAATTATTATAGTGATATATGAACACATTCACACCAAGGCTCTAGCTTAAGAGAATAACATTGGTTGGTTCAAAATTTAACCTATTATTTATGTTAAATACCTCGAAAAAATGTATATAACACAATCATGTTGTGTTAAAAATGATAAAAACCTTCTATTGACTCCTAACACCTAAGAATAGAATGTGACAATGGAGTGATGCATAGATCATATCACACTCCTTTCTAGCGTTGTTTTATCAAAACACTGTAAAATAATTTTAAATTACTTGTTTAAATGTTTAAATTTAGTTAACGTAGTTGAGTAATAGAGAATAACTGATCAAATAAACTTTTTTTTAAGTCTGATTTTATTGAGAAAAAAATCATTTTGCCTCAATTAAGTGCATTGAGTATTTGAGATGTGAAAGACTCATTCATACCATATATACGATAACAAAAACAATAGAAATTATAACAAAAGAAAGAAAAAGAAAACTCGTTAAAATAGAAGAAGTAAAACATGAGATAACAAAAATAAAAATATAAAATAACATTATTTACAATATTTACAGTCAACTGAGGCAGCTTCAAATCTGGCCCTTTCTCCCACGTGTAGAGGATAAGCCTAGACTTCACGAGATCCCAATGCTTCTCTCTCAGCAGCATTACTGGGATGGGAATCCAGTGGAGACTGAGAGAGGGCACTAAAGCCACCATATGCGCTCATGACTTGAGTGGAGAAACTGGCCATTGCCAGGAATCCAGTGACGTATTTACTGAAGATCTCGAGGCCACTGCCGTTTCAAACTTCGAGAAGGATTGTAGAGATGACCGCAACTGGATAAGGATTGTGCTAAGAGATTAGGATGATGGATTAGGTTAGAATAGAATAGAATAGAAAATAATTTTATTCTGGGACGAAGTCCCTCCAGAATAACAAAAAAGTACAGAAATTAAAATTTTACATCTGGCCAGATAAAAACAAACATAAAAAGTAAAGATAAAGATAAAATTTTAAATTATAAAATAAAATAAAGGTTCAGATGAAAATTCGAAGAAGAAAGGAATTCTTTAACTTTAGCGGTATGGGTGGGATGAAATTCAGGGCGGGGAGTGAATTGGTTGGATAGGTTTTTGAGAAATTCTTCAGCTCTAGTCATATTTGACGAAGCCCAGGGTCCATCATCGCATCGGAGGAGGTGGGAAATAGAGTGGTATTCAAGGATTTCTTTGGTCAATTTCCAGAGGGAGTTGTCTTCGGTCGATAGAGAATAAAGGTAGGAATTGTAGGATTGGGATCAAAAGGAAGCCAGTCCTTTTTTAACCTGTTTGAAATAATAATTGTATAATTTCCGATCATCAGTATTCCTGATTCTTTGCCAGAGGGTCCTAGATTGGCGTTTGGATTTAATAAGGTCAATAAGGTCTTGGGGCAAAGGATTCTTTTTACGGTATTTTTTGAAGGGCAGTGGCGAGGATGCATTCCAGACTACTTGTTGGATCAAGGTGGTGTATGAACTTACTACATTATCTAGGTCTATTGCATCTGTTAATGTTTGGCGGAAAAGGTACCAGTTGACTGGATCTCTGATGAATGAGGGAGGAGACAACCTGGGGATAGGAGATGTGAGAAGGGTTAGTTAGGCTTAGCAGACTGAGGTCTGAGGAAAGGTCATCGAGCAGTAAAACTGAGAAATTTAGCGGCCCTAGACCTTTGTGAATGAAGAAGTCAAGGAGGTCAGGTTTACGGTTAGTATCGGTTGTTCAGTAAATAAACTAAATAATTAATTGAATTAGATAAATAAATATCCTATAATATACAGATAGTTATTTCAGTTATTAATAATAATATTCAAGATAAGGCTGGGTCCCGAAAAGTAGAATCAACTAAGTTATGAATATTTTATTGATTAAAATAATTAAAACATCTCTTTACCATTGCCTATACAACGAACAAATAATCTTGTAATAATATAAAAGGATATTAACATTATTTATAAACATGGTATGTACATGTTAACAGTAATTCCCGTCATTATTTTCTAATAACATTTCCTGCCTACCTCAATTTCAATCCTATATTTAAATCATGGAATGAAATTTATTCAGATAATTACTGTTGTAATTTTCTCTTATTTCATTAATATAATGATTATTTTTCAATTTAGTTTTGTAGTTGTTTTTATACTCATAAATATATATATATATACATATTCTTTAATTGTGGCTTGATGTTATTAGATTGAAATTTAATTTTACAAAAAAAGACGTTGTCTGCATGTATATTCCATTTATTTTCACTTTTGCGCAACCGGTATCAGTCTTCTATCAGACCTTCATCAGGCTAGGTAAAATAATAAAATTAACAACAACAATAAAAACTTTTGCGAATAATAATAAAACCTAATTTAAAACCAAATCTTAATAAATTAATCAATTAAACTGGTAATCACCCAACTGATGGTGGTCCTCCTCTCCTGCTTGTCAAATGAGGACTAAAAAATAAAAATAAAACTATTGACCTGATGGGCTATCCCTACCCCTGCGTATTGTTTTCATTTGCGGCCACTAAATTTATGAGTGCAGAATCCTCAAATTGAGTACTTTGTACATTCAGGTATATTGCGTCATTTTTTATAACCCTTTTCTTAATTCCTAATTTTTCAAAAAAGTCCATTCTTTTCCCTCTTTAAATGGCATGCAACAGTTCTACCTTGTTACTTTTTTGTGTGTGTGAACAATTTAAAAAGCGATCTTTAAAATGTGGTTTTAACTGAACCAGGGAGGTGTTCTTTTATTCTGCTTTTTAGTTTCCTTCCCGCCTGCCGGATACAAACGGCAGAACATTAACATTCTATAGAGTAGACCCCACTCTTATTTAAAGGATCAACTCGATCTTTAGTTCTGGAGACCATGTTTTTTAAACTTGTAAAAGGTTTAAGGGCCACAGTTTTTTTTTTTGTCTCTTTTAAAAATACTATTAATTTAAGTATCAGGACCTATATATGTAATTGTTCTGAAATCTTTAACATCAATATTATTATATTGTTATAAGTTGCGTATTCAAATTTTTGTATTTCAATTTTCCTAAATATTTTTCCAATAATTTCTGCGCTGCACCCATTATTTGATGGAATTTGAAAAATGATTGCATCTTCTTTGTTAATTTTGTTGAAGAATAAAGGTATTTTTTGTAACCTATTAGCAATTTGAGGATTCTGCACTCATAAAATTAGTGGTGACAATTGAAAAAAAATATGGTTTTAAATTTTAAATTAGGTTATTATTATTTACAAAAGTTTTTATTGTTGTTGTTTATTTTATTATTTTACCTAGCCTGATGAAGGTCTGATAAAAGACCGAAACCGGCTGCGCAATAGTGAAAAATAAATGGAGTATACAATAAGACAAAGTATTTTTTGTAAAAAAAAAATAAAGTATATATATATATATATATCCCAAACATTTTGATTATGAGGTAGTGATAGAGGAGATAAACTTTGGATTTTTTTTGTGGTAATATATATTCGTCCATCTTATATACATACAAAACATATCATAACAAGTGCAATAATCATTTTACCGCATAACAACCTCATTAATAAAAATTAAGAGTTCTCCTAATTAATGATAAACATTCCTCTTGTTATTTAAACAAATTATAAATCCCTGAATATATATTTCTTTGTGCACCTAGGAAATTAGTTTATATTTTGAGCTTCCACAGCTCTTTGTATATGACATTCAATGCTTTGTAATAGTATGTGTTATGATGTATTTTGTATGTATATAAGATGGACGAATTTACATTACCTGAAAAAAAAAATCCAAAGTTCATCGCCTCTATTGTAGTCTCATAATCAAAATGTTTGATAAAACAATCTAATAGTTTTTTTTTTCTGATATTTTGGTTATAGGACTGTGTTAAAACTTTTAATTTTTGGTTGTTTTCTCGAAACGTAAAATCGCATAACTTGAAAACTTGACTGATTTTTATCTAAGAAATCTGAGCACGTGGATATATAATTTTATATACATATATAAAATTAAGTTAAGTTATCATATTGATTAGTGATTTACCCCTTTGGTTGCATTCTATATTCAGTAGGTAATAGCAATGCTGAGGCGTAACCTTAACGGAAGTTTCACTCACCAGTGCTACGGCTAGAGAGACACACCACTTTTTTTTTCTTTTAAAGGAAGGGATGGGAATATTATGTCTTAATTTTGTCGAGATATATATGATATTGAGTGTGTACAGGTTTTTTTTTTTTCATTTTCATTTTCTTGAACAGTAATGAATTTTTTTTAAGGCGTTGGAATTATTTTAGGTATCTTGTATTTGAATACTGACTGATTTAATAAATAATTTCTCCACAAAAAATAAAAGAATAAAAAATAATAATAATTAAAAAAATTATAATAATCTCTGTCACTACTGTTTAATACTTTCTCTCATACCTAACTCAAATGGAATTTTTTCCCTTTTCGTCGTCGCTTTTTTGGCTATACGTAAGAAAGTTTTTTCGGATCAGGAGAGAGGGTGGGGAATCATGCCAAAGTCAAAAGTCTCCTCGGCATCGGGATTCGACTCGCGAACTTTTTTTTCTTATGCCAGTCATTGGTCATTCGACCATCCGACATCTTACTTCTCAGTATAAGTTTGATTTTTTTATATAATCATTCACATATGTTTTATTCCTAATATCCGTCAAAGCAGGACATTTGTTTAGGTGGTCTGCATCCATTTTCGCTTGTTCGCCACGCCTATCTTGTGGAAATGACTTTGTAGATAGTCGTGACCAGTGGCCAGGCGGAGTTGATACTATAGGATTGCCGGGCAACGCGTACTCAAAGCACCTATGTTTTAATTGGAACCGTGAATGATGTATTTGATTTATTGATTGATTGATTGATAACGTTGCTATTTGCAAGAGGCCGTGTTTGGATGAATGGCTAGTCAAATAGGTAAGCGTTGAAGCTTATCCATGGGATCCTCCCTAGTCGGTCGAATGCCATTGGAATGGGTTTTTCGTCCTATCCGGCCCAATTGTGCTTCAGCAACACTTCCTTTTCTCTCACATTTTTAAATTTCTTAAAACACGTACCTCGAAACATTGATCAGCACTATTCTCGACAAATTACGTGATATTTTTTATAAAAATTATTGGTGAGATGTGGCAAGGAAACTCTGAGCAACGGTTGCTGAAGAAATACGTGCTTAAACTGAGTTAGTTTTTTTTTTTTTTTTTACTCACAGATACATTTCACTATTGAATATCTTGTTACACTCAAGGACATCAGTAATAGGGATAGTGAATCTCATTCACATTTTAAGTACAATAAATAAAAATAAATTAAACAGCAAAATAATAATACCAACAGTAATTTTATATTAACAAAACAAACTAAACCAATACAAATAACAACTATAATACACACGTAATTTTATATATAATTTACAAAATGCATTCACTGAGGAGAACTCCGAGCCAAGCCCTTCTCCCCTCTCGTGGAAGGAAAATCAGGACTCATGGAGATCTCAGCGCCTCTCACTGGGCTGCATTATTGGTATTAAGGACTAGTGAGCTTATAAAAAAAACACTACCGCTTAATGATGTTTATTAATATTACAATTGCATGTACATTATGTGAAACCATGATATTATTAAATAGATGCAGTTTGAGACAGGAACATACAACTATAATTATGAAACCCTCAATAACATTGATGAATTTAGGTTTTGTTTTTGAAAAATGTTGGTTGAAATTTTGTTTATATTGGTCCCGTATAACTAGGCAAATTGCTAACTTGGGTTCGTCGGTCGTATGAATTGCGGCTCCAGTGGACACACATTGGATTCAAATACCGGTCGGATGAAACCGGTCCTTCGTTCGCGCGAATTGCTGGACGTTGGCGGTTCAGTCCGGCTCCTAGGGGCTTCAGGAATAGTATTAGACAATTATAGGCTATGTATAATTGAGTTACCTTCACACCAGTACACACATAGCAGGCGAGTTTGGTGAGAGAGGCGCTGCACAGTGGCTGTCGTAGGCCATCTAGTAGGACAGGAGGCACAGTATCCAATATGAATAATTTTGTAAAAAATGTCATTAAAAGTTTGTTTATAAGTAGTAGTTATTAAAAGAGGTATTAGCCAAAACAAAAATAAACAATTTGAGTAAACGTTGAGAGGTGAAAGCCAATTGCTCAAATCAAGGTAAGTTCGCAAACTACCCACTACAATTTATAAATAATGAGCTCATTCGCTTGATTTAATTTTTCCAAATATGGATTTAATTTCAAAAGGTCAGAACCTTAAAAAATATTAATATCAATATAATGAAAATTTCATAATTTTTCTAAGAATGATTAAGCATTCTTCTCTTAAAAATCATAAAGATAAACATTAGATCTGTTATTTGAAAATTCTATAACTTACATGGAATCTCTGTATACATGATTATTCAACTCATTATAGTTTCAGCGAAGAATACAGTTTACATATTTAATACTGTTGGCAAAACCCGTGGTAAGGTGACTACAAGCATCAATTTTTAATCAATTAGATGATGACATGCAATAATAATAAAGACAAATTATTCTAAAATCATTTTTAGTTAGTTTTTAAATGATGCTTCAAAAAATTTTAAGCAAGCCATTTGGATTTCTTTCTCTAAATTTTAAAACGCTATTGGGTACAGTGCAATTATAATTACATCGTCTCATGTGACAAGTATGATAATTGGTTGGTAGGACATAGAAATTTTTATAGGGAGGTCGATGAACGAGTTTTCAGAGTGTGGAGCGGAGGAAAGTAGATTGGGTATTCAAGAAGCAATCTTTCAATGAGCTTGCCAATGTAACAGAAAAAAAGCTGCTTAAATAACTTGCATGCAGCTTCTAAATGTACAGAGGCAACACAGAGCTAATCCACGATCTCAAAGCCAATACGTAGTAGTAGAGATTTTCGTTTCGATAAAATATTATTATAAATCAAATAACAGTATAGCTTGCTTGATAGGTTAATTTATTTTATATTTTAAAATATTTTAAGGGCCTAGAATAATATTATTAATTTGTAATACCAATTTAAATATTTTTTAAACTTGTAGAATAAAATCATCATCATCGTCATCCGCTAGTGCTACTGTCTTCAGATCTTTCCTTCACCTTTACGACCTGTCTTCAGGTCCTTCCTTCACCTTCACGACCGGTTTTCAGGTCCTTCCTTCACCTTCACGACCGGTCTTAAGGCCCTTCTTCACCTTTACGACCTGTCTTCGGCCGCCCTTCTCCATCAGACGACACCCAGGCTCCTTAGATCATTTTCGACATCTTAATGTATGGCACTAAAATTCAAAATGGCAGTCAAAACGACTAAATTTCACTTTTAACACCATTTTTTTTTTTTTACTATAAATTTAATGATAGCTTTTAACTTACTGAGTGTAATACAAACCTATCACAAGGAAGTACAAATCTATATATATACAAAAATGAATGTATGTCTGTCTGTCCGTCTGTTTGTCCTTAGTGCATTACTAAACCATTCTACCGATCGCCATGAAACTTTGGGAAGTTGTTCCGTACACTCCTGGGAAGGTTTCTGGCATAGCACTTCTGTCTTACGATAATTTTATATATGTAAAAAAAATAAAATTGTAAATGTTTTTCTGTTCAAAGCCGCAAAAAATGTGTCGCTATAACTGTAGCGCCAAAACGGCTTTACCGGTTATAACGAAACTTGGCTAAAGTATTCCCCTTGAAACCCTTTTAATTTATGTGTATAACATACTTTCCCGAAAACAAGTTGAGAAATGTTACGATGAATTCAATATTTTATTTGACGATAACTAAAAAAGTACACAATTTTTGACTGATAATACCCACATTTATTTGAAAGATTTTTGAATCGCTGACAAAAAAAAAAAAAAAAATCATCGAAATAGATAAACATTATCTCGGAAATAAAACTATTTCTAGCGGCCGTAGGAGTAAAGTGGATTAAATTATTTTTTTAAATAAAAACAAAATTGAGATTTGTATTTCGCACCTCGATAAACCCTCAAATACCAATTTTTACTGGAATCGAAAAATAATTTTTTTTGGCTCAAATTTTCTGCTGGCTGAAAGATTTCTGAATCGCTGACAAAATAAAAAAAAATCATTGAAATAGATAAACATTATCTCGGAAATAAAACTATTTCTAGCGGCCGTAGGAGTAAAGTGGATTAAATTATTTTTTTAAATAAAAACAAAATTGAGATTTGTATTTCGCACCTCGATAAACCCTCAAATACCAATTTTTACTGGAATCGAAAAATAATTTTTTTTGGCTCAAATTTTCTGCTGGCTGAAAGATTTCTGAATCGCTGACAAAATAAAAAAAAATCATTGAAATGGAACGGTTCGTTGCAGAGTTATTGAGTTTTAAACATTTACTGCCTTCTCTTCATTAAAGGCCGTTTCCTTTTGCTTCCTGACTACCGAACGTCGGCAAACATTTTTTTTTATTATTATTATTTTTTTTTATTGATTAATCGAGAATTTTATAATTACTACTGTAATTGATATTATCATTTGAAGAAGTTATATGATTCTCCTTATGTAGGTCAATACTATTATACATTTTTTTTAAAATTTAGTTTTATAAGTTCAACTAAGACTGTTTCTGATGCTTCTGAATGACGGCGTATTCACTCAGATGATTATGAATGTTCAATTTGAATCATGAGAAAAAAAAACATTAGAATTAGTTTAAATTGAAGCTATTTTACGACAAATTTGTTTCCCAACTTTTTAGAAATGACAGATGTCCTTATCTACTAATCTACTCATATGTGCTTTCTTTTTTCTTTCTTTTTCATTTTGCTAGGCTAAGCCACAGCAGCGTGTGGCCGGGTAAAGCTAGTATTAAATAAAATATTTATATATGCTCTACTTTACTAAGTGCAAGTATAAGAGAGAGAGAAATACTTTATTAAAAGTAATGCGGCCCTACTACATAGGGCTGCTTCGTACACAGCATACCTATCAATCCACAAGGACATTAATTTTATATTCCATTTTTCCCTTTCCACTTCACCCGCCTGATCGAAGTCGTTGCTCTCAAAGCGGACAGTTGGATCCAAGATTAGCACTGTCCTTCCTGTTCTGGGAAACGCGACAATATCCGCATATCTTGTAGAGCCTTCACTGTCTATAGAATAGACCTCGTCAAAGCAGGTGAATTCCTTTTCTCTAAGGAGCCTCATCACCTCGAACTTTACCCTATGGTGCTGGCGTGTTATGAGGAGGGAATTGTTGGGGCATTTTCCCAGCACATGGGCTGGTGTTTCCGACTCTCTGCCGCATTTACGACAGAGGGACCCAACTTCCTTCGACTGTCCACTGGCTCCTGGGACTCCGCGTAAAGGTGCGTAATTGATGTTTAGTTTTGAGGCGTTGGACCATTCCGACCCCGAAAGCACTTTTTTCTGGCATATGTATTTATTGGCTTTCGGGGTCTCTTTAAAGTGTCGAACTCCAACGCCTTGCCACCTGCAGCTGGCTCATTCTTCAAAAGAGTTTTCTCTCAGCGACTGTCGTAGAGCTCTCACGCTTCGGTGGCGGTTTCTACTTTGGAATCCGTAAACTAAAAACTACTATCTGCTAAATCCGACGAATGAATTCCGTTCATCCGCCGTTTGCTGCTTTTCTCTGTTGAACCGATTTTTTTGAGACATGGCACAAAAGTTTCACGTCATCCTAGAAACTTGACATTATTATCTGCCGTTTAGTCTCGAAACGTTGGATGAATAAACTGTGTTTCTATAGCCATTAGTCCCAAAACAGCTGTAGCAATTTTGATATGACATGCCTAAAGTCACTTTCTTGAAGCTCCTTAAAATTATATATTTATATATAGATAGAAATTACGTTATACTCATATAAATAATATATGTATAACACACCTCCACAGAAAGAATCTGATGAAAAGTTGCAATAAATACAAATATGTTTAAAATTCGCAGATATCACTAAAGAAAGAAGAAATACACGAATGCGAGGGAAAGATGGCAAATTAACGGCATCAAAAAAAAAGATCTTAAGCATCTGGAAGGAACAGTCCCAGCAGCTGCTCAATCAAGGGCACCCCACAAACGAAGAAGAAATGGACCACACTGATGACATCGACCCACTTGAGGTTGAAAGGCTAGATATTCTAGATGTGGAAATAGCTATCAGCAGTCTTAAAAGAAGAAAGGCTCCAGGGATAGACAACCTACTATCGGAATTATTCAAGGATGGGGGAGAACACTTCAGATCCAAGCTGTTAGATGTAATCCAGAAAATATGGGAGGAGGAACGGATACCAGAAGCCTGGAACTCAGGGCTGATCTGTCCTAGCCTTAAGAAGGGTTCCATGTACGAATGTGGCAATTCCAGAGGCATGGCACTTCTTCCGGTTGCCTATAAAATAATGGCTGAAAGGAGTAAGCTAGACCAGATATTCATCCTAAAACAAATACTCGAAAAACGATGGGAAGTAGATCAGGACGTACCCGCCTTATTTGCTGTCTTCAAAGCAGACTATGACTCTTTGGACAGAAACTGTCTCTGGAAGATCATGACTCAACGTCTGAATCATGACGGGAAGATAGTGAGGTTGACGAAGGCGTGTACAAATGATCCTAAATGCAGAGTACTAATACAAGGAGAAGTATCTGAAGCCTTTGAAGTTCGGACGGGTTTGAGGCAGGGAGATGGACACTCGCTGATGCTGTTCTGCCTTAGAGAAAGTAATAAGAACAACATCAACCGAAGATGGAGGGGCTCACGTCAGAATGAAACACACAATCCTAGCATTTGCGAATAATATAGCTGTTCTCGGAAGCAATCAAGAGGATATTGAGAGACTCGCTCGGACTCTGTTAAGAGAAGCAGAGCAAATTGGACTACAATCAATGTAGATAAAACAAAATATATGATATTTAGCCCAAAATTTTTTCTCTTTTCTTATCAACTGATCAAAATTGGAAAGCAACTTATATGTATATATATATTATTTTTTTTATATATATTATTGAACCAAGACTGTTCAATTACTCTGTATTTTTATTTATATATCTCTGAGGCTCCTTAGCCCTCATTTCTGTCTTCCTGTATTATTCTAAAGGGACTCGTCCCAGAATAAATAAAGTATTATTATTATTATTATTATTATTATTATTAAAAAAAAAAAAAATCCCCCCCACTTACATGATCTGCGTGGAATCTAAGTCATTCCCGAAAGTAAACAGATTCAAGTACATCGGCTCCACAATAACCTCAATAAATGATCAACTAACAGAGATAGATTCATTTAACAGGGAATAACAATTGCGAACAGAGCTTTCTTCTCCCTTTGAAAGGTACTGAATTCTAGAAAAATCTCCATAAATCTTAAACTAAGGGTGTACAACGCCGTGATAAAGCCAGTCCTGCTGTGCGACTGTGAAACTTGGGCTCTAACCGGCACACTAAAAGCCAGAAATGAGAGATTCGAAAGAAAATTCTCCGTACGATAACAGGATATATATGGGATCAAATCCTTGGCACATGGAGGTGAAGGAACAATAAATAACTGCTAAAAGAAACTGGTCAGTCAATATCTCATGATATGAAGGCAAGGAGGGTAAGATGGGGCGGGGCATGTAGCTGGAAGCAATCCATCAGGACGCTTTTACACAACAATCAATGCCAGAGTAGTAGGCAAGAGACCACGTGGGAGGGCAAAAACCAGATGTATAGATAGGATAAACAAAGATACGGCTGAGCTCCATGCCGCAAACTGGAAAGTAGTAGCCCAACAAGATAGGCAGAGGTGGAGAAGGCTGGTTCAGGCTGCCAAAGATCTACAAGGTCTCTAGAGCTAACAGAAAAAAAAAATATATATATTTTCAATCTTAACTTATTTTGGTACTTATTTGATATCTCACCAAACAAAGTTGAGTCTAATGAAAAATATTTATTCAAGTTTCTAATACAAAAAATAAACCATAATCTTTGCGTCTGTACTTTACAATTGGAAAGCTTATCGTGACAGTAGGAATGAAAAAAACAGAAAGCTAAAAAAATCTCAATTTATTTTTTTCATTTATCTTATTTTGTTTTTTCCCTATTAGCAATACAAATCTTGTATTTTTTTTTTTTTTTTTTTTGGCAAACTAACAAACCCTCTCCATTTATGCCTATCTTGGGCTATTTCTTTCCAGTTATCTGCATGCATTTCCATTACATATTTGTCGATTCCATCTATCAAGGAACATGGAGCGCCGGCGCTTCAGCTAATCTAGTGGGACAAAAGTCAAAATTTCGATAGTGAATATTTTTGAGGAAAATGACATAAAACGTCTGTTTATATATCGGTCCAGTTAGGAAAAGGAGAATCAGTCGAAACAAAAACAAACAATATGAGTAATCATGATTAGAAACATTGAAAGTAGAGAACCATTTATCCAGTCGTTGATATGGCAATGCTCGCTGGACTCCTGTTTGTAAATATTTTGCTAATTATATTACTTCATTTAAATTTTCCAAATATGAATACTGTTTCAAGAAGCCCGTAATTTATAATATTAATATCAATGGAATGAAAAATTGCCTATTTTTCAGATAAAAAATTAAGTATTCTACTCGTATAAGTAAGAGTGAAAAATATGGAATGTGTAATTCAAAATCCTATAAGTAACGAGAAATCTCTCTGCACAGCAATATTCAACTCATTAAAGATTGTAATTTAAATATTTCATACTTTTAGACCCCGGTTTTTCCGACTTTGGAAATGTTTTTAAGTTTAGGCTGAACTCCAAAGGATTTTTTATGATATAGTCGTCTTAAAACAGCAGGGTGGAAAGTAGATCCAGGAGCTATTTCCTAGTTAATTTAGCAATGCAACAGAATAAAAACTGTAGAATTCAATTCTAAGCAACAGCTTCTAAATATGCAAAACCTGCGCACAGCTAATTTATAATCTGAAAGCGAAAAAATTAAATATGATATTTACGTAAAATTTATTTTAAATTAAATTACTTAAGTTAATAATTTATACTTTTAAATTTTATATTTTTAGATATGTGAAGTGGCGTGCAAACAAACTTTTAAGTATTACTACAAAATTAATTATATTTTATACTTATTTATTTAAATAAGAAGAAGTAATCAAAATTAATTTAAAATAAAATCATCAGAAAAATGTAATGAGTGAAACTTAGATCAAATAATAGTAAATAATAATTATCATCATAATAATCAGTTATTTCATAAACATTTCGTGATTTTTCATTTATATGCCTGTTTTGAATTATTAGTCGCTAGAAAAATTGCTAAAACAGCACGCTGTGGGTTGTTTCGTGAACATAGTGGATACCTGGCTACCAGCCCATATTTGACCTCGTGTAGCTACCAGTATTATGCATATATACGTATTTTTTTATTTTTTTTATTGAACAGTAAATAGTACAATCTACCAGTAACAAGTTACAAGGCTAAATGCGTTCATATATACCATATATACATATAATAGGGAAATAAAAAAAAAAAAATGAATAAATAAAAAGAAATGAGTAAACTAAGAAAAAGTAAATATAAAAATAGAATAACATAAATAAATAATACATAAGTGAAATAAGAAATAAATCAATAAGTAAAAATAAAATAAATCTTCTTAACAATATGTACAATATTTACATTCGCCCATGGAACTCCAAGCCAAGCTATGTCCTCCAAAAGTGAAAGGCAAAGCAAGACTCCAAGAGATCCCAGTACCTCTCTTTCAGTCGCGTGACTGCTAAGCCAGTGGAGACTGAAGGAGGGTACTAGAATCACAGTTATATACGTATTTAAGATTTGTATATGCCGGGGATGTTACAGCAACATTTTCGTCAAAATCGGCTAACCGGAAGTTATAACGTCAATTTTACACTTTTTTACAATTTTATCGAAAATGGCTTTAACTATTTTGATCAAACTCAACATACTCATGTACAGTTAAGTCATTTTTAATATAAGATAGGTCTTATCCTCATTGATATAATCTAACAAGGCTTAAATGCTGAATTTTCAAAATTTCTTTCTCTAAAGTACCTTTACGTTTGTTTATTAGAAATATTAATTATTTCACATTGCAACTAATAATAAGAAATGTATAATATAATGAATGAAGAAAATTGATTATAAACTAAAGTATAAATAAGGGCTGAGAACTATACAGAATCCATAATTTTCTAAAATCGTTTTCAGCAAGAAATATTGGAGACCAACTAATGTAAATCTAATAATATTTGTATATTTACTAATTTAAAAAAGAAGTTATATTGTTATAACTTATTTTTTAAATTAGTTTCATCTTAGATGTTTCCGATAAAATTCATAATTCTTCCAAAAGACCCATTTTCTCTCACAATCATTAGTATTGTTAGATATTATATACTGTCGTAAAAGGAAATGGAAGGTGATGCAAACGTATAAATTTAACAGATTTGATGGTTATGAAAAACATAGTAATTGATTGTTTTAAATGAAAGAAAAAATATTAATTTTATTCGACTATTCTAATCCTACCATAAGTAGGATGGTATGTTAAAGTTGTCTGATGCGCGCACAGCACCAGATTGTTTATTTAAAGTCATAGACATGAATATACTAATATGTATGCATTATATTGTAATTATATACGCGTACAATATTAACAGTCGAGGCAAATTTGTAAAATATATGCCTTAACCAGGTCTTATTAATAGTAATTAATCTATCAAAATGGCAATGATTGATACAATAATTTTAGGTAAATATACCGCTAATAGACATTTTAAGAGGCATTATCAACATTAATGTGAACCATAGTTTTAGTTCTGATTTTTACTAATGGGTTTATTGTCAGAAAATTTAGCCTCTTCTAATTTTGTTTTAATTTGCAGTCAATTATTTATGAAAAAACTTCTGACAGTGTATATTAGAATGGACACACAGTATTATTTATAGAATTAAAATATTCAAAAATAAATTATGCGCAGTTTTAAACTAAGAAATGGTAAATGAATGAATTAAAATTACTCCAAATTTCAAACTCATCTCTTAAAGGAAAATTATAAAAAAAAATCTCCTTGAATCGGAAAAACAGTCTTAGTCCAATAAAAAATCAGCTGGCAATCTGCTGCTGCTCCTTCAAGTTAAGGAATAAGTGTCCAATAGCATTGTATTTGGTATTTGCAATATCTATAGGGCGTATAAAGCTTATTTTTGTTAATGGATTGGAAACCGTCTGTTACTAGTGCAGTATCTATCTATTATTGATATATTTAACTTACAAGTATTTTGATAAACGAAAAACCCTTAACTACGAATTTCCAAACAAATCGAAAAATAAACACTCTCACACGAGGTTAGTACAATATATAATGCATGTGTTTTTTTCTCTCAGAAAATTCACAGCTGAAGTGTCATTTTTAGTCCTAGAGTCTTGCCTTATCCTCCACACGTGGGGACTCGGAGCTCCCTCGGCTGACTTCAAATATTGTAAATAAGTATGAATGTGTTTTATATTTTTATTCAAAGTCTCAAGTTTCATTTCTTTCTTTTTATTAAGTTTTTTTTTTTTTTTAAATCAATTTTCTATTGTTTTTGTTATTGTATATATGGTATAAATGAGTCTCATATAGCGATTGAGGCATTGAGGCAAAATGTATTATTTCTTAATAAAATAAAAGGTTCCATATCATCCTAAATCTAATGGCATGGCTGGAAGTGTAGTTAATACAAAGAGTTTAGAAGCGATCTATTTTTGGCACTCCTACACCAACGAAGTACATCTAAAGAGGAAATGGCATCCCCTGATACCATGGTACCACTTGAAAGTGATATTAAAAAAACAAGATGGTTCAAAGGCACGTATCTAAAATGAAATTTCTTTTCCAAGACTTTTTGGGGATGGAATTCATTTTAAACGTAAGCAAAACGAGCATTGGATTCCTGGTTCTGTAATAATACTGGTGGGAGCCAGATCGTACATTGTAAAAAGGTAGGACGTCTCAGAATACTTTAGAAACAGAATCCATCTCTTGGATAAACCATGGGCAATAATCAAGTCTAGACATGACAACTATCAGAAAGAGTCTTATGCTGTAAATAGGCTGTATTTTTGTAATACGGAGCAAAGCACTGAGGATTTCTCTGCTCAAGTTCCCCAATCAGTTTCTCCTCATACTAACAACAATGGCACCTCAGAGGAATTGAATGCCAATTTATCAGCTTCAAACGATACTGATGAACACACCTATGGAACTAGAGAAAGCAACGATCTCAAAACTAAAGGATTTAGCTTTTCAGAATTAACATAAGTTTATTGAAAATGATAGGTGAAGGTGAAAACAATATAGGTGAAAAAAGAGAGAGCATACTATAATATACTTAATTAATAATATTTTATTAGGTTTAATAATTACATTATATGTATTAGAATAATCATAGGCAACACTGTCTAGATTTAATGTGTTGCTGCAACCTCTCAGTTTGTTATTACCCAGTTTGTTTGTATTAAAGTTTCTTGATGTCAGTTCATTTATTAACCGTTTCAATTATTAACTCTATAACAATAATAAACGCCGCTTTTCCTCTTTCTGCTACAATGTTAATTAAAACAAGCCTAGAAGCTATTGCTAGTCTGAAGAATCATCAATTACGAAGACGGATTCCCTCCCTACACCAAAGATTATTAACGCGCTCTAGCGGCATATTGTCAGGCTCTTGAGCAATAGCCGATTCAGAATTTAATTTTGTTAGGGGCTAACTTTTTACTTTCACTTACCTTATATATGAAATATATAATAAGGTAAGTATTGAGATCGTGAAAATTTTCGAATCTAAGATTTCAACGGAAATACATGTTTTGAGGTCTCCTGAGTTCACATAAGTCCCGCAAAATGGTCTGTATCTGTGTATGTGTGTGTTAGCAGTCTAGCCCAAAAACGAAAAGTCGTTTGAAACTGATATTACGTATTTAAGATAGGTTATGCTTTAGATGTGACAGCAACTTTTTCGTTAAAATCGGCTAACCGGAAGTAACATTTTATATCAACGCTGAAACACATTTTTAAAATTTTCTCAAAAACTGCTCTAACGATTTTGATTAAACTCGGTTCATCATTGTATTATTAAGAGGTCATTAATATCAATTATGTCTTATCCCTATTTATGTCACTTCACAGGGCTTAAATGCCCAATTTTCTTATACGACTTCCTCCAAAGTACCTTTAATATGGTTTATTTTAAATAATTAATCATCTCACATTATTCAGAAAAAATAAAAATACTTATGCAGGTTGAAAATGAATCTCCGGAAATACTAGTCAGAAGGTATACGTTTAATATATAGTTAGAAAGCAGAGAATTTTAGCAAAAACAATATATAATCAGAAAGTTGTTGAAGGTAACGGAGAGTGACGCAAAAATTATAATTAATAATTTTAGAAAACTAATATTATTTAACGTAAGTCACATGTTTTAAAAGAAATTAAATGAAATTTAATACCTAAATATAAACTTTTAAAATAATTTTTAATTTTGAAAAATTATTTAAAATCCTTCTAATCAAAGCAATGACATTGTTTAAAAAACTATCTCATTGTACTTGTTTGAAAGAAGAAGTAAAATACAAAATCATTTCATGGATGTATAAAGCATGTGTTTATAACTTTAATTACATTTACTGTAGTTTAATAATTCTATATCTGATATTATATTTAAATAATTAGGTATCAACGTCCGCTTATTTCGAAAAATCGTCATATATAACTTTAAAAAAATTAAATTAGTGAATAATTTGATGAATTTTCCCTTTTTGAAATAACAAAATTATCGTATCTTCCTCTAAAGTACCTTTAATTTGGTTTATTATAAATAATAACTAATTCTCATTGTTAGGAGTCATGAAAAAATGCTAAATATAACTTTTGAAAGAATTTAATAATTGAATATAAGAGAAAAAAAAAATACATATCTAGGCTAGAAATAATAGCCAGAAGTATACTTGCAATATATCGTTGGAAAGCGGAGAATTAAAAAACAACAACAATATCTAATATAGAAAATTGTAGAAGTTAACGGAAAATATAAATAATAATTTCTAAAAACTAACATTATTTAAAGTAAATCACGTGTTTTCAAGGAAATTAAATGAAATTTTCTTATTAAATGTAAACTTTTAACATTTTTTTTTAATTTGAAAAAGTATTTAAAATCCACGGATTCAAGGCAATGACTGTTTAAGATACTATTTCATTTTACTTGTATGAAAGAAGAAGTGAAATATAAAAAATATTTCATGGATATGTTTATAGCCTTAAATATATTTACTGTATTTTGTTAGGTGTAAATAGTTAGGTATCTGTCGTCCGTTTATTCCGAAAAATCATTATGTAACCACTTCCACTTTATGTATCCACTTCCAATTAGTTCGTCAACTTTTGACCTGTCTGAAACAGACAATGTAAATCTGTTAATTCAATTCTAGCAAACTTTGCAAAGGAAAATAATTGTTTAATAACTAATAGTCTTACAATCCATAATCAATGGATGGTACAATCCATTATCAAGGATTAATTAAATAAATAGTACTTTTGTTATTTTAATGGTATTTATGATTTGTTAGCTGTAAGGTTTTAGCTTTAGTTCGGTTAAAAATGCAATTAAACATTTTTATAATAGCCCTGTGATCTCAGAACATTATTATAAATGTCCTTGAGACAGATTGTAATATTTTTCAATAAATAAGTTTAAAAAATAAAAAATAAAATAAAATAGCCCAAAATGGCCAGAAAATAATTTTTATTCAAAGTTGAGCGATAAGTGAAAGCTGTGTGTTGCGCACACCAGATGTTTTTTTACAACGGTAATTACAGGTACAGAAAAGCTTTTAGAGATAACATTTTTTTATTTGTCTTAACATCTGGGCTTACCTTCAATAGGTGAAGTAACTTATGTACTGAACAACATGTCATTGTTTAATTATGTGGCTCAGTTCACTCATAGAAACAAATATGGACCAATAAATGATAAATTATTATTATATATATTTCAATATTGTTGGTTAGGTCTTTATTTTATTTGTTATAATAAAAACATATATTAGACCAAAATAATTCTTTTTTTTTTATTTAAATCAATGTTTTATGAGTAAATTCAAGTAGATTGATTTTATAAACTCTATTGAGATCTGGGCCATATATATGGTTTAACTATGGCACTTATTTTTTAATTTAAGGCCATAATTTACAGGAACTAGAACAGAGAGCTAACCAACCTATTCTAGACAGGGAGAGAAGGCGAGATACATTTTATGGACTCACTACGAAAATAATATCAAAACACATCCAATTCTTTAATCAGATGAGAATTAATTTTTTTAGTGAAAATTTTCTCCTTGTGGATTTATTTAATTAAGCTTATTAATACACTTTAAGTAAATAATAAAAGTTCATTAACTTGTTGCAGCATAGTATGGAGAGATAAATATTTTTGGTTTACTTTTTGAGAATGACTCAAGTTATACCTATATCTATGATTTAATTTTGGAGGATACTATTTTTCTTTCTATTTTTTTTCTTTAATATATTACAATAATTACTCTAAAAGAAAAAGAAACAAACTATAGGTAATCATATATTAATTAGTTTTTTATTTTTTGAAGGGGAGGAGGGGCTTCAGCCCGACATTCCTCTACCTCGATCGATCCGCCCGAGGTTGGTTAATTGTTAATATCAACTAATTTAATTATTACACTAAAAACAATAAACATTATGATGGAAATAGAAAAACATGATGAAACAACATTATTGGAGGACTTGAATATCTTCAATGCTCAAAACACGATGATGACCCACATGTTTGAGTTAAAACGTCGGCACTAATAAAAACTTTATAATGACTGCATCCTGAATATTTATCACCCATGATATGTAGAACAGTTGACTAACTTCCTCCAATAATTCATTAAATCATTGGGACCATCGACCATCTATCTACAACAATACTTGAATACCTTCAGTGCTCAAAACACACCCTGATGATGACCTACATGTTTGGGTTGAAACGTCGGCACTAATAAAAACTTTATAATGACCGTGTCATGAATATTTATCACTCATGATGAAACAACACTTTTAATTTGAATTCTTTTTAAACCATTTATTTTAAAGATATTAAAAATTAATCCACCCATTGTCACAAACTACAAGATTTTTGTTTAATTTTTTTTAGGAAGCCTCAAAAATAAAATCGCCCTAGTCCCAGATTTTGCTGTCACTTAGTTTCGTTTTAGTCAATTTCCTCTACACTTCCCGAATGGAAATTATTATCTTGTAAATTTTACCATCTAGACTGATGAGTTGATTTCTGGTTTATGCATGATTCTTGGGACCTGAATGGATATAAACCTCTCATGCATGGAGATATCCATCGCTTTTGATTTTACCTTATCATGTATGAGGTTGTCTCCTCAATTCATAGAGTCTAAAGATTTTTTTCCTTATGAACTTGAAACTTTATACATTAATAATTTTTAGAGCTCTTACAGAATTTTAATAACTTGAATTTGTATACATATTAACAGAGTTACTTGTAGAAAAATAATGTTATGAGGAAAAAACAATGAGGATTATTTAAAAGTCTAATCAGTGCAGATGAGCAAATCAATGTAAATATGTATGTTGATTCAATAACCTAAATAATTAAGATTTAACAAACTTAAATAAACAAAGCAATCTAAAACTGTAATTGAAATATGAATGTGATAATATTGGTATGCAGTTAAATAATATTATACAAGATCATTTAGTGTTAATGTATCAGTTTTTTTTTATAAAGACGTTTAATTTTGGTGCAGTTTTATTTTGATTAGATATTATTCCACGTATAATAAAAGTGATAAGAGAGTAACAAAAGGCTTCAGAATCCACACCCGTTAGTTCTACCAAATGACTACAGATGGCATAGGCATCTCAACCCCGTTGAAGAAGAATTGCATGCATATTCGTACTCATATAGTCATGTTATCTATATGAGTACGAATATGCAAATCCTTTATTCAAAGTTCTTATTTTAATTTTAAATACTTGTAATCGATTTTACATACAGTTACAGTTAGCTACAGCTTCTCACCACGTAAATTTAATTAAATATTATGATGTACTGTTGAGCAAATAATGACTTGACGAATATGCCATTTTTCTTATTTTAATTGCTATCCTTAAGTTACTTAATTTAATCTTACGCTTTTATCATGTTACTTCAGTTTTATTAGTCCCTCAAAACTACCTTCACTGTTATAACCATGTCTTACCTAAACTATTGGTACATTATATATCTAATTTAGTGGTATAACGTTATCGCAAAACATTATTTAACAAGTTGAGTATATATATATATATACTCAACTATATATATATATATATATATATATATATATATATATATATATATATATATATATATATATATATATATTATAGTTTGTCATATATATATATATATATATATATATATATATATATATATGTGTGTATGTATGTATATATACAGAGTGCCCCGTTAGTAGAGGGAAATATTATAAGGTTGATAACACACATTAAGATCTAAAAAAAAAAGTCCATTTAAACAATTGCCAATTTCCAGCAGTTTTTTTTTTTTTTTTTTTTATTTATTAATGATATTTACAACTGTATTACAAGTAAAAATACATTCAGTAAATGTGTACAATAGAATATAATAACATGAAATCATTTGGTGAGAAACTACCCACTGGTAGCACTCTAAAAATGTATTTACAAAAGGAGATCTCGAGGCCATCTTCTTTTCAGACGCCTCGGAGGGTTGTCAGGTATCGAAAAGGAAGCAAGGTTAGAAACGAGAGGGTTAGGATGGTTCTGAAGTTTATTATGGAAGGAAAGGTATCTGGATTGGGCCAGGTCAGAAACATAAGGAACATTAAGGTCGTTATGGATGATTTTGTTTGTGACAAAGTAAGGAGCTGTGAGGATTTTACGAAGGATTTTGGATTGTAAGGATTGGATGCGAGAGGAATTCGATGGCTTAGTGGAGCCCCAGAGCTCAATTCCGTAAGTCCAAATAGGTCTTATTGTAGTCATGTATATGAGTCTTTTGTAATTGACTGGGAGCTTAGAGCGTTTGTCTAGTAAGTGCTGGAGTAGTCGGAAACGTCGAGCTGTTTCTTGTCGTTTCAGTCTGGTATGAGGATTCCAAGTTAGACGTCTGTCTAAGTGGAGTCCAAGGTATCGAATTTGTTCAACAGGGATAAGTGGGGTATTATTAAAGGATACTGTAGGACAAGAGGACATAGGTTTACGACGAAGGGTAAACGTGATTTGATGGGATTTATTGGAATTTATTTTGATCCTCCAGTTTTGAAACCATTCTTCAAGGTTTGTGATGTGTGATTGAAGGGTTTGGGATGCAATTGTTTTCCAGCAGTTAAGTAGGATTTGTGTTTTTTTGAGCGAGTCACGTTTTTTTTTTAATAGGAAGCCATAGCTGAAAAAAATATTTGATTTAAATAAATAAACGTTGTTCCATAGAAAACTAGACAAAATTTACTTTAGATGAAAGTAGAGTTTGTCATTGTTAAAACTTTTTAAACAGGACTATTTAACGGACAGCTACGTTCCGTTTAAAAAAAAATCATAAATTACTTGTGATTTTTTTTTTAACCACCCATCAACTCTACTATATTTACCTTTTACAAAAACTTGCTCGTTTAATAATCTTTAAAATTGTATTTTTCTCATTTCTGTCATAGGAATTGATGCGTATTTATAAGTGACAAACTTAATATTTCTAGCCCGAATATTTACGTTTTCATGATAATAATTGAAGAAATCAGTGTTCCTTTATTTTAAACGTAAAGTTTAGTAAAATACATTAAGTTTGTCACTGATAAATACATATTAGTTCCTGTGATAGATATCTAGGAGAAAAACACAGTTTCATAACTACTTTACATGAACAATATTTGAAAAATCATTATTGTGTAATTTTTGATATTTTGAATAAAATGTGTTATTAGGCAATTATATTTATTACAATACATATCATATTACAGAAAAACAAGAAATAAAAGCTTTGCAACAGTTAGTTGTAGTCATTTTTGCTGAAAACATGGATACTTTTAGGTGACTGGATAGAAAATCACATCATTTTTTTACACAACTTGAGATGAATCTCAATTTTTTTCCTTATAAACCTGAACTCAATTAATATGTTCTTCAAGCTTATTAAACGAGGAAGTTTTTCTAAATGTAGAGTAGGGTAAATGTAGTACAGTTAAAAGATGATAAAAAAAAATCACAAATAATTTATAACTTTTTTTTAAATGGATTTAGCTGTGTTTGTCTGCCCAATGGTCCTCTTAAAATAGTTTTAACAACGACAAACGGTACTTTCATTTAAAGTAAATTTTATCTAGTTTACTATGACAGTAAACTGGTGTGAATGTGTTCATATACCACTATAATTATTGTCCACGTGGCAGATTATTATATCTCTAAATAAATAAATAAAATAAAAAAGTTTACTTTGGAGCATATCTTTTATAATATTTATATCTTTAGTTACTTAAATTTAGTATTTTCATAGTTATCGTTTCCTATCCAACAAAAAACGTGAATCGCATAAAAAAACACAAATATTAAATTTCTTAATCCTCTGCTAAAAATTGGACAATTGTTTATATGGACTTTTTTGTAGATATTGATGTCTACTATAAACCTTTTAAATATTTCCCTCTACTTCTGGGACACCATTTATACGAATATATATTTTTAATGGAAATAAATAAATAACTACTGTATATTGTAAAATTGACGAAAGGAAGGAAGAGCTTAATTAGTGCAAATATTTAAATATTTCTTTTAAAAACTATCAGTTTAATATTTTATTTGATTCATACTTCGTAATATCTTATAAATAATTTATAAACATATATTTTCAACTTAGAATTGATGTATAACTATTAACTTGCTAATTTGTTGTCATATAATATATATATATATATATATATATATATATATTTATTAGATAGAATTTTGTTTAATTAATTATAGCCTTCAACAGGTTATTTACTAGCTTATATAAGTACATTTGTGCATGCCTTAAAGGACCACTTAAACATGATTTCTTTCTTTTTCTTATAGAGTAATTACAGTTATATATATATATAAGTTTTATATATATTAAAAAAACAGTCTGGCCAGAGACAGCACCCAGTCAACATATCTCTGTGTTATTAAGTATTCTATTTTGTTAAAATTGCTTTGATTTCTGCCGTTTTTTTTTCTTTTTAATATTTTTTATTAAAAGAAATTATAGACATTTCATATTTCCTCTCTACTCATCGAAAAGTAAAAGTATCGAAGTTTTTATACTATTGCGAGCTACGGGACAGTGGTAAACAACTGAGCTCTAGAGGATTAAGCGCAGCTGTTGCTATTACGCATCATAACAACCCGGCTTGTTATTGTAAGTACGATCTATTTACTAAATAACAATATGGCACAATGCCCGCTATGCAGCAGCACCATCAGCCGAGAAGAGAAAAATATTTTATGTTGTGTTAAATGCAAACTTTTATTTCACAGCAGGTGCGGTAAACTCACTGATAAAGAGTTTGAAGCTCAAAAATCCTCAAAAAAAGGATGGATATGCGCTAGTTGCGATCAGCCTAAAAAGATTCCACCAGGTGGTGAAAACCCAGATCAAAGTCACAATACTGAGCCTACACCATCAGAAATTCTGGCAGCAGTAAAGCGGCTAGATATTTTTTTCAACCAGGAATTAAAAAATATTAAAGTAGCGCTAGACAAGTACGGAGATCTGAGCTTCGAAGTAAACACTAGGCTATCTAAAATTGAAAACCACTTAGAGGGACAATCTAAAAAGCTTGAAGAAATAATTTCAGAAAATAAAGCCCTCAAATCTAAAGTCGGTGAACTGGAGGTCAGGCTGAATAAAGCCGAACAGGGCTTGCTTAGTAGATCGCTCGAGATACGGGGCATCCCGGTTCGAGCAGGTGAGACTCCCGCAGCCCTGGTTACAAGTATTGGGGCCGGTCTGGGAATTAAAATCAATGTCGAAGATATAGATACTGTGCTGCGCCGAAGAGCAAGAAAAGATGACCCTCGACCACCGCCTATAATCGCGAAATTCGTCAGGCAGTCAGTGAGAGACGACCTGGTGCAGAAGCGAAAAGTAAAAAGGGACTTCTCGACGCGGGAAATCGGTTGGCAGGAAAATGACTGCCACCGTATTTATCTCAGCGAGGAAATGACCCCGACGAACAGGTACCTCTACTGGCTCGCTCGGCAGAAGAAATCAGCAGGGAAAATAAAATATATATGGTTCTCCGGCGGCAGACTGCGGTGTCGAAAGGATGACGGTCATCAGGTTGTCTTTATCGACCAGAGTCAAGACCTAGACGTCTTCGGCTGACTCTTCGATCCCTGTTTACTCCTCAACATCGATAAACAATTTGGCGTAGTTCACAGGACTTACACTGAAAATCTGAAATGTATGTTATGTTACTACCGGAAATTTTTGATTAATTTATTTCTATTGATTATTGCATTCAAATTTTTTTTCTTTTTAATGGTTTTTTTTCTTATATTTTTATCTTTACATTATTTCATCTAATGTATCATATCCGATCCAGCGTCTGCTCACCAAATTCTGACTTTATTTTCCTCAAGCCTAATCATGTCTAGCATCCTTAATACCTGTCACGTCAACTCCCAATCCCTCCCTGCCCACTATGATGAATTCCTTGAATACTTTACCCATAATTGTTACCATATCATTGCAATTTCCGAAACCTGGCTCAAGCCTTACATCCCTTCCTCATCTGTTTCCCTTCCTAACTACACACTAATCCGCCACGACCGGACGAGCCGGACTGGCGGAGGTGTAGCGTTGTATGTTCAAGAATGCATGAAGACCCGAATACTCCACTGCTCTCCACCATCCGATCACCCACATGTAGAGTTCCTAATCGCTGAAATTTCCTTTGATACATCTCCTATCCTTTATGTCGTAGTGTATAGACCTCCTCTTGTTCCCTTTGATCCATCATTTGAATCATCCCTCTTCAACTTTGTTCCTCTTTATACCAAAATAATCATCTCCGGAGACCTAAACACTAATTTCCTTTCCGATTCCAGCGATAAATCATACCTCGAAAACCTTTTTTTCTCTCTTCATCTTTTCATTGTTCCTTTTTCGCCCACTCATCACACCCCCAGGTCCGATACCTGGTTGGACCATTACATTATAGACTCCGCTCAGAACCTCCTTTCCTCCTCACAAGTACCGGTCTCCTTTTTATCCTCTCATGACCTAATTCAAATTTCATATAATATCCATACTCCTCCGATCCTACCTAGAACCATAACTTTCCGTAATATTGATGTCCTCACTCGTGAAAAAATCTTACCCTACCTGGAAACCCTTGATTGGAATGGAATATATTCCTGTTCATGTATTGACGCTATGGTTGATATTTTAACTTCCAACCTCCGTAATATCCTTGATTCCCATGCTCCCATCAAAACCTCTACCTTTCGTCGCCCCCCTGCTCCCTGGATGTGTCAGCAAATTAAAGATCTTCAGAAGAGACGCGATGCAGCCCGCAGACGCTTTAGACGCACTAGACTCGCTGACGACTACCAAGCGTTTAGGGTGCTCCGTAACCTGACACAAACCAATATCCGAAGAGCCAAATCCTCCTATTTCCACGAAGCCCTTTCAGCAGCTCCTGATTCCAAAACCAAATGGCAACTCCTTCGTAAACTCTCCCTCTGTGACTCTTCCAGATCACCTTCCTCAGCAGCCTTTCCAGTCAAACCTGATGATTTAAATTCATATTTTATATCAGCTTCCTCCTGCATTCCTCCATCAACCTTTTCCTTCTTTACTCCTGGAATATCATTTAACGACGACAACTTTTATTTTTCAGATATTTCTCCTACAGACCTCATATCCGCCGTCATGAAATCTCATTCCAATTCCATTGGTCCAGATGGTATTCCCGTCAAATTAATCAAATTATGCCTACCTGAAATCCTTCCCGCTCTACTTTTCATCTACAATTTCTCCCTTCAGAACGCAATATTCCCTTCCTCATGGAAAAAAGCCATTGTCCGTCCTTTACTTAAAAATCCTAACCCTTCTTCCCCTGAAGATTACCGTCCAATTTCAATTCTGTCTAACCTTGCAAAACCTCTAGAACGAATAGTCCAATCCCAAATTTCCAACTTCCTAGAACAATCCAATCAACTTGACCCTTACCAGTCTGGTTTTCGACCAGGCTACTCCACACAATCCGCCCTAATCAAAATCGTTAGTGATGTTCAGTCAGCCATAGATGATAAAAAACTAACGGTCCTTATCCTCCTGGACTTTTCCAAAGCCTTTGATACCATTAACCATTCCATCCTTTTCTCCAAATTGAAATCGTTATCCTTTTCCAACAGCTCTATCCTTTGGTTTCAATCATTCCTCTCTCAACGTACCCAAGCAGTCTCTATCCCGAACCAACCTTTATCATCCTATCTAACTCTGTCCTCAGGAGTGGCACAGGGCTCCAGCATATCTCCTCTCCTTTTTAGTTCATATATTAACGACCTTCATAAATCAATCCTTCACTGTTCACATCACCTTTATGCCGATGATTCCCAAATTTACCTCTCCTTCGCTCCCTCTGAATGGCATGATGCGTTTGCCAAAATACAAGAAGACCTAAATCGGATTTGTGCCTGGGCAAGTGAAAATGGATTAAGGTTAAACGTTGCTAAAACCCAAGCCATTGTCCTCGGTTCCAAACCCCTTCTCAGATCAAATACCAACATTCCTCTCCTGTACCTGAATGACCAACCCATCACCTTCAACACTTCAGTTAAAAACTTAGGTGTTATCATAGATCAAACCCTCTCCTGGAATCACCATATTTCCCTCATATCCCGACGTTCAATTTCCATCCTGAAACTCTTCCATCGCTTCCGCCATCTCCTACCCATATCCACACGTAGACTCCTAGTATCCGCCCTCATCTTCCCCCACATTGACTACGGCTGTGTAGTGTACGGTGGCCTCTCATCGGAACTTGGAGTCAGACTGAAAAGAATAATGAATGGCTTAGTACGATTTGTCAATGGGACCCCGAGACGTTCTCATGTTTCCCACTACTACGCCGAGTCAGGGTGGCTCTTCCCCTCCTTCAGAAGACAGTACTTCCTAGGTACATTCCTTTACCAAATAATCTATAATCATCGTCCTTCCTACGCATTCAATCTCCTTCAATTCAAGTCATCTATCCACTCCCTCTCCACAAGATCTCGTCCTTCCGACCTTTATACCCCTTTCCACAAATCGGCCTCATTTCAACACTCCTTTATTGTCCGATCCACAACATTTTGGAATTCCATCCCACTTAAAATCCGCCATGCACCATCCTTATCCACATTTAAAACCCTCCTTTTCCAATTCCTCCTTACAATTCAATCAGACGCTGGGTAGCCTATATTGTATTATTATACTATTGTTGCATTGTATGTATGTATATGTATATATATATTAATATATGTATATTGTATATATACTATTGTACTATTATTGTATTCTCACTATTATTGTATTATTGGGTGTATATATTGTGTATGTACGATTACACTATTATTGTATTTCGATTATACTATTATGTTCTACGAACATACTACTATTACTATAACATCTTTATTATTATCTGTCGCTCATTTATAATTTCATAGCGTATTGTGTATAGCAACTATTTTGCAGTATTAGGACATTATTTCTCATATTATGGCTTCCGATATCTGTACAGTTATGTAAACACTTCTTTTATCCCTTATTTTTTAGTTGTTTTTTTTGTTTGTTTGTTTGTTTTTGTTTATTGTAATATACATTTTGGCCAGATGTAATGTTTAATTTTATGTACAATATTGTTATTCTCAAGGGACGTAGTCCCAGAATAAAGTTGATTCTTCTATCTATCTATCTATATATTTTAAATAAAATAAAATAATATCCCCCAAAATTGAATCATGGATCCGTTGCTATAACCAATTGAATATAGATTTAATTTGAGTCATTCTCAAAAACAATTATAGTAAATCAAAAATATATATTCCTCCCTATTATGCTTCGCCTAGCTGATGAACTTTTACCATAATTTGATAAATAATAAATAATTTGATTTACCTCATTTTATCTTTTATAAGAATTCACAGCTTCCAAACTTTTTGAAAAAAAATCAACACATGTTTTGAACATACAATGATTATGCCATTAGCAATCAAAATGTCAATTTTTTTTTTAGGAATTAGAACTATCCCTCTATTAGGCAGGTTATTTAAGAACATCAAGTGTTGCTTGACTTTTCATTTGTTAGGAATAGCATTCACACTATAGAAAACTATGAAATTTAATAAACCAAGACGAAATATAGGGCGTCTTTTACTATCGATTCTTCAAGCTACTTTGCTTATGATAGATGCCACATCATTTCCCCTCTTCAGCAGTTTGGTGTGCCACTTTGAGATAAGGTCATCCATCCAGATACTTCCTAATGCTATCACACAAATGCCATATATCACTACGTTGCCTTCCTTTTACTAATCCACCAGTACATTTCTCAAAACTTTTAAGTTGTTCCTCATACCGAATGCAGTAGGTTTATTTATTTTAAACGTAAATTTTAGTTTAAATTTTAAACATGAATTTCGTCACTGATAAATACATATCAATTTCTATGACGGACATCTGGGAGAAAAACATGACTTCATTACCACTTTAAGAGAAAAATATTTAAAAAATCATTATTTAAAATTTTATAAATAAACTGTGTTTTTAGGCAATTATGTTCATTACAATACACCTCACATCACGCAAAAACACGAAATAAAAGCTTTGTAATAGTTATTGTAGAATTTTTTGCAGAAAACACGGCTACTTTAATGGGGCTGGATAGGGTATTACATCATTTCTTTACACAACTTGAGCTCAATCTCAAAATTTTTCCGAATAAACCTCAACTTAATTAATATGCACCTAAAGCTTATGAAACGAGGAAGCTTTTGTAAAAGTGGGGTAAATGTAGTTAAAAATTGATAAAAAAAATATCACAAATAATTTATGACTTTTTTTTAAACGAAACTTGTGTTCGTCCGCCTAATAGTCCTCTTTAAATAGTTTTAAGAATGGCAAAGTCTACCTTCGTTTAAAGTAAATGTTGTCTAGTTTGCTATGGTGGAATATCTAGTTACTTAAATCAAATATTTTTTATGTTATCGCATCCTATTCAACAAAAACGTCACTCTCTTAGCTAATTGTTTATATGAACTTTTTTGTAGATCTTGATGTCTAATGTTAACCATTTAAATACTTCCTTCTACCCAGTATATATATATTTGTTATTGTTGAAATGAAAAATAGTCAATCAAATAACCCTTTTTCTGCTAATACAAGAAAAGTAATAAAAATTTAGGCAGAACAGTTTTTAGAAAAAAACAAAAAAGAACTACGATATACTATTATTTTGACAAAAAAATTAAAATATTCTACTTTGGCTTCTCCTGAATGCCTTTCTTTTCGAGATGCTATTTTTCTTTTTAGACACATATCTTCCGATAATGATCATTAAACATATCTTCCGACTGAGCAGAATCATCCTCCTTAAAACTGTTTCTAATATCCCAATCCTGTACCTAAATGATAATTCAACCCCGCAGCCCCTCATACATTTCCGAGCTCCTTCAGTTCAAGTCGTCTGTGCACTCCGTTTCTGGCCTTCTTCAGATTCATACACAAGGATCCACCAAACCGCATTGAAAGATCTTTCATTATTCGATCCTCGTCCATACGGAATTCCATACTCACCTACATCCGTCACTCCAATACCTCATCCACCATTAAATCCCGCCTATTTAATTACTTCCTATCCACCCAGTTTTCAAACAATTGTTAATAGTTTTTCCTGTAAATATGTATATGAATTATTAATTTGTTTCCAAGTATTTTTATTTTTGTAAATCATTAATATTAAAGTTAACTCATATTTTTTTTTTTAATATTTCAATTTGTTTATTTTATTAATATTTTTTATAAAATTGAGGCTCTAAAGCCCACAATTGTATTATTCTAATGGGACTTGTCCCTAAATAAATAAAGCCTATTGTTATTTGTATTTGCTTTCTCAGATGTCTGGATAGTGTATATAGGTATGCATGTGTTTTTTTGCTTAGATTTAATTAATTTTTTTTAGGTTATTTTATTTTATTTATTGTATATACATTTGATTATTATTTATTGTTATTTTGCTTCTATTTATTTTATATTTTTTGTACATATAGTGTAAATGTTATCCTACATCACGATAACTAATGGCCATGTGACTAGTGTTGCCCAAAATCGGTCTTGGTCTTGCACTTTGCAAGACCAAGACCAAGGCCGCCTAACTGTTGCAAGACCAAGACCAGGATGGTAAAAAAAATCGATGTTTTTAATAAAAAATTAAGGCAAAATAGTTACTAATACTCGACAATCTTAGTTACTATATGTAAATAATTGGTATAACCAATATAGTTTTGCATTTAATTCCTCTAATTTCTCATTTAGGCTTAGTTAGGTTTCTCCTATCTACAAAATACAGTACTGTAAGACTGTTGCGAGACTCTTGTGCAAGACCAAGACCATGACCAAACTGAGTTGGCAAGACCAAGACTCGTCTGGGTCTCGCATTTGGGCAACACTGCATGTGACAGATCGCCGTAATACTCAATAAATAAATAGAATAAAAACAAAGAAATAAAAAAAAAAGATATCTGGAATATCTACATCCCGGTAAAAAAAACCTTCTAGGGAATACTGACGGACGATTTTATTTATTTAAAAATTTTCTTACGACCCTGCACGTATCGAACAGGATTGCATTTTCAGCTGATTTTAAATATGTTAAGTCAAGTCCAAAATCTTTGGTACCTTCTGTTGTACTTTTCGATACTAGATCATTCCATGATATTATGGGAGTATTTTTTTTTTCTCTAAATGTTATAACGTTTTTAACTCCCGATATTTTCGGCCCTGGTGGTTAATATGTTGGTATCACAGGGTACTGCTATAGTGATTGTGATATTTGTTTTATTTCTTTTGTCTATAACGAAGATATTCCGGCGGATATGCAGTACCCTCTGGTCTGTTATTACGATAGTAGGGTACTTCATCCTTGCTCGGTAGTCAGAATGTTCTGCATGTACTTTGGTGGTATATTTTTGAGTCATTATTATACTTCATTAGGTATTACGTCCCAGCCAAAATATTGCAGCCATTGGTTACATAATGGATAGATTCATACGTCTTAGAGCAAATGCGAAACTTATCCTTAGCCAAGTTTTCTTTTTATATGAGTTTCCTATATGCCTTGGTTGCGATAATTGACTCTGAATAAGAAAACCCTTCGTCCTCGCCATATATTTGCCCTGGCTTTACCAATTCAACTGAGAACTCATTGTCAATCTCGAGCTCAAGCAATAGTTGGTAAACTCTCTGATATGCGATTCCTTTTCCTTATGTAGTTTGTAATAGTTGATATTTTTCACTTCAGACAGAATTGGACCGCTTAAATTCAGGGAAGTTAGTATAGCCTTATTATTGTCATCTTACTGATAATATTCCAGTAACGTTTTATAATTTCACTTTTCGGCGCCCGTTACGTATGTTTCCTCGTATCGGATTTCTTTTACCCGTTCGTTACTTCAGTATATGACTTTTTTCCATTTTCGTTGGATTGTCCAAAAAATAATTCAGGATTTTACATTTTCTCTATATTAACCTATACAAAGAACGTTTTACGTTGTCAAAATGGGTGTCAAAATTGATTAACCACATTCCAAACAAAAATGTTTTTTTTGACATAGCATTTCGATAGTAGGAAAGAATTCTGTCTTTAGTAAGATGCCAAAGCATAATTTCAATTTACGAATTTGGTTTGGTCGAATCAAGGTCCAAATGGACAAAAACATTAATAAAGCATGCGGCGATGGAAGTGTGAGTGATGGTAAAAACATTTCGGATGAGATACTTGAACCTTGCAGACAGAAACGGGCTTGGACTCTTGAAGACGATGTTCTGCGAGGTCAGTCGAAGAAAATACCACAACAGTTGTTGGAGAACTAGCAGAGAAATTTTCAGTTACCAAATCAACCATCGCTGGCTACCTCAACGCAATCGGAAATGTAAGAAACCTTGACTGACACACCGGTTCCCCATTCATCAAACGACTGCCTAAAAAAAATATTCGTTGAAACAGAAACGAACATTTTCCGCCTTCCTTCTTCAGACCTTTCTCCTACCAACCAACAATTTTTTTAAAATTTAAAATTGTATCCATCACGATTTGTTAAAATATGCTTTTTCACAATTTGTTAACAATAACGATTGGACTTTGATGGATTGATACTGAAATGCATCAAGAGTTATGGAGCGTATTTCGATTAATAAAAATAGTTTGATATAATTTATTTTATTTTCAGACCATATACCTGCATTAATTTTTGGACAATCCAGTATAGAGTAGAATAGAAAAATAACTTTAGACTTCAGAAAGCTCCCTAAGAATAACAACACCGTACAAAAAAAGATTACTTATGGCCAAAAGGTTTGATAAATAAAATAAAATCTTTTTTTATTTATTTATTAAACGCTATTAGGCCATTCGGCTCCTGGCAGCCCTATAAAATTCCACCATTATTCCTTTGCTTGAATTTGTTCTGATCTCATCAGAATTAATAAAATCTAAAAACAAAGAAAACATTAAGTAAACTAACTATATACAAAATTATGTACAAAATAGTTAAAACTGCGGACAAAACACTGGAAACTAATTAGAAACTTCATCGAAAATTGTAAAATAGAATACATATTTCCTTATAAGAAATTAAAAATAATTTTTAATTCTTCTAATAAATAAGCTCTATTTTTTTACTAAGACAAAAGAAAGTTGTATTTATAATTTTTTATGTTGGATTCTTGTTATTTACATGGTAAAAAACATAACTATCATTTCATGATAAATGACATGAGATACGTGTACAAAGTCAAAAGCAATGTGTAAATAAGGACAGAGTCCTGTTATTTCCTGCAAGGTATGCAACAAGTACACATTATAAATAAAAAATTGACATATAATTTACTTTATGCTCTTCTAAACATGAAAGGGCAGAGATACATTGTCGACTGGAAGGCTGCTAGTGGCAGAGCTTTACAATAGAAGTAGCTCAATGAAGACGAAGAGGGTTGTATCCCCCCCTCCCCCCCAGGAAGGGCAGGGAGCTGGGAGTCAGTCGACCAAGTGGAGACAACGCGACCACCCTGGCTCTCTGCCATTATGCCGGTTCCAGCGCCGTGAGTCAAATGATTACATTTAGTCTTACCGTAGCTAATTGAATGTATCCACCCGATTAATTATTCTCATCTTACTTGTTGCCTATAGCTCCATAAATATTTTGTATTTATTTATTAAATTGGGGCTGAGATAAGGAGAGAATAAGTAATGAAAAAAGTTCAAAACTAGAAACTATTATATCCAATTAATTATGATGCTATACTGAAACCCTAGTTTTCTTTTGTTAAGCTACCAAGGAGTAAACAAGATGCTCATATTGCTCTAGATATGATGAAGCTTTATATTTTTCTTAATTTCGGCAAGATTTAAAAAATACGTCTTTCGACCTAATATAATTATCTCAAAATTAGTTTTTCAAAAGCGCTAGCAGACAAGTAGTCTGCCTAAAAAAAATATCAACCGAATAATCCTGTAATATTTATATATTTACCCTCCCTCCCATTTTTTAAATACTTGTTTTATTCATTTGAAAAAGATAAACAAGATTGAAAAATTATATTTTTTAACACGTTTTATCCTACATGAAGGCCCAACTGCCATTATTATTGTAAATATTTCTATGAATAATTAATAAGTTGTTGGTATTAGTTTTTAGCATTCTTTATTGGCTTGAGGTTTCGGGCTTTTGTTGCCCATTTTCAATAGCTGCTAACTTATTGTTTAATGATTTTCTTTCCATATCATGTTCAAAAATAATAAAAATAACTGAAAAAAATAAATCAGAAATATTCTGATGACCATTTATTAAAACTCGATTCACCGATAATTATCAAATTTTGGCACGGTGAATATCTATTTTTCATAATGTTGAATACTCTCTTTGACACTACGGAAATATAAAATATATTACAAGTCTGTTTTGTCTAGTTTTAATTTGTATGGGAAGATATGGTTAGTATGGTTAAAATTAACTAACTACCAATTAATTATTTTGAATTGAATGTACGATATCTGTTAAAAAAACATTGAAATTTTCCAATTAACTGATAAGCGATTTTTTAACGCTATTTAGAAATATCGAAATAAGTATTTGTTGTATCAAGGGATAAATATACTAGCAATAATTTGCAACTTATTTGAAGTGATGAAATGTAACGTAAGGTTTGCTTTATTATTTTCAGGACCGCTTGGGGACTAGCGGACCTCCTTTTTCCCCAGGACGGACTCCTCTTCAAGCAGATTTCCAGCCACCCTACTTTCCACCACCATTCCCTGCAAACTCATCACCACCAGTCGATTACATGTCTCCTGATCCATATTCCCTCAATGTCCACCACCAACACTACCAGCTTCAGAGAAGGGAATCCGAGATACATGTGAGTATAGCTTCATCAACTATAACTAGTGTTGTCCAAAATCGGTATTGGTCTTGCACTTTGCAAGATCCCAACCAAGGCCGCCTAACTGCTGCAAGACCAAGTCCAGGACTGGTAAAAAAAATCGATTTTTTGAATAACAATTAAGGCAAAATTGTTACTAATACTTGATAATCTTAATTACTATATGTAAATAATTGGTATAACTTATATACTTTTGCATTTAACTCCTTTAATTTTTCATTCGGGCCTAGTTAGGTTTCTCCTATCTAAAAAACTACAGTAATATTTCTATTGTAATAAGCTAATAAGTATCTGCAAGACCAAGACCATGACCAAGACTGAGTTTGCAAAACCAAGACTCGTCTCGGTCTCGCATTTGGGCAACACTAACTATAACTAACTATGAAAATACTGGAATATTCTTTCTAAAGAAACTCTCCAAGTAGGAAAAGATGATTAAATATCGGCTCTTATTACATGAAAATTAAAAATTGTCATTATTATAAATTCTAAATATTATATTTTGTTTTATCTCTCTTTATCTCTTTTATCATTTCTCTCTTTCCTATATCTGGGTATGTTTTGTGTCACTGATCTATTTAGTATAGCTCCTGTCAATACTGTTTTTTTTTTGTGTCACTGATCTATTTAGTATAGCTCCTGTCAATATTGTTTTTTTTAAATGATTGGTATTTGCAAGTTCTATTAGTGCTAGAACCGAATTTTCTTTTTATATGCGTTGGGCATAAAACATCAAGGCAACTGATTTTGTCATATTTTATTAATAATAAGTGTTTTGAAGTCTTGATTAAAATAGTAATTCACCTATAATCTTCTTTTAATTTAAAATCCACTACAAATAAACACTACAGTTACACATATAAAACTCTATAGCCTTCCATTTACTACAGCCTTACATTATATGAGACCATATTGGATATTGAAATACATTACATTATATTACAACTAATGTTTGTATTTTGTAATTGTTCTTGGACGGTTAGAGATATGTGGGCTCCTCAGTCTTAGAGATATTGGAACATTTTGTGTTTTTTTTTTGGTTTTTTTTTGTACTTTTGTTATCATTTCCGAAATTGGTAATTTAATGCAGCCAATCAGTCCGCTTACTGTCTAACCCGCCCCTGTTAGTCTTTATTTATTTATTTTTATTTTCAATTATTGAAACTTATAATCGCTGTATTAAATAAATACAACAAGTAAATCTGAACAATTAAGAATAATGCCATGAACAGACTTGTGGGGACATTACCCAATGGTAGCTCTCCGTCAGGATGATCCCAAGACCCTCTTCTTTTCAGACGCCAAGGATAGTCAGAAATTGAGGAAGAAGCATGGCCGGAAACGAGTGGGTTCCAATGGATCTCCAGTTTTTCATGAAAGGATAGCTACCTGGATCAGGTGAAATAAGCGACATAGTTTACATGTTAACCTATTTTTTTTTTAAATCTATCTATTTATACCCATTGCTTCTGAATAACTCATCAATCCCATTCTTATATTGACTCTATCAGATTTCGGTCAAAATAGGAAAACAGGTCTGAAATTAATCTACATTCGGTCATTGCATATTACAATACGTGAGCACGCACGATTTATTAGTGGATTGAAAGATTTAGGAGAGTTTTTTAAACCTCTGCGGTTGGAAGAGAGGGGATGATTTGGTCTATAAGATAGCTAATGGAATTGTAAATTTGATCATTTTCAGAGTAACATGCACACTGGCTTCCCTTACGATGGCCAACCCCGGCGCTCAGATTACGGAATCAGGAGGAGTGAACTCCTGCAACATTCCGGCCTCGACGAATCCCAGCTGGTCCTCCACAATGCCCTATCAAGTGCTGTCGACGATGGTCAGGTAATTGATGATTTATTTTATTTATCACAACAACAGTCATTTCTTAACGACACATATAATAATTTAATTGCCTAAACAGAAGTTAAAGCTTTGAGAGACAGAAACCATATTAACATGTAAAATATAATAATTCTGAAATGAAATTTTTTTGTACTATCCTGGGACTGTTTTCCCTTTAGAACAAATTATAGCTATAGAAAAAATGCCTGTGTGGCCATATATTAAATTAAATATTAACAAAATAATATCTCATCAAAATTAAAACATAGCAAGAATAAAAGAACACTAAAGACAGAACAAAAACATCCAGATATATATAAAATAGCATAAGTAAACAAAATAATTTCTAGGAGAACTTAAAAAGCTCTCTTATGTACATTTTTGATCAATCGGGTTGGGAAAGGAGTAGCCGCTTAAAAGGAGAGATTTAAATGAGGAAACTGATTGCGCATGTCGGATATTTGGTGGGATGGTATTCCAGAAGGAGACGGCTTGAATTACGAATGATTTGTCAAAACCGAGGAAGGGGATAGAGGTCGGAAGTACGGGATCTAGTATGGCGGGATTGAATGGAGTGTTTAAATTGTAGGCTGTAAGAAATATAGGAAGTTCTGATGGCTTGGTAAAGAAAGGTAGCAAGGAAGTACAGACGGCGGTTGGATGGATAGAGCCACTTCAACTCGGTGTAATATGCGTATCTCTTGAGATTCCGAAAACAATTATATGGTATATACGTGCTGATTTATTTCTTATTTCCTTATAGCTTTAGAGCAAACATGAATTATCAGCCTTATAGAAAAACAGGGACTAATCTGGGGCTACGCAGTCGCACCATGACCATAAATACTGGCATATACATTTACAGTTTTGAGTCATACTCACTTTATTGATTCTAATCGAATTTTTCAAGTTTCGATTCTAGGAGAAAAACAGTCTCCTGAAAACTAACCTGCAAATCTGCTTGCAATAACGACCATTTAGCAATTTTTAAACATGGTTCATTCGTTGGCCAGCGTTTTTGTATATTGGGCTGAGATTGTTATTGGTGAAACCGATTCGTCAGAACCCGACGTGACAACAGAATCGTCTTTTTGTTTTTTCAGCTATTGAATTATAGAAAATTGACTTAAAATATATAAATATGTATATGTAATTATATATATATATATATATATATATATATATATATATATATATATATATACACACACATATATATATTCATATAATTTATTTTCCATTGGTCAATATTTTATTGTGTGAGTGATCTGAGCTGAATAACGAAGTAATCTCAATGTGTTCTCTTTTTTAAAAATAACGTATATAAATTTTTCCTAAAAGCATTAGGTTAGGTTCCTATAATTTATTTATTTTTTACTAAAATATCATTTGAAGTAGTTTCATTCTTTTGGTCCCATAGTGATTATAGTGAGTTATAAACCCCTTCCCCTTTCTAAAATGAAATGGTGAATCCGTTAGTAGAATTAGCCAGAGGCTTGAAATGAAATTTTGTCTTTTATTTGTAATCAGTTTCGGTATGACTTGAATCTTTATCTTCAATTTGTTTCTGTTAATTCGAAATTAGAATTTTTCTCTTGAAACTTTTTGAAGTTTAAACATTTACAGAACTTTTCTTATTTAAAAAACATCAACATTGATTTGAAAGTTGTGTTGATATCGCCAAAAAAGTCGATCTAAAAAATCCCTTTTATTTCTATCTACTCAAACAAACGACATATTAGAATCAAGTAATTCATTTAAGATAAATTATAACTCCAATCTTAGCCCAATTACTGTTTATTTCTCACTTAACTTAACCTTATTTAAAAATTTAAATAAATAAAAGTCAATGTTTTACCATAAGGCTAGAAATTTATTTTTAAAAAACGTTTAAACGTTTTAAAATGCTGCAGGCGGCAATAAACAATCCAGAGGGTATCTGTCGCCCTTCGAAGACCAAACCAAAAATGTTTAGAAGCGAATCCTGGTATTTTCCAACATATATTGAAATGAGGTTTGGATAACCGAAATGTTGAAATATTTATGAAATAGTGCCTATTTTAAAAATTTCGTTTATTTTTATTAGCCTATAAAATTTAAACAAATGGAAGTAGTATTAGACGGTTTATTTTATCAACTTTAACTATATGAAACCGTTAAAATGGAACTTTTTAAAAAAAGTTTCAACCCCTGGGATTAAGAATAAGATGGAATTAATGAATTTAAGAAGAAAACTATTTTTGTATTTTAAATTGCGATATTTACGTGAAGTTTAATCTAAGAAGTACTTTTTTGTTAAATATTGTTTAATGGAAGCCTCATTTGAGAGTTGAAGAACAAGATTGAGAGTTGATAATTTGTTATTGGTTTTTGGAATTAATAATGGTGAAAAAAATAGATGGCCATGTTTCTAACTATATCCGGAGAGTCTATATTTGATAAAAATTGTTAACAACCGTGTGATTGGGTAATTGGGTTAGAGCTGGCTGGCCCCCTCGAAAACATTGAGGACAAAGGCGTCCCGGGGAGGCTCCTACCTCCCACCGGCTACATTGTTCTGTTTGTTTGCAACTATACCGCTAATAATAACCCCAGCTCAACAATAGTTCTTTGTTTGTCTTCTTCAATAATTACAATTACTTATTGCCAATAATTTCTTATACTCTTCTTTTAAAATATTATATCAGCCTTAAGACTTCCTCAATAATAAACACCCACAATAAATCTAATAAAAATTATGTTGTGAAAAAAAGTAAAATAATGTATATTTATATATTTTATATAGAGTTGTGACATGGGTGGAACGGAGCAAACGCCAGGAGCGGGTCCCCACACATGAAAATAATAAAAATTTACCTCTGGGTCATCCCAACTCTTCTTAGCTTTCAGCTACGATTTAGTTTGTCATGAATCACAAACTAAAATATATATATATATATATATATATATATATATATATATATATATATATATATATATATATATAAATTTATAGAGAGAGAAAGAGAGAATTATTTTATTTTTTTTAACTCAAACAGTTTGAGTGTAATCAATTCTTGAACGATATCACTCAATTTTCTCTATTAATCTATATGGACTTTGAAAAGAAGCTGCAAGAACCCGGTCTAATTATTTCATGTTGTTGTTGTTAAGGGCTTAGAGGCGTAAAACCCCGATGTCATCAACGCCTATCTAATCTTATTTCATGTTTTGATAAGTATTTAGAATTAATCGATTACTATAGAATAATTATCTTTATTAAACATTTCTCCTACATTGAAATAATTTGTTGACTTTAGCCGGAAGTCATGAAATCCGGGGATTCTGGACCATTCTGCTTCGGACAGTGGACTATCTACACAAGCTAGGAAGACAAAATTCAATGTAAATGAGTTCAATTATTTTATAGTTAAAAATTATTTTTCTTAGTTACAAAAAGAGCATTTTAGTGTAGGAAATGTTTTCACGCAAATAAAAAAATAATTTACAACACATATTATAGCAGGTAATAAAAAAAAAAATCAGGAATATGCAAAAAAAAATTCACAGTTTACAAAAATAATATACTATGTGCTAGTTAGGAGTTGCTGAAACTATTCAAAGAATAACATAATTATTTTGGATTTATTTTCTATTTTTTCATAAACAACATTCCCCATCCGTTATATTATATCAATTATTTTTGTTGCCTTAAATAAATACAGCGCTCAATAATTTTTTTCGATCTTTTGCAACTGCCATGAAAAGTATTATGTGAATGGTTTACAACCATATGACTATTTCTAGAAATATGTGCAATGACAATCAAAACATTACAGTTTATTATTGTTTTAAACACTGATTTGGTGCAAATAATTCCTAAAAAGTATGTAATTGGATGAAGCGAGTAGTAATAGTTTGTATAAATCAGATCATATTGGTTAATTCACACACGGATGTCCCCGCTAACCAGGAGATCGAAATTCCCGGCCCTCGAGATTCCGGGGGAAGGGGAGGAGGGTTAAAAGGCTTTATAAATAAAAAAAAAAAGATGACGCCATTAGCGTATCCAAGGGAGAGGGTCTCCCCTTACCAACTTGAAAAATACATAAAAGAGCAAAATACATTTATTAAAATTTCTGAAAAAAATAGTATTGACTGCAAAAGATGGTTTTAAATCATAATTTGCTATATTTCAACATTTTGAAACTAAATATAAAATTAAGTGTAAAATTAAATAAGTACAAATAATCATTATAAATAATTTACTTAAGTAAGTAGTGTTAATACTACGTAATATTGAGCTTTTTTTTATCATAATAACTAAATCAATATTGATGATAAAAATAAAAGACGTGAAATATTAAATGGGAGGTTATAATGAAGCTTAGTTTTATAATTTTTTCCTGGAAGCTGACGCAGTGGATTGCGATCTGGCTTCTCGAAAATGGGTTTTCCATTAGAGCTAGGAAAAACATAGCTAAAAATTGAGTTGAATATTGGAGAAGTTTTGATATGGTCATATCAAGTTATGATCCTGGAAGAGCTAAACCATCCTATACTTGCTCGAGTATCCCTATAAACTATTCCTGTTATTTAATAACTATGGATTTTGAAAGGTTGCTTATCTATACTCAATAAAGTATAGATTGAAAATAATACCGGTTTTTACTGCGGCCCTCTTGTTTACACAAAAGAGCTAGAATCAGTCAATATACGATCACGAAATTGAAAACTGAGAGTATGGTGAACAAACTGTTGATGTTGAACAAATGACTTCTTAATGAAAGAAAATATGAAATTTGCGCAAATAAACCCCCCACCACCCCCTCCCGTATATATCAGCCATATCATAACTGTTTGGTCTGCGGGATTATTTTTTTTTTATAAACGATCAAATTTCATATTGTACCCTGACTTTATTTGAAATTCACTTCAACACTAATTCAGATAAATTAAATATAGATGAAAAATTAGAAACAAAAAGTAGCCATTGGAGTAGAATGTGTTGAATGTGAATGTTATTGTAACTAAAACCAACCTTCTTTCCCATTCCTGAGCCCCAGCTTCCAAAAATATTAGGCCAGTCAATTAATGATCAAAGCTATTGTTGCCAAAAATAAAGTAGAGGTTTTAATTTATTTTTTACTTTTATATATAAGAGCAGATTTGTATTTTTGATCAAAATACTTGTATGTTTTAGGACTTTTTTTAATGATTTTTCATTTATAACTCCTCCATAATATGGCTAAGATAATTATAGAACCACAACTTAATATTTTGTTGTTCCTCAAGGTAGTATCCTTGGTCCTATCCTTTACACAGTTTGTACAGCTGGCATCCCAACCCATCCTAACACTGTTATTACCACTTATGCCGATGATACATGTGTCCTATCCGTTAATAATGCAAACTATCCGTTAATCCCAACCATTGCATCCCAAACTCTTCAATCACACATCACAAGCCTTGAAGAATGGTGTCAAAACTGGAGGATTAAAATAAATTCTAATAAATCCCATCAAATCACCATTACCCTTCGACGTAAACCTATGACCTCATGTCCCACAGTATCCTTTAATAATACCCCACTTATCCCTGTTGAACAAATCCGATACCTTGGACTTCACTTGGACAAACGTCTAACTTGGAATCCTCATACCAGACTGAAACGACAAGAAACCGCTCGACGTTTCCGACTACTCCAACACTTACTAGACAAACGCTCTAAACTTCCCCTTAATTACAAAAGACTCATATACTTGACTATAATAAGACCTATTTGGACTTACGGAGTTGAGCTATGGGGCTCCACTAAACCATCGAATTCCTCTCGCATCCAATCCTTACAATCCAAAATCCTTCGTAAAATCCTCAATGCTCCTTACTTTGTCACTAATAAAATAATCCATAAAGACCTCAATGTTCCATATGTTTCCGATTTGGCCAAATCCAGATACCTATCCTTCCATAATAAACTTCATAACCATCCGAATCCTCTTGTTCCTAACCTTGCTTCCTCTTCGATTCCTGAAAACCCTCCGAGGCGTCTGAAAAGAAGATGGCCTCGTGATCTTCTCATGTAGACAAATTATTAGAGTGCTACCAGTGGGTAGTTTCTCAACAAGCGTGTTTCATGCAATAATATTTCTCTGTACAAATTTACTTGATGTATTTATACTAATACAGTTGTAAATATCATAATAAAAGTTAAAAAAAAAAAATATTTTGTCAAGTGGTGTGGTCGAAAATGACGATTAAAGAAGATTTTGAAATAAGCTAAGAGAAAAAACGCATTCAATATAAGTTGTAATAACATTGCGTTTGAGTCAATTGTTACGTTTTATTTTTAATAGTCAATTGTTACATATTTTGCAAACAATTATATAAAAAAATGATCATGTATTGAAAGCAATATATTTACATTAGTCCTATAGTTTGGAGACCCCAACTGTAAACTATGTCTTTGCGGCTACGTTAATTTCACCGATTTTCAAATAAATCCATGTAAGATTTCTAAAGCAAGTTGCATCTTATGGTAAATAAGCAAGATTTGCTAAAAGGAGGCAATGGAATACTTTTTACGGTATTTAATTTTAAAAATATATAATCCTAGATGTTTTCTAAATTCTCCGCAACAACCTGGTGGACGCTCAGTGAAGCGGGTTCACAAAAAAAAAGTAATAAAGGGTCCCTTAAATTTTAATAATTATCTAACAGGAGCGACTATGTTTTATTTGTTGCTTTTTGGGAAATTGCGAAAAACATATTTTAAAAAAATAAATAAATATATCGAATAACAAAAAAAATAGAGATTATAAACTATCGCCTAATGATTTAAAAACATATATTAATTATCCTACTCCTTATCAGCCATACAACATTTATGCTTTGTTACTATAGATGTTTCCATAATATATGGAACTAGTAGGCCCGTGCGAAAAATTCGCACAGCATATTGTTACCAAATGCCAAATTAATAAGAAAATGAGAAAATGCAGCTTATCAAAACATTAAGACATCAAATGTTACTTTATCGATAAATATAATCCACAAAGCAAACAAAAATTAATTTAAATCTTCATTTTTGTTTGGAACCAACATGTATACAAATTTCAGTAAGCTGTATATTTGCTAAAAATTGTCCGATTGCGATAAATTTTTTTTCCTTTTGTAGGGAATTTAGTAACCTTTTATATTATTATGGGCATAACCAAGGGAAAAGTGTGTAATTTTTCAGTTATTCGCAAATAAAGTTTATTTTCTTTCATAAATTGTTTGCCTGAATTTTCTGGGTGATTGGACTATTTTGCCAGCCTGAAGGAGAAGGAAGCCTTCGAAATTGGTGGCTCAATCTTGAGATTTGGTGAAAAATTAACGATGATATGGCTTGCCGATCAAAAACACCATCGATGAATAATATAAACTCCCCCTCTCTCGATCATAGAGACCTCAAGTCGACGAAATGAGACATGTATTCAATGACAGTACTACAATTAATGTAAGGTTGTGTGGATGCGAACCCTATGCCTTGCGTTATCTCGAAAATAGTACGTTTTTCGGCTTAAAAACGCAGGATCCGATAGTTCCAAGGGAACTATCCGGGTCTTGCTGTACGCATCAAAATCTTTAAGATCAAATTTGTCCCGTATCGATCTACAGACCTACCACCGTTCCAGTATCGAAGCCTAGCAAAATGTTTATATCGACTTTATTTATTTTAGAAAGAAAAACAAAAGTGGAGAATACGATTCGCTTACCCCCCGTGAAATTCTGAATCCAACGGTACCCCATTCGTGGTATTTGAGCATGACAGGAGCTTATATTTGGTACAAAACCGATTTCGAGCCTTACTGTAATAATATATGTACGGATAGGGTTTTACAATTCATTATTAAATATTTTTTACAAAACAAAATAATATGTAACTGAAGCTTGAAAACAAACTCAAAAGAAAAATATGCGAAAAACTGTATACTATTAATACCACTAATAAATTTTCTTATCTCTATATTTATTATCGAAAATGATAGTTAAATAATATCAACATTATAAACACAGATTTAGATTTTTAAGATAACAGACAAAAAAAAAACTAATAAACTTTAATTCGCGAAGAAAAGAATAAGAAATATTTAAAAAAAAAAACTAAAACTAAAAATTAAGAAGAAATATACCAATAAAGAATAGGAGAAGATGGGAGCTAGAATAATGGCTGCCAGCAGTGAGTCGTACAACCAAGTTTAGGATATACAAAACCATTATTCGGCCAGTTGCAACATATGCGTGCGAGACATGGACTCTAACGAAGGCATCTGCAAAACGAATAAATCGGTTCGAAAGGAAAATACTAAGACGGAAAATAGGACCTAAACTGGAGGAAACAGTTCCCCACTTGAGAGCAAACGAGGAGATATACTCAATGTACGACGATCTGTCTATTTCCCAATTCGTTCGAGTTGAGCGAATGAAACGGTCAGGAGATGTCCAGAGAATGGATGAAGCGAGAATAGTGAGAGAGCTTCATCATGGGAAGCCAGAGGGAATTAGGTCTAAGAGAAGAGCGAAGGCAAGATGGATTAATAGTGTAAAAGAAGTTCATTCAGATGCGCAGCCAACTGGGCAAAGGAAATTGAGCAGGCTAAGGACCGCTACATGTGTCTCTTGTTCCAATAATGAATAAATACCAATAAATAATTTATATAAGAAATAGTAATTAAAACAAAACCTTATATATACATATTTACATAATCTCAACGGTGTCCTTTGTCTAATACGCACATTGAGTTATATGAGAAAACGGAAATTTGGAGTTGGTCGAGCAGAGCTTCGTCAGCATTTCCTTTGCCTACTTGTTTAACTTGTAAAAAATGTTTATTTGTCTATTTATGAAACTCGTAACTGATAATCACCGGTTCGGAGTGGGAGAAGAGAAAATCCGGAGTAGGCCTTAAAGCTTAAATGTTTTCTCACACAAGTCAAATTGGTTTCATCCATCCATAATTCCCTAGCTTCCTTCTCCACTCGCGAGGTTTCACTATCCGTTCTTTTTTCCAAACTCCCTTTAATTATTTGAAACATATGTTGCCTATAAGACTACAACTTTAGATTAATATTTAAAACTAATTTATTTTTAACTAACCATCTTCGACGTAAAAAAACAACATTATTTTACCAACTAATGTCTTTTTTCACCACAACTTAATCCTTTATTCAGAATAGAATACCGCCAACTGTTTCTCAAGCAATTTTCTTTTTTCTTCCACTATCCCCGAATGAGGATTAAAACGTGATATCATCTCAAAATGTAATCATTTATCCAAATGGTAGAGACACAACTAAATATTTGATTTATAGATAATGAGAGGACAGTCCCTGGCGCGGTAATGAATGTCAAGCCAGCTCAATCGAAAACTTAACATACCGAATAACAGATATGTTTTCAGATCAGTGTCTCCGAAAGAAAGAAAACGAATTGAATGGTAATTCTTAGGAAGCTTTTGTTTCCTAAATTGTCGTGAACAATATAAATATATTTCAATCCAATGATAGCTCGCATATGTTGTGATTGAGGCTGCCATAGGGAGGAAGGGAAACACCGTCGGTGGGGCTAGCTCTTTTCCATTTTGCTGCTTCACCGATTGACTTTTAATAAAGCTGTCAATTGTAACTGTTTGCGTTTTTATCAATTCAAAGTATACATTTATTTAGACAGGATTAAATGGTTAAAACGGAGTGTGGAAAACAGTTTGAAAATTACTAAACATGTTTTTTTGTTTAGAATACTGTTGACGACAGCAGCAGCTTCATTGCGGACCTACCTCTTTTAAAAAGTAAGTAACAATTATTATAACCATTTGCTACCATATCTTTATAGTTTGTTAAATTAAAAATGCTTAATTCTAATCCATTTTCATCCTTCAGTTCATGTAAATTGAGACTTTTACATGGAAAATATTTTACGGTACCGAAAACCATTTAAGAAAATAACATATACAAAAACTTTTCCGAAATAAATAAATTAATTTATAACTTTTTTATATATATTTTTATATTTATTGAGTATTACAACAATCTGTCACTTGGACATTAGTTATAGTGAAGTAGGATAACATTCACACTATATGTACAAAAAAATATAAAATAAATAGATGCAAAATAATAATAATTAATAATCAAAAGGTATATACAATAAATAAAATAACTTAAAAATAAGAAAATTAAAAGAAAGCAAAAATGCATACCTATCTCTGGTATCCCTTCAAAACGAATAGATCTTTCGCCTTTTACTAATTTATAACTAATACAAATCTTAAAATATAGAAAATATAAATTAGTTTTTAGTGACTACCATATTTTATTTTACATAATCAAAGCGTGACGGGCCGTATCGAAAACACCATCCAGGGGGAAAATCTCTATTTAGTATTAGAAGAGTTGGAGTTTACAGGAGCCCAACTTTTCAGTCCAGTCATTTAGTCTCGATAGTGATCCTCTCTTAACTTTTTTACTTCTCTTCCACTTACTCTGTCTCTCTCCGCGAGAGATGATGCGGAACTAAGATAATTTTTTTTTTTTAAAGTGATAAATTTTGTATTGCAATTATTACTTTAGCCTGGTTAAATGCCCCTATGAAGCCTCCTAGGTGTAACCATCTTCCAGAGGGTTTGTTAAAACCTTTTTGGTGATTTTCTACCAAGTCTCTACTAAAGCTGTTGTATATTAACAGACAAACTAATCCTAGAGGTCATTATTCAATTTAATTCAGGTCTAGGAGCTGAATCTCCTGATCGCTGAATTTTGAAGTTAATGATTAGTGTAAATGATTTTCATGACATCGCGAGCTGCCAAAATATCCACTGATTTTTGTCAAGAACATGCATGCCGCTTAAGGTTTTCTGTCATTCTATAACTTTCATTTTAATTAAATTATCTTGGTCGCTTTTGTCTGCCGCTCAGATGTTCAATGTTCACATTGTCTTCAGCTAAGTTAGTATCTTAAAATTTTAATGTAACTAATGTCCTCCCTTCCTCTCGAATCGCATTTTTCCCAACCATATACGAGATATTTTGCACTAGATTTGCTCGAAAAAATGAAATTATGACATTGATAGAAAACTCAAATGAATTTTATGAGTTAATCGTTGTTAATCGACTTTTTAATAACTTCTACATGAATGGTAACAAAAGCAAGTTTTAAAGTAATCTAGTTTAATATGAAGAACAGTTTTGCTTTGAATTTATAGACCTTGAATTTCAGCAAGTACCATTCCGTTCGGGTTGCGGTTCAATTATCGAAAACGGACATATTGGCCATATTGGTTGAATCCAACCAATGAGAGGAATAGAATCGATCGCCGCTAGCCAATCGGAAGAGGCCCTGGGGCAAATACCCCCTCGAGTGAGCGGAAGCCGAGGCAGACTTCGATTTCCCATCTCCTCCACGCCCCACACTCTAACCAACTTATTCTTGAATAGGGACTGACATTTCTTTTTCAGATTCAAATTCAAATTAATAGAATCTAATATTAATGAACCAATCTCTAGTTTAAATGTTTTTCAAAGTTAGACAAACTAGAGGGTAGATAGAATTTTTTATCCTATCGAAAGCGCAGTGTTCAAGTATGTTACAACATAGAGTATTCTTCAAATTCTGTTTCGATTTCGCTAACCTGATATATTGTATTTATACATTTCATACGTAAATATTATTTTATTAATTAAAAACTCCCTTAACAACTTTATTAGGTGTTAAACTCCCTTAAAGTTTTACGTAAAAACTTAGACTGAAGCCTAACAAATAAAAAAAAAATAAAAAAAATTATATAATAGAAATAATGGACTGTATAATATTGAAATAAAAACAAAACTTAGAAATAATCAATTTTTTTTCCATAACAACAAATATTGAAGTGGAAAAAAATTAATAAATTAGACATTTGGTGGATGATAAAGTAAAATAATAAGAACGGCCAATAAACGAAAATAAAGACAAGTCCTCTGATAAAAATAATAATGACATTTCGAATAAAATGCAATGATATTTGTATATATCTGTAATCGACAAAAATTAATCAGTCTACAAGTAATGCTAAAAAATGATTACTAATATTGATAATAGAAGAATGTTTATATCCAAACCAAAAAAAGATTGAATTACTTGTTTAGGTGACAGCAACGTTTTGCTTTAATATGGATTGTAGGAATGAACGAACGGACCTTGCCTGGGGAAACAGCAGGAAATCTTGTCTTCTTATGGTGACTTCAATATTTTATGAGATTTCATATTACTATCAATAAATGCAAGTGGGCAGTGCAACAGTGCATTTGCAGGGAAGGATTGTATTAAAACTCATATGCCAAACTGCAAGTGAGCAGTCTAGCAGTGTGTTTGCAGATAAGGACTATAGCGGAACTGATATGCCAAACTACAAGTGGGCAGTGCAACAGTTGGCAACCCTTAGCCTCCATTAAAGGACTGAACAGATTCCTTATGTTGACAAAGCCCCTAGTTTAAAAATGTAAAGCTTAGCGCTTTTATATTGGTATAGCTCCGATAAGACACTACACATAAATAATTAAGATTATAAACTATCGTATATTTATAAAAAATACAATAAATTACCCATTAACCACTGACTTCATTTTTTGTTTAATATTTAAACTTTAAAATTTAATGAAAATAAAAGAAAACAAAGTTAATCTCAAGAGATTTTTTAAAACAATAAATAAAAGAAATTGACGCTGTAAGCGTTAACAAATGGGACACTGTTCAAGTTGTATTATTTTGGGAAAAAATTCTCGTAATGTGATAAGTATATTAAAAATTGACAAAAATGTCGAAACGAAATTATGACATGACAGTAACTGTAGTAATAACTAATTGGCATGGTGAAGTAAGTTTCAAAAGTAGTATATATCTTCTTAATCCATCCTCGTTTATCGCTAAGCAGTGCAAGGCTTCCGCTTATAGAGCTTGATCCATAAGTCGCTATCTTATGCCAATTGTTTTCTTTTTGTCCAATCTATACCTCTTCGGTCAAAGGCTTACCTTATTCTGCTCTCCCAGGTATTCCTAGGCCGCCCCCTAGGTCTTCTACCTCCCACCTGTGTCTCATAAGTGAGCCTCACTATTCTGTCTTCCGGCATTCGAGAGATGTGTCCCAAACACCTTAGCTGGTGCTCTTCTATTTTTTTTCTTGAATCTTACAGACCCAGGTTAGATCGGATAATGATATTCCCCAGAAAGGGAATGATATTCCCTCGGTCTCTCCTTGTTTTTTCTCGAGCCTACAGAGTTGGCTCTTAGTTTGGCTTTACCCGTTAAGCTCCAAGACTCGCTCGGGTATGTCAGGATTGGTAGAAAAGTGTTTTTGAAAGCGTTCTTTCATCATTTGCCTAATACTTATTTCTATCATTATTTGCCCAATACTTTCTGGTTTCGAGTAAAAAGGATCCACAGTTGAGAAATGTTTGAAGCGCGTAGATACTCCATTATGGCTTTTGAAGGCAAATACCTGAAAATTGGACAGGTTAAGGATAAAAGTGGATAGGAACAAACTTTTAGAGCGTAATTTTCACTACAAGAAGGCTATCTTGATATTTTTTTTAACAGTCGCGAAAAACCAACCCTCTCCCCTTGGGTTCTGATTGGCATTCTCAGTCAGTTTTCTTTATCAAACTTTGTATCCATTGCTCAGACGAAAATAATGAATAGGAATAAAAATAACCTTCATAAAATTGTACATTGAAAATGTTGGAATAATGATTTGGCTAGTATTGATCGGTTTAGATTAAATAACTTTCAAAGTTGAGGACAATTTTAAGCGCTTAGATAAAAATTACTATAATATGGCCTGTAAGTTTTATGGAAAAAATATATAGATACAAATTTGTAAGGGACAATTTTTTATTCAATGAACTTCTATTAAAATAAAATAAAATATGGAAATGGCATTAATAATTGTTGGAATCACCTGCTATAGAATCTTCTTGGCCAATTGAGTTGAGGCAACCTTATCCCCTTGGCAGTTGGAGCACATATCAGAACAGCATGGTCCGACTTTAATGCAACGATTTCCACAGCATCTCGTTTTACAATCACAGTATCTTATTTCGAGAATAGAGGTTGGAGCTGGTATTTTAAGTGGTATAAACTGGTAAAAATGTATTTATTTTTTTCCAATCTCACTGTGTGGGATGCATTTTCTCCCCTTTCGTAATCTGAATTTGGTAAAACACACAGCAAGATTGTTGCAGGGGAGCAGCGGATATTAGATATTAGATTTCGATTGCCCAACGCATTTTTTGAATGTTATGTACCGGAAATTAATCAACGATTTCCCAGTTTTGGGAGCTCTATTTAAAGTAAGTGTAAATCACCCTCCTTAATAGTACTTGCAATTTCTGGTTTCGTTAATTGGGGATTAATGAACACACGTAAATGTCTTCTAATCCTTCCTCTTCTTATGTAAGGTTAACGTTTGTTATTTCCCGAAAAGTGGTAGTGGTATTATAGCCAGCAATGGTATGGGCAAACAATTTGGATTCTTTACAATTTCTCAAAATTTTTAAGATTGTAAATTGCATGAACTGTACAACCTTTCTTATATGTTTTCTGAGTATTTCTTAAGGTAATTTAGGGTGCACCAATAAATGTTAGCCTAGGTACCCCCTGAAATTAAAAAAAAAAAAAAAATCATGTATGGCACTAAAATACATTATGGGCGTCAAAACGACCAAATGACACTTTTAACACCATTTATTATTTACTGTTAATTTTTAATTGCAGCTTTTAACTTACTAAGTATACTACAAACCTAACTTAGGATAGTATAAATATTAAATAAAATAAGTCAAATTTGATATATGCTCTCAACTATGCTGGTACAAGTATTATTTATTATAACTGTTGTATACTTAATTCAATTGGATGAACAGCAATAAATATTTTTGGATTATTATTTTCAATAACGGACCTTTGTAATCGATGAGGAAACACACTCTCAAAATTTAGGTTTTAAGTTTCATGACATGTAGCATCCGTAAAGTAAATTTTTAAAAATTCATTCGCCGTGGCTTTTCTCCAAGACAAGATTTTTTATTTACTTTTTTAAAGGGCGTTCGATAAAGTTTGGTACCTGGGTCTGCTGTACAAACTCCGAAAATTCCTACCACCTACATACTTCCTCATTATCCGTTCCTACCTTACTGATAGATATTTGAAGTAAATCACAAAAACGCTTATTTATCCCTCTCTTTCCAGTCCGCTGGTGTTCCTCAAGGTAGTAGTATCCTAGGTCCTATCCTTTATACAGTTTAAACAGCTGACATCCCAACCTATCCCAACACTGTCATCACCACGTATGCCGATGACACATGTATCCTATCAGTAAATAATGACCCATCAATTGCATTCCAAATACTTCAATCACACATCATAAATCTTGGTGTCAAAACTGAAGAATTAAAATAAATTCCACCAAATTACCTTTACCCTTCGTTGTAAACCTATGACTTCCTGTCCTACAGTTTCCTTTAACAATACTATACTTATCCCTGTTGAACAAATCCACTACCTAGGACTCCACTGGACAAAAGTCTAACTTGGAATCCTCATACCAGACTGAAACGACAAGAAACCGCTCGACGCTTCCGATTACTTCAGCACTTACTGGACAAACGCTCTAAAACTTCCAATTAATTACAAATGACTCATATACATGACTATAATAAGGCCTATTTGGACTTACGGAGTTGAGCTTTGGGGTTCCACTAAACCATCGAATTCCTCTCGTATCCAATCCTTATAATCCAAAATCCTTCGTAAAATCCTCAATGGTCCCTTTGTTACAAATAAAACCATCCATAATGGATGGCCTTAATGTTTCCTATGTTTTAGATCTGGCCCAATCCAGATACCTATACTTCCATAATAAACTTCAGAATCATCCCAACCCTCTCTTTTCTAATCTTGCTTCCTCTTCAATTCCTGATAACCCTCCAAGGCGTCTGAAAAGAAGATGGCCCCGTGATCTCCTAATGTAAACATATCACTAGAGCGGTACCATTGGGTAGTTTATGAACAAATCTTTTCACGTCATTATATCCATATGTTCAAATTTATTAAATGTATTTCTTTAATACAGTTGTAAATATCATTAAGAAATTTAAAAAATTAAAAAATTTGCAGCTCACCCTAGGAACTCAAGATTATCATCTTCCATTTCATTTTAAAATGGCCTTCGAAAAACCTGTTTTGTAAGGACTTTTACCCCTAAACGGCTATACCATGATTTTGATAAAACTTGGCGTAGGTCCTGTCTTTGGAGTTCTTTACATTTATATATATCATAATTCTCCGAAACGAATTTGGAAAACAAGTTATGATGAATGCAAAATTTTATTTGCGAATAACTCAAAAACTATAAGATTTTTTGGTGGTTTAATAAATATTAGAGTTCTCAGTATGTTTTTTGTTTAATATTTTAAATAACAAACCTTTTTAATATACCAAGAAAGAAAAACGTAATCTCTTCAAGATTCACGGGCGGATCTACCGGGGGGGGAGCTTTCGAGCTGAAGCCATATATATAACCATGTTTTATGGAAATAAAAATTAAAAAATACCTCTTAAAGTATTATTGTTCGTGTAATTACATTTAAAAGGACTTAAGGAATCACTTAAACACCATTTCATATAGGTAGTTAGTTTCTTTATGTTTTTCCAAAGTAATTATCGTTATTTTTATGAAAAAAAAAAACTTTCGGGCTGAAGTCCCCCCCCCCAAAATTAAATCCTGGAACCGCTAGTGTCAAGATCTAAGTTATTACATTACAATAGACGTGGAATTAAAAAATAAAAGAAATGTGTTCATCCGCCATCAGCTGTTTCCTATTGGACAGATTCTTTGAGATTTGACACAAATGCAACAAGTCTTCCCAGGATGAACATAGAAACTCAACATTACTACTAGCCGTTTCGTTTCGAAATGGCAGCCGATAAACATCCCTATTAAAACTAAAAAGTTCCTTAAGATTATATACATCTATCTATCATATTATACTCATATACCTCCCCGAAAAGAATATGGAAAGAAATATTAACGAATGCATATATTTTTAAAATTCGAGTATTTTTTATTTAAAAAATAACGAAATTCCCAACAAAACCAAAAATTTTATCGAAACCATGTTGCTCATTTCTGAGCTATTGTGTTTTGACTTTTGTGAAAATTGTCCTATTTATCTTCTAAAGAATAACTTAAACGTATATATCTTTAGAACTGTTAGGTAATAATGAAACATTGCAGAATAATTTAATATTAGAACTCTTGTCAATATTATATGTACATACATATGTACTTATCTAAGTACATTAATGATAAATGTATATCGTGCACATACGATTAATGTAAAGTTGCGAAGCTCTTTCTGGACGCATTACTCTAATATCAATTTTACTCTCTCGTATAAGTAGAAATGTAAATATAACAAAAGTTAAAAAAAAAAACTGCAAATTATTACTCAATGGTGCATTCCAAAGAGTTCTAAATCAATGCATTTGTATATTTATTGAACCATTTTAAGTTACGAATTTTATAAGAACTCACCAATTAACTGGAAATTATACCTTTTGAATTTGTATAACAGATTTTTTCCAACTGAGAATATACCGAAATCCTGGGTGAAAATAGAATACACCATGGTACTTAAAAAAGGTGACCGCTATCTACCCGAAAATTATCGTTTAATCGCTTTGATCAATTGCATATTGAAAATATTTACCCAGATAATTCTAGGTTGGTTGATTGGTTGATCTGGTGTGACGAGACAAAAACTGTCCGTGAAACACAATCAGGTTTCCGAAAAGGCAGAAGCTGTCTGGATAATTTGTTTATCTTGAACACCTTAAGTCAGATACAGCTGGCGTTTCTGAAATCAAATTCGTGTTTAGTTTGCATTGTATGCTGAAAAATTCCAGTAGCTAATTTAGCTTTTGTCATTTTTGAATTACAGTTTTGTTTATGTTGTTTAAGCTTTTTTTCGAACCATTGTGCTGTCTGTCCAAAATATGATAATAATGTAATAAAATAGTTAAAAATAGACATGACGAGCGTGATACTGGTTATTATGGGAAGACGTATGTATTTTACATAAGAAATATAATGGACAAGTACATGATGGGTAATTATATAAAAAAAATTGCCCTTCACAATAATGTTCAACTCGGGTATATCGATAAGCTAGAAAGCCTAAGCTTAAACTTTTATAAACGTTTATTATCGCTAAATAAAAAACACCTATTCTGGTTAATGAGATTGGAATTTAAAATACACACAGCTGCGATACTGAAATGGGCGCTATCTTGGGTGTTAAAAATGGAAAGTGATAGATTTCCTAAATTTTGTTTTAATAAGTTAAAAGAAATACATGTAAGTGGAAAAGGGGGTCATAAATTCAAGGGGGTTTAATCAGTTACAGACTCAGTTATTGGGCTCTATAAAAACAACAGGTACATAGGATAGTATATTATATTTCATTGTTTATATTTAGGCACACAGGCAGACCTTTGGTTGTCAACAGGAGAGGATGTTTTCACTGAATGTCAATGAATTTCACTGTTTATATAAGTTGTAATTGTTTTTCATATTAATTTATTGTGTCCATTGTTATCGTTATGGCCAACTATATTTGTATGGGGCATTCCTTGAAAACAAATAAAATATTCATTCCTTCATATTTATTGAAAAGTTATTACACCAATTACCATTTTGCATAATTCAGTTGATAAATAGGATTCATGTTCACGAAAATCAAAACGCCATTACATATTTGCTTTTTGTTTAGAAAGTGATTATTAAATAAATAACCGTTAATGACATATGTATTTTATATATTTATCATTGAAGTACATTTGCAGTATAATCACTTTCTGAACAAAAACCGGAACTGGTATACCCTACTAGCATTAAAACTGCTTCATATACAACTGTAATTAATAATTTGGATATATTTTAGTGTATTTTTTTTTTTACATATAAACTAACCCAAGTTAAGTTTGCTGTGTTAACCTAACCTGTAGTTAAAAAATAATAGTAAAATAGATTATTTTAATGTGATAGATTATCGTTCAATCGTCCATTTTGGATTTTAGTGCCATACATGAGAATTTTCAAAAATTTCAGAAGGGCTCCTTGGCTAACATTGATTAATGTATCCTTAAATACATTCATACCGAACCTGGTGCATTTATCGGCGATGTAATGAATGGTATCCTTAAAATTTAGCCCTAAACCACCTGGCTATTTAGTGATGTCTACATTTTCATTGTAACCATCGAATACTACAGTTGCTGCTGGTCCGTAATGCTTCCGTATGAAATTATTATTGGCCGTTCATTTATCTTCATAAGTTCCTTGTTTTGGCCAAACGACACGATGAATTACGTTGCTCCAGCGACGAGAAATCGAGAAATAAATGATAAATCGTTTTCACAAGCCCTTTTTCATCAAATAAAGGCTTTCGAAGAAATTAATTTTGACATAAATGGATTCGAAGTTATATGAGAAAAACAGAAATGAGACATAGAGTTCCAAATGTGGTGTTGGGAGGGATAGTTTTTGGCGAATTAGTGGACGTTTCATCCACCTAATCAAATAGTAATCAATACTATTGTTGACGCCAATAAGGAAGCTACCGGGCTGGGAGAGAAGGAACCGTCAGAGCTTAATGTACGAATAGAGGATATGGACAATTCGTTCCAATGAAGACCTCTGATGTATGCATGCGAAACTGGATTTAGCCTCAATTACGAGAGGAAGTCAGATCAGATGCTTCGATTATGTTGCTAATTTAACCAAAAAATGAATCCTCCAAACCCCGGCTCGAGGATCGTCCTACTGGAAGACGTGGTCGATATTAACCACGCCTGAGATAGCTTAACGAAGAGGGTGTTTTAAAGAGGAGGACATCCTGAAAAGCATATGAATGAGAAGATGGCGGATGCTTACCTGGAATTCGCGAGAATGGTGACAAGAACGTCTTAGGTTCTTAAAGAACTGTAGTGTAAAGATTAAATAAATAAAAATAAAATCTAAGAATTAAAATGGTGAGCTGAATGATTTTGATTGTTAGCTTTAAATCTATATTTGCTTACGTCATGTTTTTAACCTATGCTATATATCTAGATATACTAACGCCCTATTTTTCAGGTCTCAAGCCGCGTTGCGACAAAGGGATGAACGCGTCCCCTTCAGACATCTTCTGCTCTGTGCCTGGAAGGCTGAGTCTTCTCAGCTCTACATCCAAGTATAAGGTGAGTTTAATAACTATTCAAAATTTCTCTAATTTAAATTAATGTTAAGAACAAGTGAATCTCCTCCCTTCCGTTATCGCTTCATCATTGGGCATATAAGACTGGTTTTTTTTTTCCAATGAAGTAATTAACAAGTACTGGATAAGTTTTTATATAAAATATTCTTTTTATATTGTATAAAAATAGATCATGGTGTATTAGAAGATAAAAAAAATCGCTTTAAATAATCAAAATATATTCATTTTATCTAAAATTCATTATTAGTTTTTTTAAAAGAAATACAGACTATTCTTATTTCAATCTATAATGGATTAAGAAATAGGATGCTTAGTCGGATTGTTTTATGCCATCTAATAAAAATACTTCATTGTTATGAAGCAGTAATTCTGAATTTATCTTTTGATTTTATATTCCTGGAGCCTATTTATTAAAAATATCGAACAGTTGAGAATTTCATGTCAGGACTATTCAGATATTCTATTCCTCTTTTAATTCTATAGCTTCTTAAGTGTTTATTGACACCAGTTCACACTTTTAATAAAGGATGGTTCACTTACCAATCCATCCCATCTAAAAATAAAAGATAAGCGAGTCCATGAGTTTCTTATTCTTCTGTGTCTAATCAGCTTTCCAGGATAATTAGAGAACTTGAAAATTAGAGTTTTAGTTCATTTCAGAACTGTCTTCATAAAACATTAACAAACTCCCTCTGGGATACTTGATGTTAAGGAAATTAGGAAGTTCAATATGACCAAATACAGTGATTAAAAAAAACCAACAATATTCGCCACACCCTAGAGGTCGGTGTTGACTTGAATAAGTCAGCATTGATGGAGACTTTTTTTTATTATAGAGCACGTTTTAATCATTCATGGGCACTAGTGTTGCCCAAAATCGGTTTTGATCTTGCACTATGCAAGACCAAGACCAACCACCTCCTATCTGTTGCAACACCAAGACCAAGATTAAGAGAGAGAAACACTTTATTTTCATAAAATATAAAATATAAAGGATTGCTGCCCAATTATATTGGGTTGCTATACACACAGCATACTCTTCTATCCTTAGAACAATATATGAACTTATATATAAATATACAGAAGTCTTACTTAATATTATTAATATATATATATATATATATATATATATATATATATATATATATATATATACATTTTTATTATTTTTTTTCCATTTTTTTTCCCTTTTCCTTCCTTTCATTGTTTATGCTTTTTTTTTTTCTTTCCTTTAACATTTAGTTTCCCTTTCTCTCACTTCTCTCTCTTTATCTCTATTGTTTTTAATTATTCATTAAATAAATAAATAAATAAATACATAAATTAAAACTCTCGGGCTAGCCATGCACGTGGTGGTGAATGATTCCCAGTGAGTCGAGGACTATATTATCAGCCAACCTCGCTACGTCCTTAATGTCGACACCTAGTTCCTCGAGGAAGCTCCTAGTTCTTTTTGGGATAGTTCCGCGAGACCCAAACCAGAGGCCTCTCACGGTGAACTCTCTCTCTCCGAAAGTCTCACGGAATTTATCTTTTAGGAAAGGGATACATCAGCGCTGTCTAAAAAATTATAGTAATATCTCTCTAGTAATAAGCTAATAGATAACTGCAAGACTGTTACGAGAGTCTTGCGCAAGACCAAGAACTAAACCAGGATTGAGTTTGCAAGATCAAGACTCGTCTCGGTCTCGCATTTGGGCAACACTAATGGGCACAAAGTCCTTTAAATCTCTCTATTTGTTTTGAAACGGAAAAATTGTCATGATCGAGGAAAAATCAATAAAACATATAATTATCCATTTATAATTTTACATATGATATGTATATTAGGACAAAAATCTCAGACGTGATACATCGAGATCTCTGGTCCATATTAAATCGATATATTTATGGTGTATTACGTTTGTGGAGTTTGAAACCACGTAATAAATTAAAATATCTTAGTATGTAAGCAGGCAACCAGAGGTACTAATAATTGTATACATAGTTGATACCTACGTGCTCTAGATTTAATGCACAAGTCATTATTCGTCCTTCAGTTGTGTTACAAAGGCTGGAGCCTGATGGACGCCATCCAATGCCTTCACATTTTGCTTTTCCTGCATCGCATGTATGCATCATACTATCTTCCTTAGTCAATTGCAATTTTTAAGTATGAAGTGTTGTTATTGGATATAGACGATATGTTCGGAGCTCCTCAATTCCTTAGGACATCACTTTCACATAAGTGGAGAATTCGTAGGATTCGTCAGATGAGATTAGACCAGAAGAGTTTGCTAAACATCTTTCCTACAAATTCAATCCTCATCCCAAACTCCATCCAACCCACACTGCAGAAGTTAAAGAATTATCCTCTTCACCAATCCCTCTCTCTCTATCTCCAAAACCTGTTAAACCCTCTGAGGTCAAATTCCTTATAACCAAACTAAAACCTCCAAAATCCTGGCGGCATCGTTACGTTCATTGCAGTGTTGATCTCACTCTGTCAGTACAAACAGTAACGGCATATCAATGGCAGACTGCATTTTTAATTAACAAGAAATATAGAAGTATCATATAGCAAAACTTCAAGGAACCTGATATTAGTCAATTTTTTTTAAAATTACAATTTTTTAATTTGAGTCTGGCAATGGATAGCCGCGTCCTAGCTGGGTAGGCGTTATTTTATTCTCTAAACCCGAATATTTTCATGTAGCGAAATTTCAAGCTCCCTAAAAACGATGAAGTTTGACGCCTGAAATTGCAATTTTTTAATTAGGGTCTGCCGGTAGATCGTCACGGCCTAAAAGAGGCAGAAAACGTTATTTATTTATTTGGAATTAGTTCCGAAGCACTACTCTTTCAGCCATATTGGTTGATACCAGGTTATCCACAATGTTTCAGATAAGGTTTACAACAGATAGCGCCACTAATGCGGAGGGGAAGTCTTGTCAGCCCTTGACCCCTCCACCTTACGTTCATTAAAAATATTTACCAAATACAACCTATAGAATATATATTACGAGCCTTTTATTTTAACTTCTCGACTTTTTTCGTCTCTTCAGTATATCCATAAAGCAAACTTTCTATTTTCTATATTATTTATAGACACATATTACCTCAATCAATTTTTTCCCCCCATTATATATTTCTAATATTATGTATGATTATTGTGTTTATATATTGCCTGTTTTTGTTTTATTAACTTCGAGATTTATCATTACTAATGCTTTTCAGTTTAGTTATCCTAAATTAAAGAAGTTGATTAATCATTGGTGGGAAACAGAAATTGAAATTTTAGAGGAAGGAGATGGTCCGGGGTGGCGGTCATTAAAAGAATAAAATAGTGAAAAAACTGTTTTATTTCAAATCGACGTTTCGACCCGACTTTTTAGGGCTGGAATGAACAAGATATAGGAGGATATAGAAAATTGAGGAAGTAACATAAGGAAATATTGAAAGAAAAAGTAAAAATAATATGAAATAAGTGACTCAAAGGTCTGCCACATCGGACCATCTCCTTCCTCTAAAATATACAATGGTCAACCATCAATTATTCAAAAATGTAAATTGTTTTGACTTTCCTCTTAAAGGTTTTAAATCTATTTGAATTGCAAAATTTTCTGGAAGTAAACAAGAGATTTTAAGAATAATAGTATTAGAAATAATACGATGACAGATAAAGTGTCAAAATTTAAGTTAATCAATTTTAATTTAAGTTAAGCATAAATAATATTAGATATGATTATTTTAATTTTTTAAAAAATGAAGTTGATATATCTTAAAATGTTGATAACATGGAAAATCGAATGGGTGTTCAATCGATATTTATTTACTATGAAGTGAAAATGTTGGGAAAAGAATGCTAACTTTAAAAAAATGCGGATAATATGTAACCTAAATGATATAATTTCTATATTGGATTAAGAGGTGGTGAGATAAAGAAAAGAGTGGACAAGACTACCTCACCGCAATAGCGGCGCTATCTGTAAACCTTATCTGAACATTGTGTATAGACTTGTATCAACCAAGATGGTTGAAAGAGTAGTGCTTCGAAACTAGTACCACTTATTTTATCACACACATTTATTGTAGTTATAATTCTAAGGCACCTAAAGTCGATAAATTTATTACTCCGATTCTTCAATTTTTAATGATAGCAGCGGCACAGAAACGACAGATTGCTCAAAAACGACATCTATTGGTAGAAAGACTCATCTATCGAAATTTCATCTGGCCTGCAGTTTCATGAGGACTATTTTCGGCAAATTTGGACCTCTCGTTTTGGAATGGCAGACAAAGTTAATTTTAGTTAAAATGTTCCACACTTTCGTAATTTACATTCAAATTTTCGCCTGCGATGAGGTCCGTTTTTGTGACTGTGACTGATCTAAGCTAAACAACGTGCTACTTTTTACATTATAATACATTTTTTTTCCTGATTATATGTTTATTGATAAATATTATAATGTGTGTAATACATATACAGCTATTAAATACAACCGTGTCTTATAAAAAATATATGAAAAATTAACTCTAAAGTATTGTTTTTCGTGTAATTACATTTTTTTTTTAATTGGGCTTTAAGAATCACATAATTTTATATGGGTCGTTAGCTTCTTTATTTTTCTTCCAAAGTAATTATCGTTTTATATATATAAACTTTTCGGGCTGAAGCCCCCCATAATTAAATGTTGATGATATATACAATTGAACATGTTTGGCTGATGTGGCTTATATGTTAAATGGATTAGGAAGAAGGATTGCTGTCTAAATCTGAGAGTTGTGGCTAGGGTAGACTAAGTTATAATTTAGTGTTGACTTCATTAATATTGAATATTGTTTGCTATCACCATGTCACTTAATTAGTTTTATCAGGTTTCACTTTCAGCAAATTGGGATTTCTTTTTAATTTCATTTGAAAATTAATAATGAATCCAATACATATTTTATTTTCCTAAGGATTATCGAATAATAATAATAATGAAGTTGATACAGCAAACTTTTAATTTCATCATTTCAAGTTTCATAATAAAATACAAATGTATTTTATTTGATTATCTATTTCAGGTAACTGTTGCAGAAGTGCAGAGACGCCTGGCACCTCCGGAATGCCTCAACGCATCACTCCTAGGCGGTGTACTCAGAAGGTGGGTTGATGATAGATACAAGATTGAGATAAAATGAAAAACAATTCCATTTTGTAGCCGATCGGTGAAGAGTATAGTAAGGGCTCATCTCTTTCGTCCCCAGGCGGAGATGGAACATTCCTAATGAGTTGAATTTCCGTTCTGTCACGAATTATCGAAAACAACCCTCAACCGGATCCGGATATAAATCATTTTATTTCCGACTAAGATATGAGATATTGAAACGATTCAGCATTGCTTCTGCTTTCCTTAAGTTGACACCGATATAAATTATCATTTATACACACCGTTTCCTGTACGAAAAAAACCCACCGATTTATATATATTATTTATAGGGTTCCCTATAAATAAAGGGAAATATTCATTTTAGCGTTTAGTTGCAACATTTAGTTAATCGCTTAATACAATAAGGATCGTTTCCCATAAATGACATCTGTGTAAAACACACTTTTTCATTATAATTTTAGACGATGAATTTCTGAAAAAGTAGTACAATTTTTGCATATTTTTTATTAATAAAAAGTTAATTATCGTAATTAATTTATTATAACACCTCACAGGAACAAGAAATCTATGTTTTGTAATACTTTATTATTGCAGTTATTTTGGCTAAAATAATATCAAACCATACAATGTTTTACACACGGTGAATCTTTAAAGTTTATTTAAATAGTGGTCCGATTTTTTGCAGAAAAGTAGAAGATTTATGATTGGGTCATTCCATGCCAAATCATCCAGGGCCCGTAACCCACCCCCTCAGATCTTAATGAAAATTTGTAAATATTAATTAAATATACATTTAAGTAAAAATGCCAAATTTTAGGCAATTTTAACGATTAGTTTAAAAATTATGGGCCTTTAAACTTTTGAAATATTTGAAGTTAGGAAGACATTTTGGGCTCAAAACCATGTACCTGTTTGGTTTTCATATGTAAAACCAATATTTATAATTGTCATGAATTTAATACAAAATCTGCTGATACCATTGGTTTTAGCATTATAATTTTTCTTATGTAAGAAAAATTCTTAAATACAAATTTTCAAAATAGTGATAAAAATACCTAAAATAGCCAAAATCTTTCTCCAAATACCCCAAGACAACCATAAATTAATGAGAACAGCAAAAACTTCTCTATCAAGTGCAAAAATAATATTAGTGGGCTTTTGAGTTTGAAGAGTTTTATTTCACATTAACTAAATTGACATACACATAGATCCTTAATGCTGAGTGCCCTTGATTGTTACATATTTTATTATTATTATTGCAATAAAAAAATTATAGAAAAAAAGATTTACACGTGACAAATACAAGTGAAAATTGTTTAAATCTCTCTCCAAATATCCTAGTATAACTACATATCACTAAAAAGAACATGAAATATTCTATCAGATCATGAAATAATGTTTGTGAAATTTTGAGTTATAAAAGATTTATTATAATGTAAATCAAATAAGTTTTTAGGTGATGTGGAAATGGTATGCTAATCGATATCGAAAAATACCTTTAGCTAACATCCTCACCGAATATCCCCAATGCAACCATATATTAGTGAAAACTATTTGAAATTCTTTATCAAATGCAAAAATGATAGTGGGATTTTGAGTTTGAAGTGTTATATTACAATTTAAACCTAAGACATTAAAATTTAATTCATACCATCTGCGGTTATGATAAAACCATAAACTGTTCGGATATATACCAAAAGTACTGTATAAGAAATTTCACAGTGAAAAAAATAAGCAGCCTATGAGATTAGGAACCCAATAGAGCAATACAAATAAGGTTAACTTAACAAGAATTGTTCACAAGAGCCAACTGTGGTAAGAATCTTCTAAACACATTTTGACCTCTACCTCTAAATATTTTAGGAGTTATACACTCTCCAATTTAATAAATACAAACATTATTTTGTTGACCATACCGAGGCTTAAATTCGCAGAAATTATTTTATTTATTTTTATTATAATAAATCTCATTAAACTCAATTGGCTCCTCCAATATTATTTTATCATTTGGAAGAGTAATGCATGCAGTTTCAAGCAATAATGGTTGTACTTGGAGATAATAGCAATTTTTACCTTTATATATAAATGATAAATTAAAGTTTGATGTATTCAATGGCGTTAACAAATACAAATTCTACCTGCATTTGAAGTAAATTTTATCTAATTTAATATGAAATAATTATAATAATTATTAATTACTTAAATTAAATGTTTTTTTTTGTTATCGTTAATTTTTTTTTTATTTGTTTATAGAAAATATTACAATTTGTCTCAAAGGACATTTATAGTAGTGTTCAGAGATCACATTCACACTCTATGTACAATGATAAAAATAAATTATACAGAAAAATAATATATATATATATATATATATATATATATATATATATATACAATAAATAAGTATAAAATAACCTAAAAATAAATAAATAAAAAAGAGCACGTATATACCTATATACACTAGCGTTACCTCCTTACGTTTAAAAAAAAAAAAGTGAGAATTATTTGTTTAAAAACTTAAACTTCTTAAAATCGGACGATTCTTTATAGGAACTCTTTTGTTGCTTTTATAGGAACTCTTATTTAAATCACACTATCACGAGATAAATTTCATATATTTTCTCTCTACAAGTGCTTAATTTAGCAGATTTATCCTGCTTTTGGCAGACCGAAATTTTTGCATATTAATGAAAATGTAAGGAAAAACAATTTCACCATTTTACAACTTTATTATTATTTTTTTATATATGAGGCAGCGTTTCTGGCTAACTTGAGCACCTTTTAGTCTGCCGCTTTTAATATATTATTTTGCTTGTCATGTTTATACTAAAAACAAGTTCTGCTTCACATAATATAACATTTCGTCTTTGTCCGCCTATCCCTCATAAGACTCATCATCTTGATTGTCCATAAATATTTTCACTCTTAAAACATGCCAAACAGAGATTGCACTAGGACCAATGCTGCTTTTATAAAAAAAAAAAAAAAATAATAAAGAGGTTTTTAGTATAAATATTAAAAATAGCGGTTTGAAAATGTGCAAATTAATACGAAGTATTATAAAATAAGAAAATAAAAATAGGTTTAAAAGGGTGAAATCGTTTTCTTGACATTTCCATACAACAATAAATTAATGAATATTTTATTAAAGCAATATAATGTCGGTGACCTTGAATTTTATAAATATAAATGCCCTAATCAAGGAGCAAAGCTAAACAATGAGCGGATATTAAAATATAAATTTAAAAATTTTCCTTGCTACCACAATCTATCCTCTATTAATAATTTCTGACAAAAGCATCTCAAGGTTCTTTTTTCTTTTGAGTAGCCGGTTTCACTCATGTATTACTAATACCTCTAGCATTTCTAAGTATATTTAAGATATAGAAGGTTTCGAATGGTTTTATTAAATTAAGTGAAAAGGAACGTTAAGTATTCTTTGCAATAAAAGTTTCCTAGGTCATTGCAAATTATGGTATTGTAAAATGCCTAATCCACAATGGAAACAGGCGTTTCTTTAAGGAATAAATAGACTGCAATCATTGTCTTCTTTTCCAGGGCCAAATCTAAGAACGGAGGTAGGCTACTCAGGGAAAAACTGGAAAACATCGGTCTCAACCTCCCCGCCGGCAGGAGGAAAGCTGCTAACGTTACACTCTTGACATCTTTAGTAGAAGGTAAATATTTATTGACGTAATATGTTTAGCTCTTTGTTTCTTTATTTATTAAGTCTAATGTATACCCATCCATACTCCATCCCGCATGGAGTCAAAATAATAGGATTATGGAGTATCGAAAATGTATAGAGAATTAAGTCCCTCTCTCCCTGAATATCTATTAAAAATGGATATTCAAGTTTGAGATAATTCATAGCCTTTAAATGAGCTTTTATCTAACTTATCTATTGAATAATAAAAAATATGTCGTTTACCTGAATAGGATTGAAATGGATCCGAAATCATTTGGTATGAAAAATTTATTATATTCAAGTCATCAGCTATTGCTTTATCGACCGAAAATGAAAACAATTTTTTAAGGGACAGTAGATAATATAAAGGTATCATTTGATGATGAAAAGGAAGACTTTTGTGAACAGTTGGACAGAAATCTCGACGGTTCCACCAAGAGCTATATAAAGGTGGTCATGTGGGATTTGTCCTGTTGGACAGGTTATAGGTTTTAAGTTTTTCAGACAGGCTATAGGGAATTTTAGCCTCCATGACATTACAAGTGAAATTCACAAACTTCGCTGCTTCGAAGGAATTGGTCAAAAGAACGTGGTGGTCTCCGGGTGGTAAAACGGTGAATCAAATTTACCATATTTGATCACCAAGAGACAAAGGTGTAATTTCATCATCCGATCGAGGGGCTAATATGGATACCGACCATTACTTCATACAGATGCCTAAAACTAGGCGAACAACAGAGGAGTACAATGACAAAAGAACAGTTCCAATTTCCACAGAAATCTGTCAATACGAATAGATATTATTGGCTTCAACAGACACCATAAAAACTAATCATTGTGCCTCTCTAGGAAGTGGTAGTTGTATAAAGCACTCGATAAGCCTGACCTACTCTTCCGAGTCCTGGACTCTCAGGTGTTCAAAGGAAAGGTTTTAATGTTTGGGAGGAAAATCCTTCGCTACATATAGACCTATAAAGGACGGCAACAATTAGAGAAAATTAAATGCGGATGTTTACGGCCCCTATGGAGGTGCAGATGTGATGAGATACATAACATTAATCAGACTGCGTTATGCTGATCACATTGCACGAATTCCAGCTTCGGAGATCTCCGTAAAACCGCTGGAAGGAAGACCAGTATTGGACCAGAGGAAGAAGCAGACCGCGATTAAGATGGGAAGGTACAGTAAGGGACGCCCTGACCTGCTGGGCATCCACAGCTGGCATGAGAGTGTAGAGGATAGATTGACCTGCCGGATACTCAATACGCAATGAGGAGGACAAGGATCGTAAAGATCTGTAGAGCCACATTAGTTGCAATAGCTATAGTATAATCTTTATAGTCTCGCATGAGATGAATTCCTTATAGAACTATTGAATTCCTTAAAAATTTTTCACATTTTCAAATCTAGATTTTCGATATACAAAAAAGTCAAAATCATAATTATAGCAGCTCCCAGTGATACCAATCTATTGAACAAAATCTATCCTTGGATCTAAAAACACTCGTCTCCGAGAGAAAAAATTATATTGTTCCAATTGTTATTTTTTAGAAGGATTGATTTTCCAAAAGCTCAATGGGGTTAGTTACATAAGATCGTGATCTTGAATTAAGAAATTCTCTGAATTAACTAATAAATCTTAAAAAATATAGGTATCAATTGGGAGAAAAATGACTCAATTAATTAGTTGAAAGCAAAGTTGCCTAGACGGTTTTCTCCGGAAATAGAAATATTCCAGGAATTTGAGAGGAAGAAATACAAAAATATAAATATCAAAATTTCGGCATCTACTATTATGTTTTCAAAGTATATTATTAAATATTTTTGAATAGTTTACAGCAGATAAATTCATTAGCCCCTCAAATCTCTACCTGTATATGGGATACAAAAATGCTGGGAAAGGAGTGTTAAAAAGCGGCAAACCAATGAGTTGGGGGTAACTGAAAGAGGCTCCGTGTCCAACAATAATCGTGACAATACTCAATGGATTGGCCCGTACAAAGAGCCTGTCTTTTTTTCCCTAGGAGCAAACAATAGCTGTAGGCGATGAAGTAGCTCTATGTTAATTAATCCTGCTACACTTTGTAGTGCCCGTGTCAGATTCTGACCATTTGCTTGTTTCAGTGACTAGTCTTATGGCTTTTGTAAATAATTAAATAATGAAATATGTTATAACATGTTACTTTATTACCAGGATAACATTCGTTACGAGAATAAATTAATTTATATTTTTCTGCTGCTGTTCTTTAACAATAATTCCAATGAGTAATGATGCAGATTAATCGTGATTACAAG